>JAENPR010001602.1:0-133383 GCA_018135685.1 Themeda triandra | reverse complement strand
TTTGGGACAACTCCATCAGCTCCGAATCAATAAAAATAAATCTAGATTCACTTTTTCTTTACCAAACGCTTTTGGATCCAGCAACTCCGCCATGGATATGCTGCACCAAATTGGTGGATTGGTAGGTTCAAAAGGTGCCACACCAAATCCAAGTTTGGTGGAGTTGGTGAATATAACCCACCAAACCACAGGTTACACACAAAATAATGACTCGTCTTTGTTCTATTCCATCTTCTGCTCGCAGCCACCAAGGCTCCGACGCCGTCCACTTGAGCCAGATAATGCCACCGCTCGTCGGACCTTTGCATGCCCCCAATGCCCCAAAACAGTGTCCGCAAGAACTCCGCCCGCTTGCCACCTAGCATGGTCCGGCGGTGCTTCAACGACCCCAACGCCTCTCACTGGAACTTTAGCTCTCATGCCCCTCCTGCCCCGCCGTAGCTCCGACCACCCTTGGAGCACCGCTCACAAGAGCTCTACCCACCACCCAATTAATGCCACCCGCTGGATCTCCTCCTAGCTTGTCCCTCCCGCACCGCTGTAGCTCCAACTACCCTGGGAGGATGAGTCCTAGCTCCACCCGGCTTTTTCTCACACCCTATCCGCTCCTCGCCGCCCTGCCCCACCACTATCCGCCCCCGACTCCACCCCAATTTGCCTCCCACCACCGTCCTAGACCAGCCTTGGGCCACGGCCCGCTCCCCACTTCTGGCCGCAAGCTCCACACCCCACGCGCAATGATCTCATTTAATATGCGAGGAAAATACTATGGGATAATGCACTGGCGTGTGGGACCAACATGAAGGTGGAGTTGTCCCAAACACCTTCAACTCTTTCAGCTCCATCGTGGATCTAGGTGAATCTTAGATCCAAATTCATTCTTTTGGTTTGGTGATGAACTTGTCCCTAACGGGTTATTAATCAATGGAATGGATCTGTCTATGTCACTGAATGAGAATCGAGACCAATTTTTACACTAGTGAACCAACATATAAAACCAGTCCCACTCCGAAACCAAACCCAGCATATGCTTATTCAGTGACACTTGAAACAAATAGGTTGTGGGGAAAGAAACAAAAGGTGCCTTTGATTATGCTGTGGTTGTTGGGAAAAGCTACTATTGGTTGTGAGCTATAGAAAGGTTGATGTGGGCTGTGTGCTGTGAAATAGGCGAAAGCTTCTTGAAACAAGTATAACATATAATTTCTATCTTTTCTTGGTGAGTATTCATTCTATCTTTGTCTCTTGTGAAAAAACCATAAAAATGTTCCAAATTCCACTCATTTAAGGCAAAAAAGATGAAAGCAGGGAACTAAGAGCATCCCCAACCGTTTGGCAAATAGGCTTTGCATTCATGTATCTGCAAAAAAAGTCTAAAAAACACCTATCCAACGGTTTGGCAAATAGGACTCCCATGTATGCCAAGCCGGCTCGGGTTTGGCATTGCTCGCTCGCGAGAATTCCTCCCCAACCCCCGTGTACTCCCGTGCATGCTTTGCGTCTCCCTCCGCTGCAATTTTCTTTTTTGCCATGTGAATAATGCCAAACCATTGAAGATTGTCTTTTTTTTTTTTTAACTTTGGCATATTTAGTTAACACTTCGCAAACTCCCTCATTTGCCAACCAAAATATGCAAAATGGTTGGGATGCTATGATTCCCTCGGAAATTTTCAACTGTATGATCAATGTCGTAGCAAGTGTATTTCTTGGAAATTATAAATCAGAATTGCAACAAACTGGCCATCGCATGAGGTATGGCAGGTACATTTTTTTTTAGATTACACAGTAAGACACTCACAGTGGCAGGTACAGACTTGATTATGTTAAAAGTGCCTTTGGTGGGCGACTGTTTCAGACTAGACGCCATATTTGAAATAATACAAGAGTAAGTCGCCCATACATAATTTAGCTGCTCATGGACTCTAAGTGTTCTCCTTTCAGCCGGATTGGGAAAGAACACATGAGGATGTGGTAAACCTGCTTGGCAAAGCTGTTTCTCTGTCCATGACAATGGAATGTACTATTCCTCTCAGAAACATTTATATATTAAGCATTAGGATTCAATTGAAATATAAGGAATAACCGAATAAAGTTCCAATAATAATGTGTATTACTTCTAATAACATTAACAGTAATACTAGATTGGTAGCATGCAAGCATATGTTATAATGATAACAAGAGTGGTGACCCAGTGCGTTCACATCATGGAGCAACGTTGGCGATCAATTCGTTTAGAAGAGAGGGGCAGCTGCTTGTCAGATACAGAAACTCATCACTATCCATGATCCTCTTTAGATTCCCCGGAGACTTGAGGAAGTTGAAGCATGCCTCCTTTAGCCCTTTGCAGCCATGCTGCTCTGCAAGCACCAATGTAGTCACTGCCATCCTAGTGTTGATGTAGCTGCAAAGCTTGTCCTCGCAGATGAGCTTCAGCCTATCCAAACCATATCTATCAGCTGCTACTAGCAGATGCTGAGCCATGGCATAGCTATCACCCTTGTGCATATCAGGCAGAGAGTCAGTGTAGATAAAGTGCAGCATGGCCTTGAACACTCTTGGATCCATGTCATCAATCCGTATGCAGCTCTTTCTCTCCTTCAAGGGACCGAGGAGTTCTGCCATGAAGACAGAGGACCGAGCACCGAGCACAAGCCTATGTGCGGTGAATGTCTCCTCACCGACCTGAAATTTGACGTCTCCTTCCACTCCTGATGATAGGAGACGGCCCATATGCTGCTTCATATCTGACGGTGGTACCATGACAAACTGCGAGGTGCCCACTGAGCGGATCTCTTTCAAGACAGTGACATCACACCTGACACTGAAATGGTCATCCTTCAGATACGCTGATTGTTCCAGGGCGTTCCGCTCAACGAATTGTGAAAATCCCCATCCCGTGTCTGCAGAGTGAAATGTGCGTACCTCATCACATATTAGACTATATGATGGAACTGCTTCTCCAATGTCGTCAAGTAAACTAAACTTGTAGCTTGCATTAGCACCCATACGACTTTTGTGACTGAGATGCAAGGTGAATTCTATCCATCCAGCATCGTCTGTGTCGACGCCATCAGGGTAATACCTAATATACCAGAGATGGCCTCCAATCTCAAATGTATCAGATTTGATAAATTCTCCATTGCCGAGTCCTTTGGTCTGTGAGTACCCATCGATCCTGAGCACATGTGACCCCTTCACGGTCTGGGCGACAATGCCAGACGAGCTGTGCGGCGACCTCTTCACCATGCGGCCACCAACAACAGAGCTTGGTGACATTATCAAGCTTGCCTCCTAAACCAATCCAATCAAAGGACCAATTCCAAATTAAAACAATAACAAACCTAATTATATGGTCAGGCAACAGCTAGACAACCTTAACAGAATATATTTCCTAGAAATTTGACAAGTTGGAAAAATATGTAGCACAGAAGCACCGGTCACTTTGTCTGAAAAAAATTGGTAAACATGCTGACAGTAAATTTCGTTGTCCTTTAGATTAAAAATCTAGAGCTATACACTTTGCAAATAGGTGTAGGCACTACAAGTGTCGAAGGCATCAATTAGATGGATATTATTGAATCAGAAACAGATATATCTAGTTCCAAAGTTGAGTACTGAATCAGTTTGGTTGATAGTATATCAGAACTGTGGAATTTTCCGAGCACCTCTGTTACCAACACCTACCAGATTATTTTAATCCTAACACAAACACATGTCTTAACAATCAGGATGAAATAATCCCTTAAAAGACTTCATTATGATTTAGACAGTGTTGATTTTATCGCCATCTCTACTCTCGACCGCTGACTCATGTGCATGAAAATACTTTTGGTAACCCGGTCCAGGTGTGGTTTTTAATTCTTATATGTAATACACTGACAGCATAAATGGTTTGTTATTTCGCAACAGCCGAAATCTCAACTCAACACTGCTGCGAATTTGATGCAAGGTACTCAGTTTAACCAGTTGATCACCTGTCTACCAAGATTGAATCAGGAAATTAAATAACTTGATATTCCCTAATTGCAACTCACCAGCAACCAGGCACTCTAAAATCTACTACTACGAAACACAAGATCGAGACAAGAAGATGTTGTCCTTCCCCAAGATCTAAAATAAATAGTATGAGGTGAGGAAAGGACGAGAACCCCATTGGAGAAGGTAGATGCAGGAGGATGCGGACTCACCTGCGGCGGCGGAGGCGCTGTCACGGCGAGTCGAGGCGCGGTGACGGGCGCAGGGAGCTGAAGTAGATGCGACGACAGAGGGTAAAGAATAATTGAACGGAAACGGCCGGCGGCGGTCTGATTCGAGTGACTGGTGCTGGTGATTTCATATGAGGGTTAATTATATCAGGCCTTGGGCTAAATTTGAAAGGCAGTAGATATTTTGGGCCCCCAACGTGCTACTGTCTCGATACACGTGGCAAGCATTCGTCCTATGTATACACAAAAACACGGTGAATACGTTTTCCATTGCATTTGCCATCTTTCTATAAAAAAATATATGGAAATGTGCACCAAAATTCAAAGTAAACATGAAGTTCAACCTACGAGTCTATGAGCAACTGAATTTCATATAGAAAAAAGAATATCCATGTTCAAATACTTGGTGACATATGGTGGTTTATATATTTCTCCTATTCATGTCCCTCAGGAAGTTAAAAAGACTTTACGATGTCCCCCTGGCTAACATGACAACACAATGGTCTATAAGTTGGTGACAATTTTAAACTCGCTAAGATAATGAATAGCATAGTAAGGGCAGTCACAATGGAAGAAAGCATAGCAGTTTCTCTAGTATACAAACTAACTTTTCACAATGCAATATTTTCTTCCAAGATAGGGATTAAATTTTCCCAAATTAATTCACCCCCGGTCTCCAGATCCTCTGTGTATTTGGCTCATGAACTTGCTTGCATCTCTTCAACGTATTCCTCTGTTTTCCTTCTTCTCTTCTCAAATCTTGCTTTGCAGCTCCAGTCCAGCAAGCTGACGGCGCCGTCGTCCTCGTCCAGGCCATGACAGAGGCTTGTTTGGATGCCACGATAGAAGCGTGGAGGCCCCGACTGATGCAGGCCAACGCTCCGGTCACCAGACGTAGCAGGCGAGTGCGTCTGCCTGCGGCGCGGAAGTCCGACGAGGCAGGCCGCGGTGCGTACAGCCGCTCGCGCGGCCTTCCACCGCCCGCGACGAGCCTGAGCCACGTCCGCGCCGACAGTCCAATGAGGCCAGCCGCGGCACCTACAGCTGCTCGCGCCGCCACCGCGAGGACGACCTCCTCGCCCTCCACCGCCCGCGATGAGCCTGCTTCCTCCGTCCCTGCATTCGATCTGGCATCTGCACCCTCCGAAGCAGCCCCACCTGCAGCATCGCATCCGCTAGACGTAGTGGCAGATTGCGCGGCGAGGAACTCGAGCACGCGCTCGCAGAGTAGGCCATCCACGCGACGGCGGCGTAGTCGATCTGGAAGGAGGCCACTCGAAACCACCGGTTTCTCCCCAATGGCAATTCTGTCGCATCTACGCACCTCGGTACGAGGGTCGACTTCATTTCGTGAAGTAGAAACAATTTCTTTGTTTTGCCCTCTCTCTCTTCTTTAATTCTCGTGCCACATCAGCAAAACCTTGAGTTGTGTAGGTAATTAATAGGGATAGAAAATGCAA
This sequence comes from Themeda triandra, assembly GCA_018135685.1. Lineage (NCBI taxonomy): Eukaryota > Viridiplantae > Streptophyta > Magnoliopsida > Poales > Poaceae > Themeda > Themeda triandra. The sequence continues at coordinate 127,718 of JAENPR010001602.1, read as the reverse complement.
TAAATTTCCCATTGGGACTGCCCTAAGAAATAATGCATTCAATAAAATGTATTAATACAAGGCATTCAATAAAATTTTGAAGTAGTCGGTATGGGCACCAAAAATTGGCCACCTCTATTTGCTAATACAGTCGACTATTGCCCACACCGACTACATCAAAATTTTTGGTGCCCACTATTGTTCGCAAAATGCCCTTTCTGTATTAATATATAAGAGGCATGTCTCTTATATAATAAGCAATCGACCCCCCCCGCTCTCTCTCTGGTAGTCTATTAGCTCTTCGTTTTTGATGCTACTGCCCTGGAGTGCCACGGTGTAGGCTCACTGTGGCTGGGATCTATCACATTGTTGTCAAGTTTCGTCTCACCCTATCGTGTGAGCCTCCGTCTCTACTTACAGCTCGCTAGCATCGACCACCTTAGTCATGTGTCCATGTACACATTGGTCTCAACTTCTTCCCCCAATGGGAGGTCACACGCTTATCGTGGAAGTGTGTGGCACTTGTTGCAAGGGCCCATCACTATTCGGTGCCCACCGCACAACTCAAGGCTGGCATCAAGTGTGCCATAAGTCCACAGAAATGATTTTGCCAGCTGCCTCCATTGATGAAGTGCCCTCTTCCTCTCCCTCTCCTTCTCCTCAAGGTATTGTTGCTATGCATGTAGGATACTATAGAGGCATCCACGATTTCAAGGACGGCCAGGCCACCCCGCACAAACAATGGTAGCGGTCCTAATATTTGCATTTCTGGATTTTTTTTCATAGAGGTGGTACTAAGACACTTACATTGTCATTATCAGAGCCCTAGGCGAGTGAGCATGCTCGCCTCTAGAAATTTTCTCTGCCTGTTTATGTAAAGCTAGTTGGGATATTGGTACTTATGCCTGCTATTGATTCACAAATAGGTAATTATTACTATAACTTGATTCACAAGGGAGCCATCATTGGATTAACAAGAGAGACCTCGAGTGATTTTTAGATGAAGATATCCCAAGATGACCGTCCCTACTTACAAGAGAGAGCCGCCAAAATAACTATTAATAACCATACATACATTCTAAAGGTTTGTCCTTAGATATCTATGAATATAGGTGGGATCCTTAAGAGATCCGAGTATAGAAATAATTGTCCCCAATGAAATACATAACCTTATCATATGAACTACAATGAATAGTATAAACTGTATACCGAAGTTATAAAGATTGACGTGATCTACAACTTTGTACTTAATATGCTTTTTATCCGTAATTGTTTATAATCCAAAATAATAATTTTATGTTCTAAAACTCTGAAATTTAAAATTTGTTTCTTAAAAATAATCTTGAATATTGAAATGGTATACTTGAAGGTTCTAGAACTTTATACTTCATGCTTTTGAGTTAAAGTCATTGAGATTCCTAAATACTAGTTTGCGTTTTAACTAAAATTTCAAAATTCAAAACTTAGAATATTTAAATCACTTTTTTGGGTGTTTTTGTTATTAGCACAACTTTTAATTTCATAGTTGACAAGTTTGTGATTTGGAAACATTTAGAGTCCAAAATTTTTGTGTCAAAGTTCTCAAGTTTTTATGTTCAAATTCTCAAAATTTTAAAGTTCTTTGGGATGGAGACACAACAGTAAAAACTTTAGAGCTCAACAAGTCATAATGTTTTATAGAGTTCTTTCACAATGATTGTAATTGCCTCCCATTGCCTTTCATTGCCTCCACAAAATGCTAATTATGTTTTTAAAGGGTAATTTATTCTGAGTAGGGGTGGACCTCGCAATCTCGCGGTAGGCTATTTTAGGATGAGATGGAATGAATCCAGGCCACGAAACGTTTTAATTTTTTCTTTCCTGGAGAGAGCGTGCGTGCATGCATGGTTTGGTTATTCGATCCAAGCAAGAATCCTGACAGTCTTTACCTTTGAGGCGGATCGGGGGAAGCTTTCTCTTTCAATGCTGCTAATTATAGGATCGTTTGAATTTTTTCTTTCCTGATTTATAGGATCGAGAACCACGCTCACATATACAGACTGCTAATTATACAGACTGCTTAAACAACTCCATTATCCGTTCCAGTATTGTTCCCCATTCTATTCATGTCCATACTCTTGGCTCTACCTCGCACCCGTGCATGACTCTGACGCCAATTTATTAGTGTTCTACTAAGACATGCTACACCGCGCACAAGCAACCAAATTGAATTCACGACTAGTGTATCTATGCTAAGCCTCGACGTTGCACATGCGGCACGAGCACGCCGGCTTCTGGAGCGCCTCGACGCCGGGGGCAGCCTGCGCCGCTTCGTGCGCCCACGAGTGGAACTGCTGGCTGAGCACAATGCACGCCACGAAGGCCCCGACGAACGCCTGCGCTGCGGCGGAGTGCAGGACCGCGACGCCCGCGGCGGAGAGTGCGGCGTCGACGGGGAACAGCGCGAGGGCGCCGCCGCGGGCCAGCGCGTGCAGGTTGTTGCAGGGCTCTCGGCTCCATCACGGCCAGCGCCAAGGACAAGGGCGGTGGCAGCGGAAGCGGCGAAGGCAAGAGGGGCATCGCCCTCGCGGCAGCGGCGAGTCCAGCCCCGCCGGTGGCCGTGGGCAGGCTCCGGGGGCTGGCGGTGGTAGAAGCGGCACGGCGGCGAGGATGAGATCGAGTCGGCAACTGGGCGGCATCGAAAGAACCCTAAAGACGTCTTTTCTTTTTTTTAAAAAAAAAACAGCAGAACATCATCTATAGTAATTGAATCATAATCCCTTACTATAGTACTTAAAATATAATTTTTGCATTTATGAAGTTACCGTTTTACCCTTGATTAAAAAAGTAAACTACAAAAACGCAATTACCCCTCCTTTATTTGGAATCGCCTCCCACTCGGTTTCGGGCGACGAGGCGATTTGCGCGTATGACCCACCCGTCATAGACACGTCAATTGCCTCCCATTGCCTCTCCCCCATTGCCTCTCATCACCTTCGGCCTTTCTGGGCGTCGGATCGGTCGCTGTGAGCCATCGAAATTCTCCACAATCATTATAAAAAATGGAGTTGAAACTTGTTTTATTCGATTGTTTAGGAGTTGAAATATTCAATTCAGGATTACTAAATGTGCCTTTAAGATCAAAATAATTTTTTAGCTATCAATATTATATTATAAGAGCAATTAATGGTTGAAATTTTTTTTGCACGAACTTTCATCTAGTCTAATAAAATTACCGATTCTAACGAGGGAGTATATAAAAATAGCATCCTACTTAAAGTCATGTGACGGTGTCGAGCATCTCCAACAGTTCCTCATCCCTCACTTGGCAAATGAGGTGTTTTAGCAACTTGGTAAATTCATTTGCCAAGTCAAAATTAAGCCATCTCCAAGAGTTCCTCATATTTGACTTGCCAAATGAAAAAAAGAGGAGGCCCACTAGGAGGGTTTGTTGACAGGTAGTACATGTCATCGCGCTAGACCGCGCGTCTCCCCTCCCCCGATCGATCGCGCGACTCCCCTGCGCCGCGGCTCTCCCCCGGCGGACTCCTCCATCGCGCCGCCTGCAAAGGATCGCCGTGGACGTCTGCTCCTTCGCGCAGGTGAGGAACTCCGCCAACACTCCATCCCCTTATCCCATCGGTTCACCTTGACCTTCTGTAGGAGTCTAGGTGATCTTGGTTTTATCTCTATGCCCGGCTGATCTAGGTTTTGTTGTTGATTATCTCTACTTGCGTTTAGGAATCATGCCTAGGAAGAGATCCCGTGCGCGAAGAGTATTGGAGGAGTCATCATCCGATGACGATGAGTTGCTAATATTATCGATCTGCTCAACTTGTGCAAGCCGCCTTGTCCAATGAAAAAGGAACACATGGTGGCTACGTGAAAGGTCACGAGTTCTTGACCGTGATAGACAAGGCGGACACGACGGGATGTTTCAAGATTACTTAGCGGAAAATCCAACATACACCGATCTGATGTTCCGTCGAAGGTTCTTGGTCTTACAACTTTGCATGGATTTGTCTCACAATCTTAAATTTTATTTGGGTTTGAATACTTTGTTTTGTTCTTCGTATAGGATGTCTACGGACCTTTTCAAGCGCATAATGAAAGCGGTGGAAGAGCATGATGATTACTTTGTCCAGAAAAGAAATGCGGCCAATGTTCTTGGACTGAGTTCGTTCCAAAAAATCACTGCAGCAATGCGTATGCTTGCCTATGGGGTTCCAGCTGATGCGACAGACGAGTACGATCGCATTGGCGAAATCTTTTGGCGAGAGCTGCAGCAGGTTTGTTCGGGCGGTTATTGAAGTTTTTGGTGAGCAATACCTCGAGCCCGAATGAGGCAGACATCGCACGCTTACTTGCATTGGGTGAGAAAAAGGGATTTCCGGGCATGTTGGGGTCCATTGACCGTATGCATTGGGCGTGGAAGAATTGCCCATATGACAAACAAGGTCAGTTCAAGGGGCATTGTGACAAGCCCACTATCATTTTGGAGGCTGTTGCTTCCCGAAGACCTTTGGATATGGCATGCCTTCTTTGGAATGCCCGGGTCCCACAATGACATCAACGTTCTTGATAGATCTCCCTTGTTTGATAACTTGGCGGAAGGTATTGCACCAGTGAAGTTTTCCGTTAACGGCCATGACTACACAATGGGTTATTACCTTGCAGATGGTATATACCCCTCATGGGCTACTCTGATCAAGTCCATCACTCTACCCATGGGGAACAAGAAGCAATATTTTGCCAAAGCACAAGAAGCAGCGAGAAAGATGGTGGAGAGAGCTTTCGGGGTTCTTCAATCAAGGTGGGCAATTATTCGAGGACCCGGACGCCCATGGGACAGTGAGACTTTGGCACTGATCATGAGGGCTTGTATCAAATCATGCACAACATGATTATAGAAGACGAAGGATACGTAGTCGATCATCAGGAGCGTTTTGATTATGGTGGTGACAATGTCGAGCCTCAGCATGGTCGTGCTCATCGCACACTAGAAGAATATATTGAAGCACAGAGACAGATCAGAGACAAGAACACCCATGGGCAGTTGAAGGAAGACCTCATCGAACACCTGTGGAACAATCATCCTGATTTATACTCATACTCCATATGAATTTATATTTCATAGTTTATTTTCTCAAGTGTGGCAACTGAACCATTTATATTTATATATATTCAAGTGTAATAATCCATACATTTATACTCTATGACTGATACTGCCACTGTTGCATCAATTCATATATCTATGATATATTGTAAACGTCGTGCATCAATTCATATATCTATATGGCACTGTTGTTGCATGGCACTGTACTGAACATTCAGAAGCTCCTGACGCTTGATTGATCCTGGCGACAAACTGATTGATGGATAGTGTCCTGTGCCATGGCGACAAACCAGCGACCAGATCAGAGCACAACTGCTGCTGTCGCCTGTCAATTTGTGCATGGATCCCAAACCTGCTGCTGTCGCCTGGATCATTGCCTGATCATTGCTACCAAGGCGACAAACCTGCTCATGTCCCGATCAATGCACAGGAGCAGAACAGGCCATCAACTCGGTACATTCAGACGCTGTAGCTTCGATGGCGACAATCTGTCATCTCGGCAATGATCACTTGTGCAGCAGCAGGCAGCAGGCAGCAGGCGACAGGACGTCGCTTTCAGATGTGGCGACAACAGCAGCAGCGAATCAAATTTGGCGAAGCTTTGGCGACACCAGCAGGTCTGACGACGCCATCAAATCGGCAAGATTTGCCGGCCGGCGACCAACACATGAAATACCAACTATCTCACGTACATGAAATACAAGCTAGCACATCATACATATGAATATATTCTGAAACTTTGTATGATAAATACTCCTCGATAAATTCTGAAACTTTGTATGATAAAGTACTGAAATAACAGCAACTTTGTTGGACAAATAACTAAAAAGACAGAAACTTTGTTTGACAAATAACTAAAATGACAGTAAATTTGTTTGAAAGTGAAGCCATTGAGCTTGATTTGGCAGCCACTACACTTGAGGCGGACAACGCTTGGCAACAATGTCTTCCTGCATCATCTTAAGCCATTGAAGCTGCGCCGGGTTTAGGCCACTGTCGCTCGCCAACATAATATCCTTCTCTTGCTTCAGCAACTCGGCTTCAGCTCGCTTCTGCTCAGCTTCAGCTCGCTTCTGCTCAGCTTCAGCTCTCTTTTGATCAGCATCAGCTCTCTTGAGTTCAGCTTCAGCTCTTATCTTCTCCATCGCTAGATTTTCCTTGTCAACCTCAAGAGCAGCCACAAACCTCTCTTGCTTTGCCTTTTCTTTTTCCTTGTCGGTCTCCTCCTTCTTCGTCCACATCTTGTCGATCGCCTCCGCGCATACTTCCGCACCCCCTCCCCTAAGATTAGCTTTCACCTTCTTGATTCCATCTGACCTTTTCCGGGGCTGTGTTTCCTCCCCATCAGCAGCTGTGGCTTGTGTTTCTTGCCCCTCTTCATCCCTTGGCCTGGACACCTTCGAGGCCTTCTGAGTCTTTTTGGTTTTCTCAAGTTTCTCTAGCTCGCAAGCTCTACCATCCCGGCTGCCCACTTGTCTTGATCCTTCAGTATGTTCCAACAAGGTATAAGAGTGAACTTCTTTTTCTCCTTCTCTTGCGATTCGTACAGCTTGTGAGCTTCGACACCTGTACGACAATGGACCAGTTCATATATCAGTCACAAATAAAATAGATTGTGGGAAAATAGTAAATGCACAACATAACACGTACCATGTCCGTGACAGTATGTCCACTTTGATGCCTGCGTTTAATTTGCTCATAGCATCCACAAAATTTGTTCACTTGATGCTGAATTGTGAACCATCGATGCATAATGGAACTCTCAGTCCGCACAGTCTGGGTTTTCTTGTTTAGCTCAAAATAAGCATGAACTCGACCCCAAAAAGTGGTACGAGTTTGGTTGGCCCCATTGAGGGGATCTTTGCTAGCGTTCAGCCAGCCTGAGCAAAGAACTTCATCTTCCTTACAATCAAAATTCTTGGACCGCATAATCACCTTGTTACTCTTTTTAGCACGGCGTGGCGGCACAACTTCATCAGCGACATCTGGACTAGTCTGAGGTTCGGATGCTGGAGAGATTGGAATGTTCAGATCATCCAAACCAGCAACAGAGTCCTCTTGTCCATCCAGGAGAATGCCCGACAAGAACTCTTCCCCATCCATCTCCACCAGCCTAAAAAATACAATTTATAAAATATAGTGAGAAGCAACATATACTGTAGCATATATCAGCAGCAAGCATAGACAAACTATAATTTATAATAATTGAACAGCAACATATATTGATCATGAACTCTTCTATCATGGATCATCGAAAACAAAAACATACTGAAACCCTATCGAAACCCTATGATGATCCTAAAACCTATCATGATCTTCGGCAACATATATTGATCCATCACAAACATCGAAACCCTATCAGAAACATATACCATTAGGCGAATATTCCAACAGCAACATATATTGATCCATCACAAACAGCAACATATATTGATCCATCACAAAAAACAGAAACCCTATCAGAAACCCTCTCATGATACTAAACACAATCTTGATCTTCGGCCTAGCACATACCCAGATCGAAGTAGCACACACTGAAAAATCAGAAACCCTATCATGATCCAACCCTATCATGATCTTCGACCTAGCACATACCCTAGACAATGAGGAGGAGGGAGCGACGGTGGTAGGCAGCGCAGATCGGGAGTACATACCTAGCGAGGCTTCTCCTCCTCGGCGCGACGTCCAGGTCCCTCGGTGCCTCCTCCTCGGCGCGGCGATGAGCGTGTGACCAGATGAAGATCGATCGATCAAGATCGGCGGCGCGACGTGGGCCGTATATGTAGCGCGGGAAGGACCGAGTGTAGCGGGAAACCGAGTCGGACACTTACCAAGACCGCGGGAAAACGTTTCGGCGGGGAGGGGGCGATGCGAAGCCAAGGCACGCGCGGAACAATGCGCGCGCGGCGCTAGGATTTGCCAAGTCCAGAATTTTGCCAACCCAATTTGAGGAACTGTTGGAGAACGTTTTTTCCTTCTTTTGCCAAAATTTGTAGGATGCAAAGTGGGATGAGGAACTGTTGGAGATGCTCTCAAGTGGAGCGATACTGAAGGAACATGCTTGATTTCCTCTCGTAAGCAACGAACACATCGTGCCATCGTTGATGGATCAAACGCTAAACAAAAATGTTCTTGTCGATATTATGTGAAGTCATAACGATGCAATGCGACAAGACAAATGCTAGTCTAGGAAGAACAGTGGGAAAATAAGTCGAAAAGAACTCTGCATCTGACCAATTGAGTTCCAATAATTCAAATAGGTATTACTTCAATTTAACCGAATTCTAAAAACATAATATTTGACCCGAAAGTGATAGAATGAACAATACTTTCCCAGGTGTTTTCAGATCAGGGCGCGACGTTGGCCAGCAGCTCGTTTAGAAGAGAGGGACAACTGCTTGTCAGATGCTGAAACCCATCGCCATCCATGATCGTCTTCAGATTGCCCGGAGACTTGAGGAACCTGAAGCACGCCTCCTTGAGACCTTTGCAGCCATGCTGCTCTGCAAGCACCAACGTAGTTGTCACCATGCTAGTGTTGATGCACTCGCAAAGCTTGTGCTCGCACATGAGCTTGAGCCTCTGCAGATCATATCTATCCGCTGCCACGAGCAGAAGCTGCGCCATGGCAAGGCTATCACCCTTGTCCACCTCATCAGGCAGCATATCCGTGTAGATGAAGTGCAGCATAGCCTTGAACACTCTTGGTTCCATATCATCAATTGGTACTGTGGCTGTACTCTTCTCCTTCATCGGACCGAAGAGTTCTGCCATGAACACCGGGGACCGAGCACCAAGCACAAGCCGATGCGCGGCGAATGTGTCGTTGCCGACCTGGAACGTGACGTCTGCTTCCACCCCTGACGACAGGAGACGGCCGATGTGCTGGTTCATATCTGACGGTGGCACCATGACGAACTGCGAGGTGCCCTCGGTGCGGATCTCCCTGGAGACAGTCACGTCGCACCTGACTCTGAAACAGTCATCCTTCAGATAAGTTGATTCCTCAAGGGCCTTCCTCTCAATGAATTTTTGAAATCCCCATCCTCTGTCTGTGGAGTTGAAAGTGCGTAACACGCTGCTACTTGAACAATACCACGGAACTGGCTCTCCTTCGTCGTCAAGTAAACTAAACGTATAGCTTGTCTCAACACCCGTTGCATTGTTGTGACTGAGATACAGGAAGAATTCTATGCAACCAGCACTCTCTGTGGTTCTACCTTCAGGGTAGTACCTGATACACCAGGGATGGCCTCCGATGTTGAAGGTCTCAGATTTGATGAAACTGCCATTGGCGATTCCCTTGGTCCGGGAGTACCCATCGATCTTGAGGACGTGCGACCCCTTCACGGCCTGAGCGACGATGGATGATGAGCTGTGCTCCGCGCCGCCACCAACAACAGTGCTCGACGACATATGGAAGGAAGGAGTTTTAGGTGTTGGTTGTCACAACCACCATGACGAATGGAGGGAGAGCGAAAGGCTTTTATGAACAGCGATGGCGATGTGGGCGGCGCCGGACGGTCAGATTCGTTGGACAATCTGAAAGCGGCGTCATGGAAGTGCGCGGAAGACGAGAAGGTAAATGATCTCGGGAGACGAGGTGGCGCCGGTCAAACTCGACTCCCAAAATTAAATCTTCAAGTGGTTTTATTTCCATTTTCCTCGTATACAGATTCAAAAGGAGAAATCTTATTGTATATATTTTCCATCTTGTTCCATCATATGTATTTTCCTTGCATCTTGTCGGTTTTTTTTATTATTTTCCAGCTTTGCAAGTACGGAGGTGAAGCGCCACGCGGCAACCGAGGATAAAGATTATTGTTTCTTTGAAATAGATTTTTTTTTTTTTTGAGAAACAACCGTGGACCCAGTAAATTCTTTGGTTTGCTAAAAAAGTAATAAATTCTCTGATTCTAAAAAAAAAAAAACGGGTGTCTTCAATGGTTCTCAAATAGCTAGCGAGAAGGAATTCTATTGGTTACCAATGGCAAGTTACAAATAGATAGCTAGATGAGGTATAAAAAAATAATAAAAACGTAGCAATTTCATTGGATGTCAACGAGAGAGATCAAATAGCAACCGACTCCCAAATAGCTAGCGACTCATGAATAGTTAGTTTAGCGATCTCCTAGAAACATCTCTCTCACATAACTCTCCACTATAGTGTATATTTCTATGTCTCGTCTAGCTAGCGATTTGCAAATTGCCATTAAACAAGCATGTCCAACAGTTTGGAAGTACTTGGCAAATTAGGATTTTTGGCAAAACCATAAAAAAAAACCTCCTCCAACAACTTGGCAAAAGCACCTGGTAAATTGGCAAGCTTGGCAAAAATAGCCATTCCCTACGCAAATGTGCGCGCTTCCTCTCCGCGAGCGTGCCGTGAGATTTCCCGCGCATGCAAGTTGTTGGGTGTGAGCCACTAATTTTCAATTTGCCAAGTCCAAATATAGCAAATTGTTGGAGAAGAGCTATGTTTTCACTTGGCAAATAGGTTTGAGACTTGGCAAAACTCGAGATTTGCCAAGTGATATTTGCCAAGCCCACTGTAGAAACGCCAAGATAGGGGCGGTTGGGCCAACCGCGTGGAAAAAAAACCACCCCTACAGTGCTTTATTGTAGTAGTGGATATTTGACAAACTGTTGAGTTGCTCGCCAATTGGATTCCTCCTAGACTATATATTTGAGAACCATTAGAGACGCCATAAAAAAGTAAATTGTTTCGGCACTGCACCCACAACCCATCGCTCATGCGACGCGAGCACGAACACGCCCGCCTTCACTCATAAAATGTTAGTGACCGAACGCGTCATGGATGCTCCCTCCACTTGTGCGAGCGCTACCAAGCGACGAGAGCAGTGACACCCAGGGGCGGATCCAGCCAAAAAGTTCATTGAGGTCACCTTACGCCATGGCTTAATTAATTGTACATGGGAGCATGAGTTTGTAGAAGAAATCACAAAAACTTACTGCAGTCAGGTGACAACAGTGAACAGGGCTGGATCCGGCCCCTCTCCTCGCCTGATGCTGTTGCAGAACCGCTCTCAAACTATCGATGACCATGGAAGTCAGCGGGGCGCCCCGAGCTCTGCCTCGACGGCTTCTCCACTCAGCTAGCTTTTTCGCCAGATCTGGTGTGGTGTTATGTCCCCAATGGAGAGTTCACCGACGCCTGACGCCACATCGCGCTGCTCGGGCTACGTCCCCTTCACCCGGTTTCTGGAAAACTAGCTGGCCTAGCCCACTATTTGCCATTTCTTGCTTTTCGGGCCAGCACAACCCCAAAAAATGCGGACAGTGCCGTGCAATGGCTGTTGCTCAAGCCCGCGGCCTTATCATGCACCGTCTGCCCGGCGTGCCTTGCTCGTGCAGGCTCCAGCGGGCTGTTTGTGCATCTACAACCATGAAAATCAACTTTTTGATTAAGTCAAGCACTAGTTGCTCTTGTGTAGTTTGATCAATCAAGGGGTTGTCATTTGATCGATTAGTGGTTATAATTCGATCAATTAAGGGACTATTTAATCTAAAACATTAAAAAAATGTTGTGGCCATCGTTTTTTACGACGTGAAAACAGCAATGGCATCTCTACTATAATGGAATTCTTCTAAAAAAGTGGGAATCCTGCGTCATACACAATCAAGGGTGTAGACTGAGTGTATCAAATCTCCTCATTTCCTCCCGTATCCACGTCATGCAGCCCCCCATCGAGTATTACGAAATCCACGCCGCCAAAAATCACAGAAATTAGGTACTTTTCTCCGTTCCTCACGGTGGATTGGAATTCAAACACGCAAACGAGGAGGCGGCCTAGTGTCGTCCGGCGGAGGAGGCGCTGCTACTCCTGCCGCCGCCGCCGAGATCCACTCCTGGCTTGGTGTCGTCCACAGACGGAGGTGGCGAAGGCGCTGCTATTCGTGAATGCTGAACTAGAATGCTGAGTGTTTCAGAAGAACAGTTGCAATATCTGACCAGAGCTTTTTTACCCTTCCTAATTCGTGAAGTGAATGCACAATGTTTATTTGCTATGTTTCCTGAAATCTGCTGCAATAATCTCACGCATCATCCATTGTCTGTATGTGTTTGTCCTCAGCACAACTGGCTATTGTCGAAGAATCAACTCTGCACTACTCAGAAACCGGTGAAGGTACTATTGGTTGTCTAAAAAATTATACCCCAACCATTACAAGACCATGGGCGTCAACTAATTGCACTTCAGTTAAAACAGTGCAGGTCCTATTGGTTATCCGAAGAAAAAAATGTTGTTTTGTCATTTTTCAGGTAATTGATTTTCTGATTATTGCTTATCAGCTAACCATGAAAAATATGGGGGCGCCAGGAGAGGGACGCATTGCGTTATGCAATGTAACAAACACACATACTCCAGGTACATGCATACACACATATTGCAACACAATTGTTAATTGTTTATAGGGCCATGTATAAACACCACCATTTCAACATTTTGCTGCGAAGAACAATGCGTGAAAGAAGAAAGGAAAGAAACAGCGTGAGTACCCCGCGAGAAAGAGGGCTGAAACAATCGAGAAAAGAGAAGAGATGAATAGAAAACAACGTGAGTACCATACTCGACGAAATGCCCAACAAAGTGCATACTCAAATGCACCAGAACAACCAGGTGCACGGTCTTCACTATTCTTTCTCGTGATATAAGAATACAACGTTTATTTTATTCATGAACCTTAGCCTATTTACTTTGACAGGGCCACAAGAGGATAACACCATGTTTAATTATTTTCTTTAATTCACAATGAAGAGCCAAGCAAATGAATGTATATATAGCTCCTACAAGAACTATGAGATTGTTCTGGCAAGCATTTTTGAGTTTCTCATCAGTTTGGAGGGGTAAATGTATCAGCAGAAACGCACTGGCCTTAAGGTATTTCTCATTTTTGTGATTGCTTTATTCATGCATCTGAAGAGGGAGAGGGGTTGACTATTTCTCATTTTTGTGATTATCAACTTATATCATCAGAAGAGCCTGAAGAGGCTATTTATTTTTGTTTTATGATTTTTTTCCAGACATCACCGTAGCGTTAGCACGGGCATTAGTTGGGGAACGCTTAAGATGGGAAGTTTGGACCTCCACGGTGCATCTCAATTGCTTCTCATGGTTAGTACTGTACTTTTTCAGCCAGATTAGTTTTACTAATAGATACATGAAAAATAGCAGCCAGGGAGTGAGTTTATATTGTTACTAACAGATGCATGAAAAAGTAGCAGCCATTATATGTTACAAGATAAAGGTAGTTGTTTTCTGTGTCCATTTATGTGCATTTACTTTCAGTTTAAGGAACTGCACGTTCGGTCAAAAAAGTTTAAGGTGTTGTACAACTGTGTTGTCTTCTTTTTTGGCCTTAGCTGGGGAACCACAATTTTCTTGGCTGCACTTCGTCGACATAATAATAAGTAGAAGATTTTGTCTTCTTTGGTGTGTGTTTCTTCTGGAATGTTGCTTCCCTCCCTTCTACATTCTCTGATTAGGGACTAATTGCATCTTTTGTGCTCATTGAACTTTAGGCTGTTTCATTTCTTCCATTTTGCTACGCTTCTGGACTAATCTGATTTGATCACTTACTGTATCTGCAGCCTCCGCAGGCTCACGAAGTCTACAAGATTTCTCAGGAAGTGGAAAGGGCCAAGGAGTTTCATACTGGTTTACACGTGAAATTAGTCGATGTTCGGAAGAAAATGCAGTGCCCTATGTGCCTAGCTAATGATATGCATTGTCAACTTGCTTTTCATCTTCAGAGTCCCTCTTTACTTTTGACGAGTTCTCTTCTGATGACTTCACATTCAATTGTTAGTTAGATGTTACTGATATGAAGATGTCAGGTTATCATTAGTATTTGCTACAAAATATGAAAGTAGCAAATTCCATATAATTCCATAGAATGCATGAGTTTTTATCTTCAAAAACAAATGTATGTGGAATATGTATCTTTTTCTTTAACTTTCAAAGAAACCTGGAAAGTCCAAATCAAGTTCAAACGGTGATTTGGCGATGGATTCGTGAAACTGAAAGTGAGATGGTGTAGAGAACATCTTTCGTGCGGTGGTGTAGGCGGCACACAAAGTGAAGACCCTGTGCGGGTGGTGCGAGCATTTCTTGGCGTGGGGGTCATCGACGGGAGCGTGGTGGCCCAAGTGGTCCCAGTCATAGATAAAAGAATAATGCTAGGATATTGTTGTTCATTTTATTCTGAACCAATTATCTTTTGGTTAGTTGCTTAGTGTTTCTAAGTGATACCGTAGTGTTAGTACTAGCAATATTACTTTCCAGATAATATAAATAGTTATATACAATTGCGTGTGACTTTAACTATTGAAAAATGTCGTTGTTTGGTTATTTTCATGCGAATCTTAGAATAAAACCGTTGGGTTAGCACGGGCACTATACTAGTGCATAATAGTAAAAGATTAAGCATGGAGATTAGCGGCCCATAAGGATCTAGTGAATTTTGTAGCACGGTACATGGAGGACAAATTTTATACCGTGATGTCTCCAAATGACCATACTAAAATGTTGTTCCTCTCCAAAGTACAGATCACTACTATAGTATTTTTAATGGAGCAGACATTGCAACCCCCTCCAATTAATATAAAGGTCACGCACATAATCTTGGCTTAATGGAGGCAGTTGCCTTGCCCTCAGCGGGTGGGCGTGGGCTGCAATGGTAGCACGGTGAATCGGTGATGTTGAATCGGGGGCCGGATCCAACCTTTTGGTGGATCAGATTCCATGGTGGAGCAAGTTAAGTTGGAAGTGTTTGGTGGGGCACGAGAGCTGTACTAGACAGCCCCTTACGGTCCCTTGTTAAATGCTTGAATAGTATTTTTAATTATGGTTGGTAACTTCCATCATGTTCAAGGGGTTTGCTGGTAAATCGACCGACACTAGAAATTTTTGGTAAATTGACCAGCACTAGAAATTTTTATAAGACATGTTTTTTTTCTTTGATTGATATTTTCAAAATAACAAATTTCGATTTTTTTTAACAACCTCGATGGATTCACGTCATATAGCAAAACAATAGTGTCTGTGAGATGGGGAAGTGAGCCTGGCTCACTTAGCTAGGTGACTTAATGTGACATTACACCTAGCCACCCAGGTTCGAATCCTGTTGGGAGCGAATTTGGGTGCCTATTTTCTAAAAAAAAAAGCGAATTTGGGTGTCTATTTTCTAAAAAAAATCAGTACTGCCTTTTTTTTATTTAAGATGGTTTAGGTACCAAAATACAAGGTTTGGAAAATTAATACAAATAGATAGGATCATGGTGCAGTGCTGAGGAAGCATTTGTTTTGAACTATAGAAAAACATGAATTCATTTTGCATACCAAGAGTCACTTTTTACTATTTTGGATACATTTTAAAATTTCTTGGAAATTGCTGTCAAGTGATGATTGGTTTTGTTATTTTCCCAAGAAATAAGAATTTTCCTCTGGTATAATACGATTGCCTTCATTTTTTGAGGTAGGGAGTACGTAAAAATAGCATCATATTTGAAGTCATGTGCGAGTGCATAGTGTAGTGATCGAGAAGGAACATGTCATAGTTTAGCACTGATTGATTGATCAAATGATAGGCGAATGATTCACATTATGTGAAAAATCCACAAAGAGAACGTCCCTCCTTTTACAGTAGGAGCGGCTGGCTTTGGAGCCGCCCTTGCCGCCCCTACACAGCGAGGGGGTCACTGTAAGGGTGGCTAGTAAGTGGTAACACCAGCCTCCCCACAGTGGATCACTATAGGGGCGACTGGTGATTGAGCCACCCCTATAGTGGTATGTAGGTATAAGTGGTTTTAAAATTTAAATTTCGTAAAGTATCTTGGATAAAAAAACTTTCTATACGAAGTTTGTAGATTTCAAAAAGTTAGGAAACTTTGTAGTTAACAAGTTTTTGATTTGACATCATCTAGTCATGCAAAACCTACGTTTGAGTTTCTTAAATTTGAAATTCAAATTTTATAAATAGCCTCGGAGGGAAAAACTTTCTAAACAAAGTTTGTAGATCTCAAAAAGATACGAAAGTTTGTAGTTGACGATGTTTTAATTGATATTGTTTATGGGCCTTAAATAAGCAAATTACACTCGGTTGAGTACACTATGTGGGGAACCAAAACTATATATGGACATACTCCCTTTGTCCCTCTTTAATTGTCGTTATAGCACTGCTTTTTTCTGTCCAAATTTAGACCATGCTGCATGCAACTTGAAGCAATGCTATCCACATTCACAGCACTTTGCATGCACTTGCTTGAAGGCTTCAACGACATTTAAAACGGGACAGAGGGAGTAGGTGATAGTGTAGTGCAGTGGTAAAAGAAAAAACTGCGCGAGGGCAGGGTCGCGGGTTCGAGGACCACACTGTAAGGACGGTTGGTGTTTGAGCCGCCCTTATAGTGAATTCCACCGTAAGAGCGTTTAAGTAAGGGGGCCCAGCTGCATAGAGCATCGGAACTCAGATTGATGGGCAGATGAATAAAAAGGAGAAGGTAGACAAAAATGCCAACAATCTTAAATATCAAGCAAAGAGGACTCATGGCTAGACACTAAAACCAGATTAATAATACAATTATGAGAATAGCTCCAAAAGAAACAGGCAATTCTGGTTGCGTCCTCAACGAAAACATAATCAAAGAAAATTGGCATTTTCAAAGAAAATCCAGTAGGGCAAGGCAGAAGGATGCGTAGCAAGTTTAAAGCATTCTACAAAGTGCAATCTCATTGATCTACATAGTGTTTATATGAATGAGACTACGATCTACCTTATAGTATATTAAAAATGGAACATAGAGTACTCTCGTAATAAGCTGTCGCTGCAAGAATAATTAAGCTAGCTATCACTAATAGCTATCACTACCTTATAGTCTATTCCAAGGAGCCAAAGGGATGTACATATTGATGAACTAAAACTGAGGAGCATGAGCATGGTACATCCTTCCTGGTACAAATCAATGGAAACATGTACATGCGAAAACCTAGGATCCATCCTAATTAAGAATATTAAGGCAATGAGAAGAACATCAACTCTATGGTTACAACCATATACACGCTAATCTGACAATATATCATCCAAAGGATTCCTCTAGTTCTCCTTGTACCAAAGACAATTGCTGCTACTGAAGAAAAATGAAAAGGCGTACATGTAAAAATTGTGTGCAGGCTATAAGAAGAGCATCAACTGTCCACCTCACGTATACTACATATTTTTATTTCTGCAATATCACTTTCATCTAAATAAAAAAGTGGCTAAAAACATAATTGGGTGCTCTACTTCGTAGGTATTGTTAGATTATTGATACAAGGAGAAAACCCCGCGCGTTGCTGCGGGAATCGCCGATGAGATTATTCTACTTGTATCTGCTAATATCATTGAATAAATATTATAATACATATTAGTGGATGATTTTTTGGACAACGAAATATGTTAATAAATGTTCTGGTATATTAACGTGAATAGTTTGAATGAAACATAACGGCATGTGTTAGTTGGATGTGTTAGTGGATGGTGACATGGACACTTTAATTGAATGTGCTAGTGGGATGTTGAGTGGATGATGATGTGGACATTTTGCATGGCAAGAGAAATAGCTAGTGGGGTTTATCTATATAAGAGATATAGATGTAATGAAAATTGCTTTGTAAAGAAAAATCACACATGGTGGAATATGACTGGGCGAGTCACCAACATCATACACTGCAGGAGCTTCTTACCATGGTGAGCAAGCACAGGCAAAGAAAATCCTTACAAACGCCTAGACCTGCAATTACCGAAGGTAAACACATCACACTGTCACTGAGTAAGGCACGAGGAAATCCTTGCTGCTTTCACATCAAGAGAAGAAAGCAAGTTAAGTCGAAGAGGGCAATTGTATAAGGACCGACCTTGGCAGTGACGGGCTAGGGTTTAGTTGGTTGCCGCCGCGAGTGTACCTCCTTCTAGGACACGGACCAGCAGCATGACGACAAGGCAGTAACGAATCAGCCATTATTGGCCAAACCCTAAAACATGAATCGAAATTATCTGAGAAACGAATCGAAAATGCAAATCATAAAATACAACAGGAACGGGAGCACCTGGTAGTTGACTAATTGAGACAAAGGGAGAGGCAGACGGAGGCCGCCCAAGGTGCGCCACCGCCGACGGCCTACCAAGCCGCGCCAAGGTGGCGTCACGCCGGGGCAGCGCCGGCGACCGTGCCCGTCCGCTGCCGCGCGGAGGCCGGGAACAATGCGCCGCTCCATCTGCCTCGTCTAGGGTCTCCGAGGGCAGGTACAGAGAGAGAGAGAGCGACACCTCAGGAGACAGAGAGGGAAAGAGAGAGAGGCATGCCCCCTCACACCGGCAATTTGGTGGATCTGGCGTCAGGCCCTGCGGAGGTAGAGCCGGGGCGCCGCCCCGCCTATGAGCGAGGGCCGCGCAGGGGCGCCACGGCACCACCGTCGGGCCTGGGGGACCAAGAGCCCACCTCAGCACGAAGCACACAGGCTGGAGACAACGACAAGAGGAAGAGGCTCGAAGACGGAAGGATGTAATAAATGGCGAGGAAACCGGTAGGTGACCAAACGAAATAAATGTGGCTGAACGCGGGAACGGGACAGCCCAATCGAAGAAATCCACGCGTCCAGGCAACACCGCACTATGTCCCATTTTATTTACCGCAGCAGGCCACTTTGGCAGCCTGCAGCGGTCGCCAAAGTGGCCCGCTGCGGTAAATGGGTCGCTGCCCCGCTACGGAGGCGGCGGTGGCGGCTACGGCGGGCACCGCGACGGTGGTGGTGGCTACGGAGGCGGCGGCTGCTACGGCGGGCGCCGTGAGGGTGGTGGAGGCTACGGCGGCGGCTACGGTGGTTGCGGCGGTGGCGGCTACGGCGGTCGCCGTGAGGGCGGCGGTGGCTCGCGACCAACCCTAGATGGCCTCGTCAGGCCCAGATGGGCATTGTAACAGGTCCGCTGCCATTAATCAATTCTACTGCAGCGGGCCTGTTATGATGCCCGCTGCGGTAAATGGCTACAACCGCAGCGGGCACCAGCGCCCGCTGCGGTGCCCCACGATTTACCGTGGCGTCGCGCTGGCGGGCGCGATTGCCCGCCACGGAAAATGGAAAATGCCCGCTGCGGAAGTTCAAAACAGACGTAGTGTCGGTTCCTCATTCATCGACGTCGAGCCACGCTGCCACCACGTCGGCTCCACGGTGGCAATCCGACGTGGGTAGGCTGGATGCCCCCCAACCTTAGCCGGATGAATAAGAGTAGATGCGAGTCCAACGCCCTCAGCTCCTCTTTCACCTGTACATGCAGGGTGCTGGAAAAAAAAGCAGTGTATTGGTGCGTTCACACTTTCTTGGACGATCCATCAGTCAGTCATTCCTTGTACGTCTGAATGGCATAGTGCTGCAGCACGTCGGTGAATCATGATGGTCGCATTGCTCTTCAGAATGCGTCAACAATAATGCTACCATACAGGTTGTACATATACCCAAGTTTTAAATCTCCGGCTAGGCCTCTTAGCTGATAACCTTCTCAGAAGCTAAACGCAGCTATAGCCGGAGATAGCTGAGCTAAGCCATTTAGCTGATTTGCAAAAAATAGAAAAAATACCATGACTTTGGCATAACTTCATAACCAATCCTAATTGATACATAACTTCAACTCTTCGGAGACGAGGAGCATGCAGCGCTGATGGACATGGCCTCCTCGTCGGACTCGCCCCGCTGCTCAGTTGAGAGCACTTCTCATCCACCCTTCTCTGGAACCATTGGGCCACGTTATTGGTCCAGGCCAGCCATATTTCCAATTTAGCTGGCTATATAAATAAGGCCAATTTAGCGTCTATTGCCGGCTAAGTGCCGCTATTAGCGCCCAGCTATTCTTAGCGCAAAAAACGGCATCGCTTAGCCGGAGATTTAAAACTTGGACACATACAGACTCGAGTATGGTTTTTGTCTATCTGGATGTTGTCCTCATTGGTTTCCTTAAGCTATCACAAACGAATAGAAATTCATTCCTCTTGGTTTTGTTTTGCCTTTTTTTTTTAAATAAAAAAACGAGTTCTAGTCTAAACAGACCATGTTTGTTGCAGGAGTTGGTTGTGAGTCATATTTTGTCCTGCTCGTCGAATATCTAATATGGTCACATAGCATTAACAATGTTCAGAAAGAAGGGAACAATGTTCATGTTCCGTTTTGAGGGAGTTACTCAAGTTGCTGTCCTGGCACTGGATTAACATGCTAACAAAAGGATTAACATGGTTGGCACTGGCAGGGCCTCTCTTCTCCTAAGAAAGCGGTTGGTTATACTTGACCTTAAGATGCAGTGATGCACTCATTTCGTTTTTGGAAAACTGAGACTGTCGTTCTGTTTTAGTCTTTCATACTTTCAGTGAAGAAACATTAGAGTTACAGTTTCAGTTCAGTTTAAGTAAACAAGATGTCGTATGTATCAGTTTGCTTGGTGAGATTGTCAATGGCAAGTTTGGTTCTTTATTAATCGAGTTGATGCTGTCATCAAACTTTGTAATTTTCTGTGGTTTAGGAGCACTTTACAACTTCTAAATTCCTGCATTTTTTATTCGCAAGTCCTTTCAACAGCAGCTTGAATATTTTTATAAAGCAATTAATGTTACATACAGTAGTCAAAAAATATATTTGCTATGTAACTATATGAGTAGTGACTTTACTAATTCTGTTTTGTCCGGCTGCAGTTCAATCTGAGGAACACAGGCAGGCGAACTGGCTCCCAGGTCCCACCAGTCAGTCAAGCCGCTCCTCAGCATGGTTGCGTTGGTTTGGGCACTAGGGCCGAATCGGCTAGTCTTCTCGCTTCAGCCAGCAGCCCTCGCCGCCGCCAGCCAGGAGCTTATCGAAGAGATCCTCCTCCGGTTCCCTCCGCATGAGCCCGCGAGCCTTTTCCGCGCTGCCCTCGTCAGCAAGTAGCCGCATCATCTCCAACCCCAGCTTTTTTTTTCGAGAACATGCAACGACATGTATTTCATTAAGCAGAAGTTGAGCTAAGCCAAAGCTTACCAACCCCCAACACACACCCCGGCTTCCGGCGCGGATTCCATGAGTTCCACCGCACGCCTCCCATGCTGGGATTCCAATGCAACGACATCGACGGCCCCGCCCGCTTCGTGCCCACAACCGCCTTTTGCCCACCGCATCCGCATGCCGACCGCGGCCACCGGGTCGCGCTCGACGCCCGCCACGGCCGTGTCCTCCTCTGGAAATCCAAGGAGGTGGCGGGGAAAGTCCTTGTGGTATGGGACCCCATCACGGACGAGCAGAAGGAACTGTCTATTCCGCAGAGGGCAAGGTGGGCCGCGGCGATTCTCTGTTACGGCGGTGGCGGCACCTGCGACCACCTGGATTGCCACCATGGACCCTTCCTTGTGGTTTTTGTGGGCTCTGATCCAAGGAGCATGTTCGTCTGCACCTACTCGCCCGATGTTGATGCGTGGAGTGACTCTAGTAAGCTCCCTAATCGCTTATCTGTTGATTTCTAGTGCACTGTGCTTGTGGGGAATAGACTCTATTTTGGGGATCAAACGACTAACCTAATTCTTAAGTATAATTTGGAATCGCGTGAAATGTCATGGATTCAGATTCCAGAGGAATGCTTCAAGTCACACTGTTATGTGCTCACAACCATGTAGGAAGGCAAGCTGGGCTTGTCACTGTAATTGATTCCAAACTCTATGTGTGGTTGAGGAAGGATGGTCATGAAGTAGATGCTGGATGGGCACAAACTAGAGTCAGTGAGCTTCAGACATTGCTCCCTTTTGGTGTTGCCATTACCCTACCTTGTGTTTGTGTGGCTGGTTTCTCGGATGGTCTTGGTATCATCTTCTTCAAGTTTAACAATATGCACTACACAATTGATCTAAAGACCTATAATGTGAAGAAGCTATGCCAGACTCAAGGCAGAGGAATCAGTGTTGTTCCATACATGAGCTTCTACATCCCAGGTATAATTTTACTTAGTTTTTGGTTTCACAATATTCATAACATGTAACAAGTTGGCTACTAACATGGCTCTGCAGGGTAAAGAACAATGAATATCGCAATATTATACCACATGGGGTTCTTCCTTCCTAGATTTTTTTACTAGGGGCCACCGCCACCGCCACAATGTTGGTACTAAAAGCATCTCCAAGAGTTATGCATATTTGGTTTGGCAATTGGTGTTGTTTGCCAACTCTCCAAATGATTTGGCAAAGGAAAATAAACTTCATCTCCAAGAGTTATGCATTTTTGCTTTGGCAAAATCTAAAAATAGTAGACCCACCAATTTTTTCCCAATTTTCTTTCCACTCCCGCCGTGCATGAGCGCGCTTTGTTTCACAAGGCCGGTGAAGCGCGACAACGTGTCCACAAAATTCGGGATTGCAGAATTGCCAAGCCAACATGCCTATGCAAAAATGCCAAGTTTGGTCCATCAAATGCCAAGTTATGCAAAATGCAAAACTCAAATGCAAAACTGAATGCAAAACTGTTGGAGAGCACTTTTTAAGCTTTTTGGCAAATTTCAAGAATGCAAAGTCCAATTGCATAACTGTTGGAGATGCTCAGCTTGGCGACATTTCATAACCCTCATTTGTCTGTATATTACATTGTTGGTGCTAAGATTAGGAATAATTTGTCCTAATGAGTTTGTGCAAGTGTTGCCGTTAACTGATGTTGTTGTAAAGAATAATTTACTATTTTTTATTGCTGAGGAATAATTCATCATTCAGAAAAAAATGGATTACTCAATTAGCTGATATTCTCATCAAAATCTGTAAATTGCTGCAGCATTGGAGGCAGCCTATTCAGGTGAGGAACCAAGTGCAGGTGGCTCAAGTGCATGACAAACCAGGTGCTCATGTTGGAGGTTCTCACCCAAGGGAAAACTTGGTAGTAGTAATGGTTAGAGCATCTCCAAGAGTTTGCTAAAATTCACTTGTCAAATCTTGTGATTTGGCAAGTGTCTAAAACATATGACAAGTGAAATATTATAGCATCTCCAATAGTTTGCCATTTGGGCTTGGCAAAAATTAAAATAGTAGGTCCACTTGCAACCGATCAACTGTTTTAGCAAAAATCAAGTGGTTGCATGCGCGATGGCAAAAATCAAGTGGTTGCATGCGCACCCGGGAAGACCGGTGAGGGGCCAGGGCCGCGATGGCAACGCGATGGCAACCCTCTAGGCGCGCGCATATATGCGCGTGGAGGGGTGGAATTTGGCAACTTGCTAAAATTTGCCAAGTTAGATGCCAATCTGTTGGAGGAGGTTTTTTCTTGTTTTGCCAAAAATAGATGAATGCCAACTTGTTTTTTCTTGTTTTTTCTTGGTAGTAGTAATGGTTAATAGTAGCATGAGATTTGCGGTAGGGGCCGCACCTTTTGCATCAGCCAGACCTTAATTAGTTGGTCTTTAAGTTTTTTGTATTTTAATCAGGAGTGTCATAAAACATTTTAACTTGATCGTTGGTGCTTTAATGTAAGCTGTCAAGTGTTATGCCCTGCATTGTCCTAGTTGATCTGTGATGTGCTGTTGTATTGTTTTGTTTGTGATGAAATCCAAAAACGTGTGCATTGAGAACATAAACCATTACCTGCACTAACACTAATTGATCCGGTTCAGTTTCTGTACACATGGAACTTGATGACGTCCACTGAGAACATAAACCATTACCTGCACTGAGCACTAATCACACGATTCGTAGCTAAGATAAGAGAACCAGGACTGTAAGAACTTACATTCTACCTAGCACTGAGCACATGGTCTGAGGAACCATAGGAACCCGGAGTGGTAGTGGTGTCTCCGGACAACTTAGTCGCACTAGAGTTGTACTGCGCCAGATGCGCGAACGGATTGCGCGGCGCAGCGATCTGGTCCTCCCCTTCCAGCATCCTCACGACGCTGCCCATGGACGGTCTGTCCTCCGGCCGGTACTGCACGCACCACAGCGCCACCTTGCACACTCTCTCCGCCGCCTCCCTCTCTTTCTTGTCCCCCGTCGCCGTGGCGGTCGCCGCGGCGCGCGCCACCACGGCGTCCGTGTCCACGGACTCGAACCGGTGCCACACCCACCGCGGGTACCACTCCTGGCTCTCGCGGGCGCGCAGCCCCAGCTCCAGGTTGCGGCGCCTCCCCAGCGTCTCGAACAGCAGCATCCCGTAGCTGTAGACGTCGCACTTGTGCGTCACCGGCAGCGGCATCCACAGCTCGGGCGCGGCGTACCCGGGCGTGCCCCGCGCGCCGGTGATGGTCAGGTGCGTGTCCTCCCTGTCGCACAGCCTCGCCAGCCCGAAGTCGGACACCTTGGGCGCCAGGCCGGCGCCCAGGAGCACGTTCTCCGGCTTGATGTCGTAGTGGATGATCCGCTGCGCGCACTCCTCGTGCAGGTACCGCAGCGCCTTGGCCGTGCCGACGGCGATCTCGTAGAGCTTGCCGAAGCCGACCATCTTCTCCGGCGGCGGGTCGAACAGGTACCCGTCCAGCGAGCCGTTCTCCATGTACTCGTACACGAGCGCCTTCACCGTGGCGTCGAAGCAGAAGCCGTAGAGGCGGACGAGATTGACGTGGTAGGTCCGACCGATGGTGCCGACCTCCGCCATGAACTGCTCCTCGGCGCGCCTGCTGCCCAGCGTGCTGTTGAGCACCTTCACGGCCACCGCCGCGCCGTTCGGGAACCGGCCCTTGTACACCACGCCGAAGCCGCCGGAGCCGACCTTGTGGGCGTAGTTCCGGGTGAAGGCGCGCACCTGCTGCGCGCTGAACCGCACCGGCCGCTCCTTCTGGATGTCCTCGAAGAAGTAGCTCATGCTCCCCATCTCGACGTCGGCGGCGGCCTCGTCCGTGCTGCCGCGAACGCCGCCGTCGCGGGTGATGGACGCCTCGGCCTCGCTCTCGCCCTCCCCATCTAGTTGCTGCCGGTACGTCTTCACGCAGAATTTGGAGTACTTGTATATCGCAATTATGGTGACGACACCCACTACGCCAGACGTGATAATCCCAACTGCAAGAGTGGAGGGAGATCTCATTATCAAGGTCGGCGAGATCGGATGCTTAGCCTTTGGCGCAAGATGCAGCAACTGGAAGCCGTGATGAAGATGTGGAGGACGCTGCTGCAGTTTATCATTCTGTAGATGTTATCCTGGAGGACACTAATGTTACTCCTCATTCTGCTGATGGAAACCTGTTTCTTTCTGGCCTTATGGCTGCGATGTAAGGCGATGGCGCCGTTTAAACTGAGCTGAGATGTTGAACATATTTGCTTTTTGAAATAAAAAAAGCAGGGGAAACCTTTGATTCTAAAAAAAATAATCCCAACTGCAAAGCCGAAGGATTAGGGACGGCGTGAAGCATGGAGCCATGGAGGCGAAGCTAATACATGGTGATTACCGATTGCTATGGCGAGAATGGCACCGTTGATCGCCATCTTGATCAGAAACAAGGCAGGTTCGTCGATGCAGGGCAGGATTAGAGAGTTGAACTGTCGAAGGAAGGCGGAGAGTAGTGAAGGTTTGTTCCACCAACTAATTGTGTGCTTCGAATAGCTGAACACTGTAAGTGGCTCGTGTTATCAGGTTATATCTACGGCATTAACTGTTTTATTTATCCCATTGTTGTCAACCGTAGCTAAGCCTGACGCGTACCTTGATAGCGTGTAACGAATTATTCTGTGCCCTGACAATCTTCGTAAGGTAAATTTAAGAATTTGCTTGCCAACTACTACTATATGCAAATACAATAGCATGCATTATTTGGTTGCTCCCAAGCAAGATAAATTCTATTAAGAAACCGAACCAATTAAGCCTCCTCCGTTAGCAACTTAGCATGACTCTTTCTCGCTATTTGACGTGGTTGAGCAAGGAAAGTAGGAAACCAAACATACGGCTTAACACAGTTCAATTTCTATGTCAAGATACAAATGTTCACTCTGTATGTGATCAACAAATATTTATATCCAGCTTTCATCTTCGGATCACAAAGTTTGCTAGACATGTTGAATGAAGGCCTTGTGTACCCGCCATTGGCTTTTAAATTTGTTCCAATACAAAAATGGATGTATTTTTTTTCCCAATCATAAAGTACATAAAAACATTTCTTTTAAAAAATCTAGCATAGATTTTTTTTGTGTGTTGGGAAATCCTTTGAGGAGTAGTATTAAGTGTAGCTTATAATAAGAAAGTAGTGCAACAGTAATGACTAATCGTTGTGGGCTTGTTTGGTCACTGTCCTGATAGACATTGGCAACAAATTTAGGCAAAGCGCTTGAGATTAAGGACCTAGATGCTTCAACCTGGGCAACGAACCAAACAAGCTCATAGTGGAAGCCACCAACAATTCAACCTTTGTAAGAAGACCTGAATAGAATAGACGGTTCCAAAACGGAAGGGGAAAAAAAGAAGAAGAGGGTTAGGTGAATCAAGAGGATTCTGAAGCTCACCCAATTTACAACATCATCTGGAAATCAAGATGTACACCCAGGATAAAATTCTTTGCGTGGCTCATCCTTGTGGATAGACTGAACACAAAAACAATGCTACAACGGAGGCATATCAACATACAAGGTAACTCAACTTGTGTGATGTGCAGCACAGGTCAAATGGAAGACATCGAGCACCTGTTCTTCAACTGCCCGTTTGCCCAAGAGTGTTGGTCCAAGCTTGGCATAGTTTGGGATGGGAATCTAGAGCTCTTTGAAAGAATCGCTCAAGCACGATCAAGCCATGTCATCCCTTGCTTCATCGAGGTAGTGCTCATCGCAGCTTGGGAACTCTGGAAACTGCGAAATGATAAAGTCTTTCAACGTCGTGATCCAACACCAGCACTATGGGTCTGTAATTTCAAAAGTCAGTGCCTTCTGCAATCAGTTAGGTTTAAGGAGACCTTGAGGCCGACCTTCTGTGTGTGGCTTGATGCCTTTAGTTAAGCTTACTATGTATCTCTCTCTCCACTCTGTACTCCTTTATTTAATTTAATGAAAAGTTCTTACTGTGGGGATCTCTCCCACAGTCTTTTGCGTCAAAAAAAAAAATCAAGAGGATTCTTCTTAAGGTTGTGAAGTTCTATATCCACAAGCTTTGTGCTTTCAATGTACTGTTACATTATTTTTTGTGATGTAATTCTATACCCCTAAGATAACAACCTAAATTTTGTTACTGATGTCCAAGATTGAGAAACATTAATGTTTGGATATGCCTCTCTAGTGTTGTCTAGTAAACTTGTAGTTCCACGAGATGATAATGGTAGAACTTCTACGGTTTTAGTCCCATGGCTTTTACCCTGATTTGCAGGTTTTAAAGTTTAGTACTATATGAATATTTAGTGAACATGCCCATGTAATAGTACGGGCTCCCATAGTAAATGTATTCCGATTCAGGTATTTGCTCATATAATCGCACTAAAGATGGAGCCATTGTTATTGGAGTTCTTTTACTATACTTAAAATTTCCTCCCGTTTCCTCCCGTTTCCTCCATACATGACAATTTACTCCCATTTTCTCTCTACCATTTCCTCCCATTTTCTTTGGCCTTTCTAGCCCTCGGATCGGTCGATGTGAGCCATCGAAATTATCCCCAAGTATTGCAATTAGGTCTGATTGTTTAGGACTTGATCTTGGTACCAATCCATAATGAACACAATCGAATAATCAACCTATTAATCAAGCAAATTGGGTGCTGGCCATGGTGGACTTCGAGCACCTATGCCCATTCGGGGAATCAAGGATCACCGACTGGTGGTTGGACTCACGTCTCATGATCCAAGGTGAGATGCGCTGTGGCCTCGAGTCTCTGGTTATGTTAATGTATAACCTTGCTTTGTCCTTTTAATCACTCCTTGTGTTCCATAATATATAAGCTGTCTAGAAATATATTCATCTGAAATTTGAAATATATTTTATTTTTTTAACAAAAGCAATTACATTAAATTTTATTTCAAATTAGTGAAATCATGCTTTGCACTTTACAGACGAGGGGGTATCACGCTTTGTGAGCGAACGTTTCACATGGCATTAGCTGTAACAATGACATCTCGCTTGAAGGACTTTATAAGAAGCTAATATATAGTATGAAAAGGTCGTCGTATAGTAAGTCAAGCTTTTTTATGATGGCCATTTTAGTTAACCCTCATTGATGGGTCCACATGCCTCGTGACAAGAATGGATTCATCATGTGAGAAATGATGGTGGTTGATCTGTCATAATCGTTTGTTGGATTTCTTCGGGTATATAAAAAAAGGCATACGTTTGTCCTATTCTCCGCATAATGTATTCACAAATATATATGTCATAGGCGATTTTTATATCCCGCAATGTGCTTGTGTTCCATTCCAATCATCCATGATGTATCTTCCTATCAACTTGAGTGGAACGACAGTGACAAGCTTATGCAGGTTAATAAGTCATCTTGGTCTGATAACTAGGGCATTTAATATTAACTAGTTCACCAACCCGTGCTCTCGCACGGGTTAGAATCTTATGAGACACTAAGTAATAAGAATTACTTGTATTAAATATGTTTTTCTGTTCACTAAAAAGTTGTAAAATATTAGCTATAATTAAGTTCCATAAAAAATAACAGCTATAATACATCAGTACCTATAGTCTGTATT
This sequence comes from Themeda triandra, assembly GCA_018135685.1. Classification (NCBI taxonomy): domain Eukaryota; kingdom Viridiplantae; phylum Streptophyta; class Magnoliopsida; order Poales; family Poaceae; genus Themeda; species Themeda triandra. The sequence continues at coordinate 99,009 of JAENPR010001602.1, read as the reverse complement.
CATTTGTGGTAATCTATCAAATATTGATTTATATATTCTTCATCAGTATCCATAGGTTTGTTTCTTCACGTAGCACCTCCGTGTATCTCCAATATAGATTTAACTAAAACATTTGCTTAAACTATAATAGTTTGAATTATGTTCTATATTTTGACGATATGAACCTAAATTTCGAATCTCTTCCTAAAAATATAAGCTTATTTGTTCCTTAGATACAATGGTGATTATACTCTTTGTGACAAATGTTTTAGATTTTTGTAAGAATTTAGAATCTACCTTTTTTGTACCAGTTTTGTTAGTAATAATTTCAACAACTAATCTTTTTGGAACCATATGTATAAACACTTATTACATCCCTTTATATGATATCATGAAAATCAATACTTTGACATGTGCTTTTGATCTATATGTTGTAATATTATTACATTTATTAATTTGAAAATCTAATTCTTATTATATCGTTTATTCCAAATTTTCATGTGTTGTATGTTAGAAATAATATTGTAGGTCCTAGGCTGCTCTCATAATTTTGACAATATCATAAATAGTTGATTGAGCATGCACCGTGACACTCAAAATTTTGAATTTATTGTATGGCATTTGTCTTGTTCTATTAAACAAATAATTCTTCGAGCTAATTTACTAATATTCATATTATTATAATGTTTCAATCAAAATGTTCGAACGTTTTTCAAGACAACGACTTACATTTTTTTAGTGTTAATATAACTTCAAGTGAGATATAAGTGTCATTAGTTATTATGTGGTTTGCTAAGGATATATTTCCTCCCTTGAAAAGCTTACATTTATGAATATTTATACTAACATCTGAGAGATTTTTAAGTTTATGTAAGTTTTATTAACTTACGGGTGTTGAATTCATAATTGCTTATGTTAGTATTTACATTTAGACTTGAGAGATTTTTATTATTATTTTGTAACAGTTGAGAGTTGGATAATCTAGTTGCATATATAGTTATACATTACTTTATCTTTCACAATGCCGTGTATAGGTGATTTGAATGCACACATAGGTGCCAAAGCATTATATTTCATAATGATAGCATGGATGGTTTATAAAAAAGATTGTTAGTGGTAGATTAATTATCTTTTCTAATTATGTTGGTTTGATTTTTCCGTATAGGTTGTAATGATAAATCCATGGATAATGGCCCCCTTAATTGTTTACCAACATTAACATGTGACTTGATATTCAATTTACATTATTAATAATTAGTGATAAATTACGTATGGTCAATACAAATTATACGAACATTTATTTGTGTGAAGTAATCCAACCACATTTAAACTAAAATGAAAATGTATCTAGTGCGAAATAAGGATGATACCTAATACATCAAAGGAGTGAAACAAAACTGTAATTATGGGATCTAGCAAGATGTTCATACCTTTTGTCTATAGGTGCAAGTGCCTTTGTATCAACGTTGATGTATATGCAGTGGATGATGGCCAGATGTTATGACACCGATGGTCTGATGTTCATGCCTTTACTTTCTTGATGTAGATCTCCTCATTCTCATCATGATGGTGGCACACACTCATCCTTTCATCTCCTCCATGCCTCTAGATCAAACATCAGTGGTCGATATATAGCCGGATATTGGGTGCTTGTTGCACGCCTGGACGCCGCCTTTCCTCCATGTGTATGCTCAAGTGCGGGATGGCATCACCTCATTTGGTAGCTGATAAATTTTCTCGGGGCTTAGATTTTAGGCTACTTTAGTTAGTTGCAAGGGCACATATGCCATCCACCTCGTCGGCATCGAGTGGTATGTGCTTATCAAAATAGGTGAAGTTGTCTTTGCGTAGGTAGCTAGAACATCAGCCATGCCCACCCACGTCGTCGTGTAGTGTTGAAGTAGATGGAGCATCACCTATAGATAGTCGATGTAGCTTTGCCTTCCTCATGAGTGCTCGCCTGTAGATATATAGTTGATGTAGCATCGCCTTCCTCCTCGGCGTTTGCTGGTAGGCAGTCGGTGTAGCCTCGTCTTCTTAGTGTGACGGCATTCGTCGGGGGTAGGAGCCATCGTGGATGGCGTCCATAATCGCCTCGACGTCGCTGTCTTTTGATGTAGATCTCAACCTCTTCTAGATGGTGTCCTCACCGACTCCATGCATACATCGAGATGCTAGATCCAACTGGCAACGGGGCATCATCTCCATCCGCTTGTCGTCCATCGTCACCATATCGTGGCTGAAGCCACACAATTCCAGCTAGCTAAATAGAGCTGCACAAAAGTAGTGGAAAAATTACATTAGTTTCTAACCCATGAAGGATGATGTGCACGCCATCACCCTCCTAGAACACACCATCTTCGATCACCACCGGATCTGGCACACAATGTGCAATTATTCACAGGAGCTTCAGACATTGATTGATGGAGTTGTTGATGATGAAGAACTTGTTGTTGAACACGCCGTCCATGTTCATTCAGCTCATGCAAGATCTGCCCGTGGTGCAGTTGGTGCTTGATAAATGCATCCGTTCCAATCTCTGTACACCGTTAATAAAAGAGCCGAATTTTGGCGTTCCCTGTGCGGCGGTCAAAGATGTGATCAGCTATGAGCCCTTCTATTTGTCAACTTTAGATGAGGTACTCATCAATGAAGAGCCTGCACTGCACCCGGGGTTGAGATCCCTTGTCGCCGATGCGTTGACGCATCCTGTCCGTGCGCTATTCCTACTCCGATGTAGATGTGAGGCCGGCCGTGGAGCTAGCCAATGCCAAGACATCTACGTACGTGAAACCGGTGGCTGCATATGGAGGTACTCCAAGATGGATGCGGTGTTCATCTAGTCGATGGCAATATGAACTCCGCTGCCAGCCTGCTTCCACGTGCAATTTGGCTGTAGGGACGTGCAGTGTTGGCTTCCTCCTTGTTCGGCCAGTGACGCAAGGCAGCAGCTCGATCGGCGGCCGGTGCCGCGTATAGCCGTCGTGAGGCGGCGTCTTCTTCTTTTCTTGGCTGGAACGTCTCCTTAGATAGATGAATGAGATTTGGAGCGTCTCCTTAGATAGATGAATGAGACCACGCGACGATCCCTTCTGGCTCGTGCAAGGGCAAATAATCAATGTATTTATCTTGTCCTCAATCTGGTTATACGTAGACCTTAAATTATATATTTTATTTATTTTCTTCTTTTTTAATCTAATAATGGCAAAGGTGGTTAATTTTTGAGAAAATAATTAAAGTAGATATAATGGCTATGGATTGCCATAGTATATAGATTCATGGCTAGATGTTTCTGATTAACGTGAGAATTTATAGCATTTATCTTTTTTCCTAGAGCGCCTGAGGAGGATTAACGTGGAGGCTTCGTTGGAGCCTCCAATTAGTAATAGTAAGATAGATGGCACATGATAGTAAGCTTAAACGTGTTTTCTATTTTAATCTGGCTTAGTGCTTTAATCCATCCGCCTGCTGCACATAAGATTGGCGTAACCCTAAAAGAAAAAAACATATATTTTTGATAGGCGTTGTGCGGTGTGCAAAAAAGCATCTATGGTAAAGCCTCCATCTGGTGTTGTGCAGTGTGCAGTCGTGGATATGTGAGAGAGTGGGAGTAGTGGTCGTGTCGGGGCTGCCGTCTCCAAGCCAGTACTGCCCATGTTTCTTGCCACCTCCCACCTTCATGACGACTTCTACGCCAAGGTCCTAGGTGCTTAGATCATACAATACATGGACCGCCCTTGCCATCGATGTTGACTCACTGAGGTCCTTGTGGACGGTCCCATTGCTACACGCCTCTGGCGGGTCCTCCGGGCTGTAGTCGACATCATTCATCGCCTAGTCGTTGTGGCTTGAACTCAGAGCAAAGGCTAGCCACCATGTGACGCTCACTGTGAGACAAATAGCAAGATGACTAGAAACTATGCAGAATTAACGTGACAACTTCCACGAAACCTTCTCAAGTTTTTACCAAAGCCTCCATTTTTGTCACCTTGACAAATTTCATGATTTTTCAATTTTGTTCGCTTTTTATAGAATTTAAAATCAATTTGCCCACAAGTTCTCGATCATATTTTGTGAACACAATGTTCAAAATTTTGTTTCATTGCCTAGAGTTTAGCATTATTTTAACCTCAATAACATGAATGTCACTTTTTTCCATTATTCGAATCACTTGTGATTCAAATTTGACATAGCCCAATACAATTCAATGAAATGAAATAAATTAAATAAATATAGCAAATTGATAGAGAAATGTGCCAAATTTGAACATGAAGTATCAAGTACTGTATGAGGACAACAACAAAAAAAGTATGGAGGGTAGAAGGTAAAAAAACTTGTGGAGTGTCACAAAGAGACACTCGGCAAGGACTGTCATTGCCGAGTGTCATAGTCTGGTACATGGCAAAGAGCTAGCGGCGGTGACTAGGTATTAATGGTGTCAACTCCTTGCCGAGTGCTGCTCAATGACACTTGGCAAAGGCCTCTAGCTGCCCTTTGCCAAGTCTCAACACAAGGACACTCGGTAAATGCCACTTTTGTCGAGCGTTTTTTTTTTCGCCGGGTGCTTCGCCGGAGGCACTCGACAAAGGTCCTTTTGCTGAGTGCCCGATAGATTGCACTCGGCAAAGCCCGGGTTTCCGGTAGTGTACACAAAGCCAAACAACAATTATCACACAAAACTATACCTAAAAACTCCACCGGTTTCTTAATCACTAACTCAACATTTAGTTTGTATGTGCCTTTTAGAACAACATGATTGTTTGGTCATCTCGTCCAGTTTAAGACTAAGTATACTAGGAGGATTCCCCGCGCGTTGCAGCGGGCGTGAAGGAGGAATAAAAAGTAAAATGCACCTTGCATGTCAAGATAATTTGCTTGTGGCAAATAATAGTGGATTGTTGAGGTGGACACATTGCATTAAAAGAAACTGATAGTGGGTTTGATAGTGGATGATGAGGTGGACACTTTGCATGTCTAGATAAATAGATAGTGGGGTTTGTTTATATAAGAGTTATAGATGTAGGTCAATTACAACGGAAACCAACAGAAGATGGCATTTGTTATTGTTTTCGTGACGCTAGCACTTGCCGTACGTATTGTTTGGGTGCAGCAGGTGGATAAATATGTCTTGTCGTTGAAGCAAAGCAGGTGATAAGTAGATACTCCGTTCCAAATGATAAGACGCTTGTCTCTTTACCCCAAGTTTTACCGCTAGTCTTATTCTACAAAATTATATAAAATATCACATCTTTTGTTATGACTTGCTTTATTAATAAAAGTCAATGAAAAATTGACTATATTTGCATAATTTTTTTCAATAACATGAGCAGTCACACTTTAGAAATAAATAAAATCGAACATCTTATAATTTAGAATGGAGGGAGAGTAACTATAAAGAAGATTTTTTGTTAAAGATAAAGTAAAGAAGAGTTGGTGGCAGTGCACCATCGTTGTGCATATGCCCCTTGACCGCATGGTGCATTTAATTTCGCCTGGGGCCGCCGGCTCTCCCTGATAAGTGCTTTTGTATATGTATCACCACAACTGGCCGAGTTGATGATGGATTAGTAGTATTAATAATAGTTTAGAGGTGGTGTGTGCGTGGCATTGGGCTTGCTTATCCATACCTTCGGCATGAGATTTCTTTTCTCTTGTGTCTGAGTCCAAGGCCCGATCTCGACAGCTCAAGCGATTTGGTGCCTTGGCATTTCATCTGCTCTGTGTTACGAACAAGGTAACTAGAGTTGGCCGGCGTGTGCGCACGGCGGGGAAGCACGACGGCGGCGGCATCGGCTTGCAGAGGGAGGTGCTTCGAGAGCACGAAGAAGATGAGGAAAAGTTTGTTTTGCTTCCACTTAGACGTTCCACCCGACCACCCTCACGTCTGTTTTAACGATGACAAGTTGGAATAGCAGATAGAAAAGTAAACGGGCTAGGTCCAACATTACAGTCCAGCGGCCACACGCCGGCTTACGGCTTTCCTTTATTTTCTAAGCCCAACTGGCGTAGAAGCACAGGCCCAGTTGAACAGAGCTTGAAGACGATGCTGGCGGCCCATGGGCCGGTCGTGACACTCTGCTCTGATCCTCATTGCTCTCTTCACAACTTCACATACATCCGATGCGCTGCTTTTCCCAAACTTCGAAATCTCTACTACATATAATGTACCAAAAAAACATCCCTAAAGCCACACAAGAAACTAACCCCCACAGTCATTATCTCTCCTAATCTTTTCTAAGTGCACCCAAAGAAATACACCCAAAGCAAACTAATCATTCAAAATCTCTACTACATATAATGTAACAAAAAAAACATCTGTAAAGCCACACAAGAAACTAACCCCCACAGTCATTATCTCTCCTAATCTTTTCTAAGTGCACCCAAAGAAATACACCCAAAGCAAACTAATCATTCAAAATGGAAGGTCCAGATTTATTCTTTCTATTACTTTCTCTTACTCATCCACATCCAATGGCCAGAATCACTTGGATGAAACCTCATCGCTCATCCATCCTCCGATCCCGCACCAACCCCACTGACCTCTCCCCAACGCTGCATCTCACGCGTGCGACTGTTTATCTTCCCGAGACGCTGCGTCGCCGCCACTCCGGGCTTTCCCTCTCCCAAGACGCTGCGACTGTTTATCTTTCCCTCTCGACCGGAGCCGCCGGGGCGCACACGCCGCCAGGGCGCACAGCGCGCGCCCCACGCCCGCCGGCGGCGATGGCTGCTGTGGTGGCGCTCCGGCCAAGACGAGGCGGAGCGACGCCTTCGTGGCCCTTGAGGACGCGAGCTCCGCCACTCGCGGGCGCCAGACCGCAGGAGCCAGCCACCGGTGCCGGAGGCAGAGTTGCAGCCCAGTGCCATGGTCAAGAAGATCCCTGCGGAGTTGCAGCTCGAGGGACAGGGCACCACGGTCCTGACATTGGCAGGTAAGTAAAAGCCAGCCAAGTCCCAATTTTGTTTGTGCCGATCCTCAATCAGGCATTGACTTCTCCTCGCACCTTGCATAGGGATGAGCTCAAGAACCTGGATCCGATTCCTTCTGCTTGGCAAGTTCTCAGGTACGAGGAGCGGAACCTAGACTTATTTTCACCCAAAATTCCTGTCTTTGCAAATTACATGCTTCGACCAAGGTCTCCAAATTCAGCGAACCATCTACTGCGAATATGCTCAAGTTATGTTGTTTGCAATTCTTCAGATATATTGCTGGCACTACAATGAAACAGAATTTAATGGAATTTCAGTATAGGGAAGATAAAAAATACTAATAGCTACTTTCTTATTTTTTTCACTCATCCAGATTTGAACTGATTTTCCCTCCCTCCAGCGATCACACAAAGGATCTTCTTTGAAGCATTACCAGATTCAGTCACGTCAATTCTTCCTTGGGAACTGCAGGAGCAAGGTTTGTTAGTTCGGAGTTGATACTTGTGCATGGCTACTAATCTGCATATTCTCATTTTTCTTTCTATCAAACTAAAAGAGCTGCTGAGAATGGTAGATAACTGCCAAGCTGCTATTGTCTTTTTGCAGGTTTGTTTCACTGGTAGGAGAAATGCATCATCTTCTTAAAACAGATACACATTTTTATGAGATGATTGATGAAAACTCTTATCTTACCATCTTGATTGAGATGTGAGAACATCTTTCCATTTACAGTATAGCATGATTAGGACCTTTGTTAGGATTTGTACTGAATTTAGGAATTGTGCTATATGTTCTTTCTTTCTTCACAGAAAATCAGTATCAGAAAAACATTTCATTTATTAGTGGCTTAAAGTTTTCTTATATGTGGAAACCTGAAAAAATAACAAATTAGAATCTCATACTAGAACTGATGCTTCCTGGTTCAGATCATTTTGATTGAATTCCTTTGTTCTTGTGTTTGTGTAGAAAAGTACACAGGTGCTGCAGCTGAAAGAGAGGCTATTAGTGCTGCTGAAATGGCAAAAAGAAAGGTGCAGCTTAGAGACAAGGTAAGCTATTTCCAATGTTATATCACCCGTGTTTTCTTGTGTTGCTGTGAGATTAATTAATGGAACACTATATAAAGAAGAAGTGAGTTTCTTTAGTGAGTTTTGTCTACAAATTAAAAGGCTGACTGACATTTTGATTTCAGATAGTTAATTAATGTTATATCTGCCTCAGTGATGTGAGACCCTTTGATCTCTGCCTTCTTGTTTCCTGCAGCCTGAATGCCCTTTGAGTTTGCCATGTTGTGGATAAGCAATAACTCCTTTTAGCCTTTGTTTTCTAGATATATATTTCTGCGGCTAGGAGGTGCTATCCGGAGTTGAGTTGATCCTGTCAATAATTTCTCTAGCTTATAAAATTGGATGAGTTATCGTCCAATGATCTGGCTGCCAATGGCTACGGCAGTGTGGTTTGGAAGGAGAGGATGGAGGGCTGGAAGGAGAAGCAGGAATGCCTGCACCATGTCAGGAGGGAGGGTGGCAGTGATTGGGATGGCGATGGTGCAGAACTGCCACTGTATGTGTTGTGCTCATCCACATTTGTGTTTACTATTTACTATTAGTAGTTCCTACCTGCTTTTACTTCCCTTTGGGTGCTGAGTGTTCATGGTTAGCCTGTATGCTTATTATTGAAGTACTGTTGTACTGAATCTATGGCTTATTTGAATCCTTGACTGCTATGATGCCTTCAGGACATTCTTGGAAGAAACTGAACTTTCAGTGAACTGAATACCTGCACCTTTCGATGAGAGCAAGATCGAGAACCTGGGCAATCTGCTGTACATGTTCTATGGGATAATAGGTAAGATTTGTAAATGTAGAGCAAGATTGTTACTGACTCAATTGATAGTTGTTTGCTACAAATATACAATTTTTGTTGTGTAAAATCTATGTGTTTTTCGTTTTTATTATTGCCTAAGTACTTCCATTGCAGCTAGGTTTTAGAGTAATTTAAGCATGCCATGTACATTGGTTTAAACTGAAATATTTATTTCGGAAACACTACCCATACTTTTAGACTGTTCATTAACAATATTTAGTTTACAGAACGTGGCCATCTGGAATGATCTGAACCTATAACCGAAGCTAACAATGTTGTTTGGTTTGCAGCTTGGAGTCACACTGTCCTTTGCCGACGTGAGGAACCAAATCATTCCCACTTGACTTCATTTGCCAGATCAAACAGACTATAAATTTTTAGCCAGATTGGATGAGTTGCAGAGAGCAAAGATCTCTACTTGGGCACCTTTAGTAAGTATCAGAGATGTTGTTTTTCCATTGTAAATAGAGCACTCCTGTATGGCTGTATATATATTCACCACACACAAGCATATTCATAGTATAGCATGAATGTATATGTCGGATCATTGTAGATAGAGGACTCTTGTATATATATTCACCACAAGCATTTTCATTGTAAACAGAGCAATATATTATATATGCCTTGTTATACATGAATGTATTCCGGATTATATTTAGGGTCATACAATTGTGTGAGACAAAACTATGAAAAAAAAACTTGTCATTTGTTTTAATTGTATCCCTTAAATAAAACCGTAGCAACGCACGGGCACTATACTAGTATTATTAAGCATACATATATACATATATAGGCAGGTCGTCTTCCATTTTATTCCAAATGCCTGTGGATGACGTCACCAACTTGCCACAATGCATAAATACATGGCATTAGAACGAACGATGGGGCAAATTAAAATGAATGATCTTATGCATGCTGTTACTGTTAGAGTATATCGAGATGGTTTTAGTGCCCTGCCCAAACTAGATAGGCTATTGTGAGCCATTCGTTTACTCATCTTCCCTTGCATCTAGCCATGAAGCTGGGCACCATCGGCGGCAGTGCTCCGGCTCATTCATGTGTATAGTTTCGGGAGACGAGGCGCCGCGGGTGCGGCCCATCAAGCAAGAGTCCTAGACAGCGAAAATAAATCTTAGTGCATGTCACAAAAAAAATAAAAAAAAAATCTTAGTGTCTTTCCTTTTCTATGTATATACATCGTATAGATCTGTACTACAGATAGGTTACGTTACAGATCGGTACAGATTCTCACCGATCATCAACATCCCAGGCCTCAATACCTACTGATTCAACAGGTTGTCGGTATCTTTTTTCTCTCTTTTCTTCATCACCATCGGTGATCATCTTTAGATTTCCCGGTGACATGAGGAACTTGAAGCATGCCTCGGTGAAAAAAGATACCGACATCCTGTTGAATCAGCCTGGCCGGCAAGGACAGTTTCCCTCTCCATTGTCGTGCCGGCTTGGCTCGGTGCCCACTGTATCCCAGCCGGCTAGCCAGTTTGGTACCTGGCCAAGCCGATCCACCTGTGCCTGACGCTCACCAACTGAAATGGCTGGTTCAGGACCTGGCCTGGCCGTCTTCCCTGCTGTTTCCTGGCTTCGCCAGTCTCCGATGCCCCCACAAGCCAGCTTAGTCTAATTAAACTCTTTTCAAATTTATTTCATGATAGGGTTTTGCATAGAAATGTGCATAACAAAAAAAAAAGGACCTCCCCATTTATATATATGAGAGGATCATATCAACACTCAGTCGAGTTTTTAACACCTATATTTTTATCCTGTTTTACCATTTTTGAATCTCTTGCTATTCGTTAGATCTCTCTGCGAGATTTGTTGGCCTTGTAGGGTAGCCATGCTGCTTCTATAACAACCCTAGGCTTGCTGATCCCAAGAGGCGTTGCTAGGCTTTTGTAGCGAAGGATGGTCTCCAGATTTGCCTTGCTGCTCCTTGAGCAACCCTAGGCATGCTCCTCTTGGTACAATGTTGTTGTCCTAATTATAAGGAAGTCAACGATGCAGTGGAAGCAGACACATATGCTAGATGCTACTGTGGGAAGAACAGCAAGAAAATAAGAAGAAAAGAATTTTATATCAAAGCAAATAAGTTCCAATGAGCCTTCTAAAAATTAAGATCCAATGATAATATAGGTATTTAGTGACAGAGACTGAATTGTCACAACATACCTTTTCACTTGGTAGTAATAGTATTAGATTAGAAACATGACAGAGAATAAGGATATTTTTTTTTAGATAATGGATACGCATATCCGGCCTCAACATCCGAGGATGTACACAACCAATTATTACAAGCTTTTCAAAGTAAACAAAGTGAGAAAGCCAAGGTCTTATAGAAACGCCCCGGACGCTAATTCAAACAACAAAAAGGTTTCCATCCTTTATTGGATATCTCTAGAGCAATAACTTCTAACTTCTTGCTCATCGTAGAGAGTGCGTCCTTGGCTGTCCCCCGATGGCGGAGGGAGGGGGTGGGGGGGGGGTGGCACGGGGTGCCAGGCACCCCCTGACACGCTACTAATCTAGTAGTATATAGTGCATATATGTGTATGTATTTGCTGGCCAGCGCCCCACCCCCCCAATTCTCGGTAGTTCAAAGTTGTGTATCTAAGGCCCACTAAGAAGTAGCCCATTAGCCTCTTTAGCTGCCTCCTTTCACTATTATTTGCAATATACGAAGCGGCCGCCTGCGTCGACGGTCAAGAATCGTGGCTGGCTTCCTCGTTTGTCGCCCAAATTGTTATTACTCGCCACGACACTTCGCCCAAATCTCCTTCTCCAGTTCTCCTTCGCCAGTTCGCCGGAAGCCAGACACCGACGTCCGCCGCACCACGCTGCTCGTCTGCTCCCTGCTGCCGTGCATAAATCTTGTCCAGATTACATGTCGTCCAGCTCCAGCAAGCAAGGCAGCAGGTAATTCCAATCTGATTCCAATGATATTTCTATTTTCTCTTATCTAGTTAGCACTCACCAATCTAGTGATTCTAAATTTCCCTTTCCAATTTCACACAGTATGAAGAAGAGAAAGACCATGACCATCAACAGTTTTTACAAGCCGATTGGTTCAAGTGCTAGTTGTATTGAAGCCATTGCAAGCCGAGGCATTCAGAGTAATGTGCAAGTGGAAGCTCCTAATTTGGAAGTGGAAGGGGGAACTCATAATGATCATGTACAAAATCCTAATAATCAGAGTAGTCCCGTTGCTGCTGCTACTCCGATCGAAGCCGAGGTTGCCGAGCATCCACCAGTTGTAGCTACTAGATTTGAGAGAGACCCTGGTAAACGTGTTCAAATATTTGAACTGCCAGCTGATCAACAAGATGAAGCTCGAAGATTTTATATTTCAGAAGGTCCATATCAACCAGTGTTGGCACACTACCCACTCAGTGAATTAGCTCATCGTCGTCGATTTCAGAGTAACTGGTTCAAGCAATTTACTTAGCTAGAATATTCACCTCATACAGATCGTGCTTATTGCCTGCCGTGTTTTTTATTTTCCAAGAAGCCAATTGGGAAAGTTGGATCAGATACATTCACAGTAAAGGGGTTTCAGAACTGGAAGAAAGTTAATTGTGGAACTGAATGTTCTCTTCTAAAACACATGGGGGATGCTAGCTCAGCCCATAATTATTCAGTTCGGTGTTTTAATAATCTGAAGAACTCAATGGCTCAAATTGACAATGTGGTTCTTAAGCAAAAAGAGATAATGGTTGCAAAAGGAAGACGAAAGCTTGCGACTACGATTGATTGCCTTAGGTGGTTGGCATTACAAGGTTGTCACTTTAGAGGCCATGATGAATCTCCAGGCTCCTTAAACAGGGGTAATTTTCTTGAAATGGTCAAGCTTTTGGCTTCGTATAACAAGGAGGTTAATGAGGTTGTGTTAGAAAATGCTCCCAAAAATGCAAAATACACTTCACCTGATGTCCAAAAGGAAATTCTAAGCATACTTGCTCGAAAAGTGCAGAAATCAATTAGAGAAGAAATTGGCAATAGCAAATTTTGCATAATGGTTGATGAAGCTCGAGATGAGTCAAAGAAAGAGCAGATGGCAATAGTCCTCCGATTTGTAAACAAGGAGGGACTTATAAAGGAGCGTTTCCTTGATCTAGTCCATGTTAGTGATACTACTGCTGTGACACTTAAAGAGTCAATTTGTGCTGTCCTCTCAGCTAATGGCCTAAGCATACAAGATATAAGAGGTCAAGGATATGATGGGGCTAGTAACATGCGAGGGGAGTGGAACGGATTGAAAGCTCTAATTCTCAATGAGTGCCCGTATGCATATTATATTCATTGCATGGCTCATCAGCTGCAGTTGGCCCTTGTAGCAGCATCAAGGGAGGTACATGAGGTACACAATTTTTTTCAGCATGCAAATTTCATAATAAATGTTGTTAGTGCTTCTACTAAGCGCAATGATGAGTTGCTAGCAAATCAAGCAGAGGAAATTGCCCGGGAAATTGAATTGGGAGAGCTTGACACAGGGCGAGGGGCAAATCAGATTTCCACCCTACAAAGGCCAGGGGACACAAGATGGAGTTCCCATTACAGATCCATTCTAAGCTTAAAGAAGATGTTTGGTGCCACAGTTTCTGTCCTACGCAGCATTGCTAATGATCGTTCAGTTTCGAAGTATTCTCGAGGAGATGCCAGTGGTGCCTTAAGAATCATTGTCACATTTGATTTTGTATTTATTCTATTCCTGATGGAAAAGATTATGAAGATCACCGATGTGTTGTGTCAGACACTCCAGAAGAAGAACATTGATATCTTAAATGCGGTGGATTCTGTTTCTACCACAAAAGTTTTGCTTGGTGAGTTGCGAAATAATGGTTGGGAACCTCTTCTTGAGGAGGTCAAATTGTTTTGTGGAAAGCACGAGATTGATATTCCGGATCTGAGTAAGAAGTATGTTGATGTGACTAAATCTCGAAACAAGAATGACAACACCACAGCCTTTCACCATTACAAAGTAGATGTGTTTAATGTTGCAATTGACCAACAACTAGCAGAGTTAGAAGATCGATTCAGTTCTCAAGCGACAGAGCTTTTGTCCCTTTGTGCTTCTTTGGATCCTAGGAAGGACACATTCAACATAGACAATATATGCACTCTGGTGGAAAAATATTATCCTGCTGATTTCTCAAGTCAAGAAAGAGCTCGATTGGAGAATCAGCTGCCACATTTTCAGATTGATGTATGCACCAGTCCAGAACTAAAAGAATTATCAACACTTGCTGATCTAACAAGTGCACTGTTTAAAACAGGTAAATATAAATCTTATCTTATGGTGGACAGGTTGTTAAGATTAGTATCAACTGCAACCACCGAAAGATGCTTTTCAGCTATGAAACTTGCAAAGACGCGTCTCAGATGTACAATGGGAGATGGATTTCTACGAGATTGTTTGGTAACTTTTATTGAGAAAGAATTGGCTGCATCAATCAGTACCGATGATATTATTACAGCCTATGATCTTGCTGCTAGTCGTAGAGCTAAATTTAAGTTGATAGATATGTAATTTTGTTTTGGTAAAAGGCTTGTGAATCATGCTATTGTAATTTGTGATTAAAACTAGTTGACATGGCTATCATTCAGTTTTCCATTGTCCATTGCCCCCCTGACCTCAATTCCTGGCTCCGCCTCTGGCTGTCCCATCATGCTGCAGCTGTGCCCACGAGCGCAATCAGTATGCTCCTCTGAAAATGACCTGCATAATAGAGTTATATTTCATTTGATTAAAGATAACATCATTACGGCATCTCCAGGATAGCCCAACACATTGCAGCCACCCCCACCCAAATCAATTGTCTAATCTTTTTATGTTGATTAGTTAGCCAACTCTCAAACATGTTGTTGATTGAACTAGGTGGGGTTAGCTTAGTAGCAAGAAGATAATCCTCCAAATCATTTTGGTAAGGGGGCAATCTAGGAATAAATGTTGAATATTTTCATTCCCATGGCAGCAGATAACAACACCAATGTCCCCGTGCGTTGACGTCAGAGTGCAAATATTGGCAAGCTGTTCGCTTAGAACAGAGGGGCAACTGCTTGTGGGATGCTGAAACACTCATCACCATCAGTGATCATCTTTAGATTTACCGGTGACATGAGGAACTTGAAGCATGCCTCCTTGAGCCCTTTGCATCCTTGACGCTCTGCAAGCACCAACGCAGTCGTGACCATGCTAGTGTTGATGCACTCGCCATGTTTTTGCTTGCACTTGACCTTGAGCTTCTCCAGCCCATATCTGTCAGCTGCTAATAGTAGATGCCGGGCCATGACATAGGTGTCGCCGTTGTCCATCTCAGGCAGCGCATCATTGTAGATGAAGGCTCCACATCATTCGCACGTGGCTTGTGCTCTTCTCCTTCACCAGGCCACACCGCCACAGAGTCCTGCCATGAAGACCGAGGACCGAACTGCGAGCACGAGCCAATGCGCGGCTGGAACGTGACGTCTGTTTCCACTCCAGACGACAGGAGACGTACGATGTGCTTGTTCAAACCAGACGATGACACCGTCTGTGCGGATCTCATTGGAGACTATGACATCGCACCTGAACCAGCAACAGTCATCATTCGGATGGTTCGATTCCTCAAGGATCAGTCGATCAGGACATCAATTTGCCAGATATGTTGGAGGAACCCGAGTCCGATTGTCCAGGCTTGTGATGCCGCGCCGTCCACAAGCTTGCTGCGCTGCCCTCCGCATCGGTCGCGTGCATCACACCTCCACGCCGATACGCGCCACATCACGGCCCCGGATCCGATGGAAGGGGCCGACCATCACACCCAAATTACCTAAAAGGCCGATTGATCACCACGGGCCCTGGCCGTTCGCAACCGCGAAAGAGGCTCCCAAGCCCGGCCTGCAACACTGCCGTTGGACGACGTTGTAGCTGGTCCAGCCCATAAGCCACCATCGTATTAACTGGTCCAGCCCATGAACCACGGGCCTTTCTTGGGTAGTTCATGGTCCGGCATTATTCTATTCTTGCTGGTGCAGCTGCGACACTATCGTGCATTTGTGCTCCCATATTTTTTTGGTAATTATTATTATGTCTTCAGTGATAGTTGACTGCCATAATTCTGAAAAAAGGTGGCTGCCATGCTAGTCGGCCATGGCCCATTTGTGATGACTACATTGCTAGGTTTAAGATTCCGAAGGTTTACATCAGATTGTATCTACAAGTATATCTGCGTATCTATTTTATGTATTGTGTTTTCGTGAAACATATATGTTCCACTGTATATGTGGAGCAATTTGTCTTCTTTTCTTCTACTCTATCCGTTTCAAATTATAGTTCGTTTGACTTTTTGGACCCCAACTTTGACACTCGTGTTATTCAAAAAATTAGTGCAAATATGGTGAAATTGAAGTCATTTTTGAAGGTCTTATGTTAGTAAAGCAAGTCACATCAAAAGAAATGATATTTGACATAATTTTTCTTTGAATAAGACGAGTGTTCAAAGTTGTGGTTAAAAAAGTCAAAGCAACTACAATTTAAAATGGATTAGTATATGCTTTGAAAATAGAGGATACAAGAAATCAAACAAATTGAAATGTATGTTTTGTTATATTGTACTTCTAACATTTATTGCAGATGTATACTTCTCGGAACAATTTGTCCTGTGTAATCAAAAAAAGAATACACACATTTAATATAATTATGTTATGTAGTAAAACATTGGAATAATTGACTTGAAAGAAACACATCACTTTTTCGCGACCGGGACTTCATCCGTTTTTATTAAGAGGAATAAAGTTTAAGGTACAACCGTACAAATAATCAAGTTAGCGATCGTGGCAAGACGCCCACATCAAGAACCTGACCAAGCGAACCAATCTAGCTACTGGATAATCGACACTAACAGAGCCGGGCACTTAAGGCTACCTGCTTCGGTTAACCATTTAAAGAAGGCGGTTGGCATAAGGCACCCTCCGTCAAGGCCAAATTAACCGTGATTTTTGTTTGGAGGCGGATGGTTTGCCCGCTTCCGTTAATATATTTTGCCCAACTTGATTATGCTTACTGTAGAAGTGGCTTGACCTAGAATAGAACTACAACGTTAGATTTCTTGAGATTATACTCTCTCCATTCTTTTTTTTAATGACGCTCGGACCAATTAGTTGGCCTGAAACGATACCTATTCAAAACAGAGGCAGTATATAGTAAGAAAAAAAAAAAGGGCTTTTCTTTATAATTTTATTATAACAAAGGCAACTAGTCCTTAGTTCATCCTTTTCCCTATTCATCGAGGTTACTTCATGCGATTAACCAACACTATACGTTTATTTGGACGCTCTTGGATTGTCCTCAAGCCACCTGGGTTGGAGTGGTTTGATGTGCAAACAAGGCCTAACAGAGCACGTGATCCACAGGCACGAAGGCATCCAGTTCTTTCTGGGGACCTGCTTTGCTTTCTTCAAAAAGATCCTCAGATGGAAGAAAAGAACAAACAAAGGATAAACGATAAAACAGTACCTCGCACCATCACAAAGGTAACCGAAAAGGAAAGGAGGAGACGAGGACCAACCATCAGATCCAGTGCTCTATAATATAATATCAAAATGGCTGGAAGATCACTGACTGTATTCTAAAAATACAGCATATTTATGTTCGCTTATATACGTATGTATGTGTATTTGAGAATGATTGCATTATGTTTTGTGGAAACGAATATGTGGAATGTATTGTCGTTTTTTTTCCTAAATGATTTGAAAATAACAAAAGAGAAATCTAACAAATTGAAAACGTACTATCTTGTTATATGATATATATTTATAAAATTTTAGAAAATCTATAGAGTTATAGATTAATTGATAGATTAACTGTTGGAATACTTATGTCATTTCAAATATTCAAAATTAATATAAAAATCTTATGTAGTCAAACTTCGGAATAATCGACTCATAACACCCTAAAACATCACTTGTTTGTACCAGGAGGGATATGAGTAGTGAATTATGAACAGGAATTTATTAACAAATGAACTCAAATTTATAATAGGCACAGACCAAAGGCAAAGAACGCCTGCACTGGACATTAAGGACAGAGGGACCAAAGGCATCTTGTCTGTTTTCTTTTTTTTTCCAACTAATAAGGCATCCTGTCCGTTTTCTTTTACAACTAACGCATCCTGTACTTTGGCTTATTCCTCTTTCCTATACCTTTTGACGACCAACACACAGTGATGAGTGATCCACAATGCATGCAGCTTTGTACCACTTTATTTTCTTAAAAAAGATCCTCAAATGAAAGAAACCACTAAACAAAGACCTCATACAAAGGGAAGAAGAACAAGGCAACGACAAACCAGATCATGTGTGCACGGCTGTATGCTGGATTCCAATGCACTGTACCACTGACAAAAAAAATGATAACTGCAGATGGATACGATGATGAAAAATTTATTGAGAGATGAACACAAACAAGATGTAACAATAATATAGAGACACATGCTCTGTAAAGGATATCAATAGGCCCAGGGCATCATCTCTTTTTCGTAATTTTTTTATATAATTAAGGCTTCATGTACTTGGCTTCTTCTTCTTCTTCCCTGTTATATCAAGAGACACTATGTGCCCATAACTACCCCGATACTTCACAACATCAATGAACAATAGGAACCAAGTTCTTTAATTTCTAGGGAGCTTTTCTTTTGTAATGCATGTGTATACTGTTCTACCAACTAGAGGCAAAGGCATGCACGCTCCCACTTTGATTCCTTTAAGAAATTGACATCCACAAAGGAAAGAATACAATAAACAAGGACCTAACACAAAAAGATAAAGTGGTCACATCACAAAGGAAAAGGAACGAGGAGGAAAGAACCAACCATCACAACATTGTATATGCACAGTGCTTGTGGTGAATTCCGGTAGCAACATGATGCTCACTTTTTTCATACAATGTGTGGGTGACATGTTTGCACATATAGGCACTGTACCACCGACAAATTGATAGTTATCCTACTCCCTATGTCCAACCCCAGGAAAAAAAATACAATTCCTAGTGTACCACAAGGCACTGTACCACCGACAAATTGATCGTCCCACTCGCCTCTCCAACCCACCATGGCTTCCTTGGGCCTTCCCTAAACGAGAGCGCGCCTCGGCTATGACTTAGTCCTAGGAGCACCAATGATTAGGCCTTGTCGAGTTATAGGCAAGGATGCCACCTTTGGAGCCATTTTCGAGGAGCTCAAGCCATCTGCCCCATTCCACGAATGCGCTGTGCATCATCTGTCCCCTACCACTTTCTTTGTTCCAAAGGCTGAGTCCGTAGTGCTTGCTCCTGCCTTCCGTCCCAGGGTGGCCTATCTAGGCCCACATGTCAGTCAAACAAGGGAACGACTACTGGGACAGATACAATCATACAACACCATGTCACTCACACACCACTCACACCATCACCCCACTCTTCCATGTACTCCCTCCATGTGGACCATATACAAATGCACTAGGTCTATGACATAGTACAGTCCTAGGCTACAAGCACATCCCACTGACACAAAGGGCCCATCCGTCAGCCAAATAGAGCTAGCACAAGATGATAAAACCACACGGAAAACTGCAACACTACCTATCTTGCCTAGCAAAATTCCAATAAAATATCTTAACACAACAGAGACACCCTAGACGCTAACTAATTGTTTCCTGGGCCTTTGCATTTGCACAAAATTACAGTATTATTTTCCAAAGTCCTTTCCATATGATAGACCCGTGAAAATCTATAACTTCTTTGTTTCAACTCTGTTTCTTGAACTACCTCCAAAATTCTTCTGAAAACAAGCTCTAGCAATTTATATCCTTTTCATCCATTTAAATTCATATTCATGTTTGTTATGTTTCTTTTGATTGTTTTACATGGGTTTGATATATTCTAATCCTAGACTGATTTAACTCTAGTTGCACCCATCTACCAGTCTATCATAAGCACGGTATTACTCATGTGTGCGTGTAAACTATACTACATACTCAAATACATAAGAGAAAATTCCAAACAAATGTCAATATACATTGGTGAGGTCCTGAAACTTGCATGCACCCATGGTGATGTTGGTGTTCAAGGCATAGTTGAGGGTCTTCGCTTGTGATGGGGCATACCTACCCTTGGTGGCGATGTGGATCCAAAGCTAGTTGAGGGGGGCCAGCACTAAGCCAAGGCAAGGGTTAGGTGTCGTGTGAAGGGCGTCATATTTAATGCTCTTCAACATATATTTTGGGCCTGATGGTAGCAGATAATTCAGTAAATTGACGTTGAGGCTTGTCATGCTCGAATGCACAATGCAATAGGTTCATGTTAGTTAAAGAAGCACATATTGCTACTGTTTTTTTTTGCTCGAATACGCACGAGAGTTTGTATCTTGGTATTAAAAAGAAATAGAGTATATGTACAAGAGTGCCAGTGACCGGCAGCGAATTCACTGTAGGACTACATATTTAAAAAGAGATTTTTTACAATAATTGAAAAAAATTCGACGGCTCACGTCGACCGATCCGACGGCTAGAAAGGCCGGAGGAAATGGGAGGAAATTGTAGAGAGGAAACGGGAGGAAATTCTGATGTGTATGGCCGGTGGGCCATATACGCCAAATTTCCTCCCGTATGCACCAAATTTCTTCCTATTTCCTCCAAAACTCAGATAATTATGACTACAAATACAGGGTGGTAATTATGTTTCTGTATTTCTTTTTTCTAATCAAGGGTAATATAGTAATTTGATATTTGTCAAAATAATAATTGTCGTAGTATAGTTAGGTTGTATGATTGAAGTACAGGAAATGTGTTCACACTAATTAAAAATTTATGGGTTCTAGGGTTCTGCACAGCGCCGCCGCACCGACCGACCCCGGCGGCGCGAGGCCCCTGCTCCGGCGGCGCTGTGCACCTGTACGCCGTGTTCCTCCTCACGGGCCGCCTCAAGAAACAACTTCCGGATCCAATAATTTCAGCAACTAATCGATATTTTGACCATGCCTACCGCGGTTGCTGTGCCTAGCGGCCTCACGTACGCGCACGGACGGAAGCAAGAGATGTTAATCACGTATCGCCGCCGCGGACGGCTCGGTCACCTGCACGGTTGCAAGGCAAGTAGTAGATGAAGCAAGGCAAGCTAAGCCATGTCGTTTGTGTACGGAAGCAAGCCAAACTAGTTCATACAAGCAATGGCTCGGTCGCCTGCATATGGTTGCAAGGCAAACAGTAGATGAAACAAGACAAGCTAAGCCATGTCGTTGTGTACTCAAACAAGGGGCGAGCGGCGGCGTCAGATCCACGGTTCGGGGTTGGGGACGGGGCGAGCGGGGTTCGGGATGGGGGCGGACGGGCGGGTGCTGTGAGAGTACGAAAAAACATGAATACCCTTGACGCCAAGAATTAAAATAGGTTTAGGTTTTTGTCGAGGAAATAGGAGAAAATAGGAGGAAATTTTAAGCATAGTAAAACGACTCGTTTAAAAAACGATAACAACAAGAGAGAGATATCAAAAACTGCTACAGGGTAAATTCTTTTGATCACGAGAATGACTGGGAATTAACTGGAGCCAAACGTATAACGATCTAAAGGAAGGAACTCTGTTCCGGTGTTCCTGATCGACCAAATAAAACTGGCGAGCACAATTCATTCTTCGATTTTTATCACACGAAGTCATAAAGTACCACACACTGGCTGGAACAAATTTCACGAACAGAGAAGAAGAGAGTTATATTCTCTAAGTTGTTATTTCAATCAAAGAAAGCACACACAGGCACCCACGCAAATTATTAACAAGGCAAGCACACACAGCCGCCGAAGCTCCGTTTGTGATCCTCTTCGGGCAAGAAGATGACGGGAGAGCAGGACACCTTGATCTCGTACAGCCGCGACGGCGTGATGCCGGCCCTGAACCGTGCCAGGGTGGTGATCATTACTCTGAATGTGGCATTGTGGCATCTTCCATGTGTACACACACCAAGGTTGTAGTCATCACTCATCCGTCAGCGTCATGACCTCAGATTATCTGTAACAATATAACTACCTAAAACGATGAATGATATGTGGTAACCACCCATTTTTACATGCACTACCCATTTCTTCATGCACTACCTATCCAATTTTCGCCAGCAGCAACACAACCTGAATAGACTACCCAAATGCAAATATGCAATCTAGCAGTGAACAACATGTGGGGCCACGATACGCTCCCATTCTATGCAGCGGGGAAAGCCACACAGGAAAAGTAGTGTATTGTGGAAGGGCTGCCACGCAGGGGCAGGGTCACTAAGCTGGTGAAAGAATCGCTGCTACGGCGGTGAAGGAATGAGAGTGTACATGTGATGCTTAATGCTGATATGTGCATATGCTTATCCTCGGCACACTTATATCTACATATGTAGTTGGTAGGTAATATTTCCTTTACAGCTAAGCACATCTATAGCCGGATACAGCTGCAGATAAACCATTTGGCGGTTTTGCAAAGAAATTAGAAAAAAAAACATACATAACAATGACAGGTTGGGGAGTTCTTAACAAAACATGTGGTAGGTATAAATCAGAAACCATTAAAACAACTACCTAAATTTGGTTCTGAACAAGCTAGTGCACAAATCAGAAACCATTTGATCAACGCTATGTAGTTCAGAACCAAATTTAGGTGGTTATTTTAAATTATTTTTTGTTATGACAGATGTGGTAGTTTTTTATAAAAAATATATGGGCTAATTTTGATTGTCATTTTATAATGGCCTAGGTGGTCATTTACATAAAAATTATTGGGGTGCTCTACATGTTTTACCTAATAGCGGCAGTGGCTACTTTTTTATAATAATAAAACTACAAGAGGTATATTTCTAATATATTATGATAGTTTCTAGGATCTATGTTTCATTGTTGCATCTACGTGAGAATTAATGTGATACATCCATTAGGCCTCTAATTAGTCATAGTAGGACTAGATAAGATGAGGATTAGCGTCAACCAAATTAAAGATTAGATGTCTCTTATTATTCTAAGAATTTTTTCGAACAAGGGGGGATCCCCCCATTTCCATTACGTTCATAACGGAAATACACAAGAGTTCATAGAGTATCCAGAGGAGAAAAACTGAAAGGCCCAGAAAGTTTGGCCGCTGCAACAAGATAAGCCGCCCACCGGGGGAAACAACTGCCAATAAGCCTAACAACACCGTCCGAACCCGCATGGATTGATAAACAACTCAAATACAGAGGAACGCAACAAGCAGACATCACTCCTATCCTCTGGTCTCTGAGCCTCCAGTCAGGACTTCAGCTGCAGAAACTCCATCATCACCGACTTCAGGTTCAGCCGGCAGGATGCTTAGCTGGTCATCGAGAAGCCTCACCACTACCTTATACATGTCGTCAATGCCTCAGATTATCATCTCTTTTCTTTAGCTTTCAGTAACCCTACCCAATATTTCATTAAAGCACATGCATGACTAATAATGGATAAAGGATTCTCCATCCATTTTTTTCAAAGCAAATATTGTTCCTCAACTTCCAGATTGCCCAGCTTATGGCTGCAGTACCAATTGCATAGAACTGGGAAGCATTCTTAACTTATTTTCTACACCATGGCCAACACTGTTCAATGGAACAGGGCACCTCATTGGCTCTAAGACAAGTAGCAAAGGTGACCCACACAAACTTAGCAGTGGAGCAAGTAAAAAGTAAATGATTCACATTTTCAGCTTGAGAGCAAAAGAGCCAGGTAGGATCCCGTCGTAATAGCATTATTAGCAATCAGCCACAAAACGATTTTTACCTTTGCTGGAATTTTACCTTCCCACATATGATTGAATCATGGGCCAATCTCAGGTTTGGTCAGGGCATCATAAACAGATTTAACAGTAATCTTACTTTTTCTCCCCAAACCTCCACCTAACACAATCCTGACCCTCAATCAATTGAGTTTGAAGAATATCATTCAAGATAGCATTCCATTGATTTTGTAAATTGGGGGGTAACCATCTACAAAAGGTTATCTTCACTATCCCTTTAATTAGCTGAGCAACACTAATGTCCTCCTGCTTACATAATTTTTACAAATCAGGGAAGATTGAGGAGAAAGGCCCATCATACAGCCATCTGTCCAGCCAGACTTTAGTTTTCTCACCATTTCTCACCTCCACCTTCCTGCCATAGAAATATATGCTTTTGATTTTAATGAGATCAGCCCAAATGGGTGGATCACTTTGTTTATATTTAATAGATGAAACTGAGTCCTTTTTCAGATATTTGAATTGAACTATGTCTTGCCAAAGCCTTTCCTCTTTTTCCAAATAGGCTCAAGTTTTGTTTTCTAATATCTTTAATCCCTAAACCACCCCTTTTCTTGCTCTTACAAGCTTTAGTCCATTTCACCAAATGGTATTTTATTTTTGTGTACCATCCTTTCCATAGGAAAGTTCTTCTCACTTTATCCATTTCCTTAATGGTGGTTTCAGAATAATCTATAAATTGACATATGGTAACTAGGGTTATTATTGAGACCTGTTGTAGTTCGGGTGGACCCCAGCAATGGACATAGATGACCCCTTCCACACATCAAGTTTCTTAGCATTTGTTTCTAGCAGGGGCACCCAGTCAACATGTAACCTACTAGGACTTACTGGTATACCTAGATACTTGATGGGAAAATGCCCTATCTGATAGTTAAAGAGCTCAGCATAAGTCTCCACCACATTGTCTCCATCATTTATCACTAATACTTCACTGTTGTTGAAATTAATCTTTAGCCTAGCAATCATTTCATATAGATAAAGAAACAACATGAGGTTTCTGGCTTTTCCAATATTATGTTTTATGCTAATAATTGTGTCATCAGCGTACCGAAGCACAACTATGCCATGTGGGACAATATGATCAATAAGGCCAGTGAATAAGCCATAAGCCTTATGTATCATCCTAGTCGGGCAGTCTGCAACAATATTGAATAGTATCGGTGACAGGGGGTCTCTCTGGCTCACCCCCTTGTTACTTTTGATGTAAGGGACAATTTGGTTATTCACTTTAACACTGATAGTATTATTGTGAGAAATTCTATATGATTTATCTTCGCGTCTAGCCTGTCTAGGTAGATTAAAGTTATGCCTCCATTTGGTCCTCTAATTATTAATACTAATCCATCAACCAATGCATAAGCACAGGCTAGTGATATATAAATTATATCTTTGTGCTTTTTTTATGTCAAAAATAAATAGATCCCTTACTTAATAACATGTCAGGGCAAATAAAGTTTCGACAATAACTTGGGTATAGGCTATAATTTAGCATATCGTGACTGTTGAACTTTACATATAAAATGAGCCCTTCAGTCAGTAATAAGACCTTATGAAACTTTACATATAAAATGAGCCCTTAAGTGAAAAAACCTTAGACGTTGGATCTAGATCTTATGGTCTTAATTGGTGGTTGCATAGGTTGCACACGAAGCTGAGTTGCACATGATACGTTGCCCATTTCTACTCCCTCAAGCTGGTTACTATATGGAACACTATATAGCACTTGCTGAGCAATTGTTTAGTTGACCCGGGGGAGGGGTGGGGGGTGGGGGTTGGCTCTTTGTTACCATTTTTTTTTTTGCGCATATAACACATGCTGCCTCTATGGTAAAATATTTTATAAGAAAGACTTTCTTTGATTTTGCATGCCCAAAAAACTTAACTTCAACCGCGGGAAGTGCGGGGTTACCTACTAGTAGTAGGATGCCTCCTAACAGAAATTCGACTTAAAGATTCTGTCCTCTAATAGTTCTTCCCTATCGAGAAAACATATGTGGTGCCCAATATGTCACCCTAAAATTAGTGGGAGGAAGGAATAGTTTATTACTAAACATAGGATGTATGATAGAGAATTGTTAGAAGCCAGGGTGTTTTCTATCGCATACACCATAGTTTTCGCTTTAATAGATTGGATAGGAAACACTTCTAGATACCCCAGATGATCTCTTGGTTTCAGGATTGCCTTAGACTATTGGTTTAGTGGTGAATCAAACAACACTTTCTTCCTAGGTTTCGAATTCTAAGTGATTATATTAACATATAAATCTAAGAACCAGGTTGGGTACCCCTTGTATTAAAATAATCTTTTATAACCAAAACTCATGATTACCGACTGTCCAACAAGCCCTCCAACCGATTGTCCAACATGCCAACTATAAAGGATAAGATATGAGTTTCGCACTTTAACCAACTATATATAATCAACTGACCCAAACACTAATTATTATTATAGTTTGTAATCCTGATTATAAAAAAATCAATGCATAATGCAGGTTATAATTATCCGGTTCTAGCTCCTTGAGGAGCATGAGAAGCTAGATATTAAGTTTGAACAGTTTCGGCTGTCTGACTCAGAGAGAGTTAGAATGAAGGAAATTGAGACAGAGCTCGAAAAGATTTGGAGGTTAGAAGAAATTAAGGTTAGACAAAGATCTAGGGAGAGAAATATCAAGGAGGGAGATAGAAACACAGCCTATTTTCAGGCTGTGGCTAATCAGAGAAACAGGAAAAAAAGGATAATTGGACTGGAAGGTCCCAGTGGCTGGATTGATAGTAATGAGGGTATGCTTGAGCATGCTGTAGATTTTTACAAGACTCTATTTGGCAGAGAGGCTTCATCTAGTGTTAGACTAGAGAGTGACTTTTGAAATGAAGAGGAAAAGGTATCTAGTGAGGAGAATGAGCTGCTTGAGGCTCCATTCACAGAGAAGGAGATTAAGGAGGCTGTCTTTGGCTCCTATCTTTGAAAGGAGCCCCTGCCCGATGGGTTTTCTTTCTTGTTCTACCGGTTTTACGGGATGTGAATAAAGAAGACACGATCAATTTGTTTAGAGAGTTTGAGAAAGGGGATCTAAACTTAGATAGGCTAAATTATGCTATGATTACTCTGATTCCAAAAGAACCTGATGCCAGGGTGTTGAAAAAATACAGACCTATTAGCCTCATTAACTGTAGTTTCAAGATTTTTTTCTAAGATGCTTAATAATAGGCTCTTTGCTATAGGCGATAGACTAGTTGCTCCTAACCAAAGCGCCTTCATAAAAAGGCTGATTCATTTTAGAAAGTGTGGTGGCTGCACATGAAGTGATTCATGAGGTGTATAAGCGAGAAAGAAGCGGGAATTATCCTGAAGTTGGATTATGAAAAAGCCTATGACGGGGGTTAGCTGGGATTTCCTAGATGTGATGATGGAGTCAAGAGGTTTTGGTGCTAGGTCGAGAGGATGGACTAAACAGCTAGTGAGGGGTGGCTCCATTTGTGTGAGAGTTAATGATGAGAATAGTGTGTTCTTCAAACCTGGCAAAGGGCTGAGGCAAGGGGATCCTATGTCCCAAATTCTTTTTAACTTGGTGGCTGATGTGTTCTCTAGGATGCTCATGAGAGCTGCTACGATGGGTTTAATTTTAGGACTGCTTCCTCAGGTGACTGAGGGGGTATTATCAGCCTACAGTATGCTAATGATACCTTGCTGTTCCTAGAAAACAATCTAGATAAAGCTAGCAATCTCAAGTGGTTGTTGGTTTGTTTTGAACAAATGTCTGGTTTGAAAATCAATTATGATAAAAGTGATTTGATGACAATAGGAATAGATGAGGATCAAGCAAACAACTTTGCCAAACTCTTTTGCTGTAAAAGGAGAGTTTCCAATTAGCTATCTTGGTGTTCCTTTGCATTATAAGAAGCTAAGTAAGGATGACTTGCACTGTAATAGATAAGATGATTAAAAGAATTCTTTGGATGGAGAGGAAGTTACTCTCATATGGTGGGAGACTAGTGCTATTGAAAGCATGCTTAGCTAGCATCCCTATTTACTTATTATCTTTTATTAAGTTTCCAAAGTGGGCTATTAAGATGACGAATCCCATATGGGTCATTTCCTGTGGGACAATCATGAGAATCATCATAAGTACCACTTGGCCAACTGGCAGCTGGTAGCTCAGAAAAAAGAGATGGGAGGTTTGGGAGTGCCTGATTTGAGAATCCTTAATTTGGCCTTGTTAGCATCTTGGATATTTAGGGCAGGTACATGTTGGCGGTGCTTAACTCGATTCTAACCCCGCCAACATTAGTCTAGGCAACACCAATTATTACCTAGCATAGGGCTCTACTCTAACTATTTCCACAGTGTGGTGCAGATTTCTTGTTTTGCAGGACATACCTGAAATACACTCAAAATGGACCAAGACATGAAGAAAAACACTTGTGTAAAAATACCTTTTATTTTTGGTCCAAGCAAACAAGAGAAAAGAGAGGAGAAATCCAATTCGAGGCCAAGCCAACCAAAAATACCAGCATGGGCCGGCCAGAGACCCAACAAGGAGGCAACTGACCAAAGCTGAGGGCCGGCGGGGCCCAACCAGGCGCGGGCACGCCTGAGACGCGCGCGCGCCCGTTTGAGCGCGGCCTGGGCCCAGCTTTGGTTGGTCGGTTTGTTTGCCGCCTCTGATGGTCGGTTCGGGGGTGTTTTTGACATTTGCCCTGCGGAAACCGACCATCCCACTCCTATATAAGCATGGGCAAGCCTCCTCCTTCAATAACAATTCATTCTTCATTTTTAGTCTCACTCTTCACCATACCTCCATTCTACAAGTGTACAATAGAGAGAGTAGAGCCACTCTACCTAGCCTAGCTAGAATAGAAGTAAGGAGTGAGAGAGGAGCAAGAGTAGAGCATCTCTCCCGAGAGAGGCTCTCGGGAAGCTAGTCTTCACGGGCGGAGTTGCGGACTTGTCGGCTCCCTCCTCGCTTGTACCTCTGGCGTCTTGCTATTTGAAGTAAGACATCGTGTTTATCTTTCAG
This sequence comes from Themeda triandra, assembly GCA_018135685.1. Lineage (NCBI taxonomy): Eukaryota > Viridiplantae > Streptophyta > Magnoliopsida > Poales > Poaceae > Themeda > Themeda triandra. Next base: position 70,407 of record JAENPR010001602.1, on the reverse strand, counting down.
TAATACCTTTGAGTAAGTTATTCTTGCTTGTTATCTTCTTGCGGGTTCGTCGTTCGTCCCTATGACGGAAGCTCTAGTAAGAGGACCCTGATAGAGACGGGAGTTCCTGGCCACCGCTAGAGTTGTAGTAACTGGCATACACTACAAGAAACTTGCTAATCCGTGACGGATTCTCGGTGACTGATTTAGAAACCGTCACTGACAGACGCAATCCGTGACGATAATTCTTTTTCCGTCATGGATGTGCCCAATGGATATTTCTGGCCCGCTAACTCGTGACGATTTTATCGAGTTCGTCACAGTATAGGATTTTTAGTTTCTTCATACTAGTTAGGCCAAAATAATAGGCCCAATATCATATAGTAGTGCAAAGAAAAAAATTATGATACAAAACAAATCAAACCTAAAAGACAATTTGTTAGAATATTTCAAATAAATAATTTTGTTACTTCGTTGTGTGCATATGGTGCATATATGGTAAAATTAAGTAATGTTAAATTATTTGAACTAAATAAGTTTGTTGCTTTGTTGCATGTATGGTGTATGTGTGGTAAAACCAAAATATTCTGCAGATATGGGATATAGGATGGGAACAAAAAAAACAAATCAGTAGCGTGAGGGACGGCATGGCCCAACATTTAATATTTTTTTTAGACAAAGTAAAGCAATCTGCACAGAGTAGAAATGGAACCAACACCGTCCAATTCAAAACAGCCCAGCTTACCACTATGCTGGGTTTTTTTTCGAGGGCGTGGCCCAGCACTGTCCATTTGAAAATAGGCAAGCATATACATACACGCTGCTTCTTTTTTTTTTGAGGGCGTGGCCCAGCAGCCCAGCACCATATATCCACTGCAATGCAACGATGAGGTCCATTCTGGGGCAGCATTTATAAAAGGTAAAAATAAATATATAAAAAATAAAATGATAAGCCTTACAGGAACCAAGCATCTACCGGTACGACATCAATTGGACTTACCGCTGCACTACCTGTTCAAGTGTGCATCATTTGGATTCCTTTTTGTTTTTGACTAGCATCGTGCCCGTGCGTTGCTACGGGTTGACAAACTTTTTTATTAAAACACATGGATTGCACGATAAGATAATAATATTGCGAATTAAATAATGACATTAAAGTAACATTTAGTCTAAACAAACAAAGTTTATGAAATTAACACGATCCACGAGAGATCGTGGTGTCGCATGCTCATAAAATCTACCGTATAGATTTTTCCATGATTCCCTAACTAAGATAATGTTTTATATCTTGAGGAAGATGTCTCTAATATCTGTTTAGTGTGGTAACCATAGGCTCATTGCCATGTATACTGCAGGTGCCGCTTGGTGCCCGTATGCAAAGATAGCACAATAATTTTCTAAGTACTTCCTATTTTGCCGTGATTGACATTAATATTTTCTATTCCATATTGCCGGGTGGGGATAGAGATGATTTGTGAAACATTTGTTGTCTTGAAATATAGCGCTAGCATGCGCCCTTTATATGGTACATGATTTATAATCCAAAAATTCACAAATATTATAATCCCAAGAGCTATTCTAGTCTACAAATTTGAAGACAATATATATGCGTCATCCTGAAATCAAGATAAGCTCACTTCCATCGGCTTGCTTGAGAATGTCCCCCTGAAAATTCCCAATGCAATGCCCGACGCCTATTTTTTATCGGCGTCCGGATCGAGGTTTTGGTTCAACGTACACTGCCACTGGCTAGACAAAGGCTTCGGTTAGCATGATCGAGTCGTTGTCGCGCTTCAAGGGGACACGGCCTGCCGCCACCGAAGGCTCCGCCCGAGCTTCGTATGGGATCGAGCTCGCGGCGAGGGCGTGCGTGCTGCGAGATTGGAGTGAGCTCCCTACGAGGGCGATGCGTGTAATCACGTGGCTGCTCAAACGCAAGCACAGGAAGTACTGGAGGCCTGCGACAATAGTAAAAGGTTGAAAACTCGCTCGCACCTGCTTGCCCCGTGCAGGTGTTCGGCCGCCATCGATCTCCACCCGCACACCTTCGATCTCCACCGGCGCACGCGCTCGGCGAGACGCCCTAACTCCACCGGCCGGCAATGCCGGCGTGACATCTGCGGCGGCATCGATCTTCAACCTGGACGTCTCGATCGGTCTACGTACGCAAAGACTACGGCTCGGGTGCACGGCTCGAGGTGGCGTCAAGGCGTCGGTGCGGTAGGCGACGGCCGGGACGACGGTGCGGACCACGGTGTTTCGAGGTGGCGTTGGCGCAAGGACGACGGCGCGCACGGCAAGGTCGAACAGAGCTGGCGCGTGGAAGAATGTGGTGGCTTAATGTGGAGCGGGATGATTGCAAGGGGAAATCTCCTTTGCCTTGTGTTGCCTTGGCTTGCCTTGATTGATTGCTGAAATCACGGGCTGCCATGCCTTGTTTTCCATGTTTGACGAGATGGAGGGGCCACGCACGCACGCCTTCCCGATTAAGCCACGCGTGAGCGACGAATCTTGCATGCTAGGCCGAGACGCCGTGATTGTGGTGGTAGCGACTTCCCTTTTTTCCCTTCCAAAAAAGACTTCGTTTTTCCTAGCTATAGCACCATTTTTTCTTCCCGTTTTTCCTTCCTTTTGTGTAGCGAAGGGGTGGGGATCGCATGGTTTCTTTCCTTCTTTTAGGCGGTGGGGTGGGATCGCAGGAGGAGGCAGACGGAAAGGACCAAGCAAATGCCGCACCAAAAATTGTCCACGCTTTGGTCTTTTTATTTGTGGGAGATACGACTATGTTTAATTCACCCACCGCCCAGCCAAGCTGGACACTGCGGTGCCGCCGTCCAGCACCGCCGCCGCCGACGAGATTTGGTTGGGCGGCCGTCGAAGCGTGGCAGCTAGAGCTCTGACCCCTTGCTAGCGTCTGACGTGTTAATGGCCGTGGACTTGCTCTGCTCCCCTCCTCTTCTTGTTGCTTGTGGTCTGGACCAGTGTCTGTTCAAGAGCATGCGAACAGAAGCATTTTGTCTTTTCAATCTGGAACAAAACTTTGTAACTAGTCTTTCTCCTTCATGTTGACTCCAAATGATGTGTTTCTTTTTTCTACTTTTTTCTAAAATCATGATATACTAAGTGACAGTATTTGTTTGGACTCAATCTTTGGGTTCAGTTTTTGAATTAACATATCTTCTACTTTGTACGGTTTAAATAAATTTTTGCGACATTATCAAAACGATTTGCAAATGGCACACTAAGTGAGAGCATTATAAAATTTACATTTATGCTCATTTGTTTCACGCTATACTAGGCCATATTCAGAGATGTATGAAAAAAAATCATTTGTTTGCTAGGATAATTCATACTAGCTTATGTCTCTAAATTAACATAAAATAATTGTAGCAATTCCAAACTTTGTGAGAAAATCCTACAAACTTGCATAACGACATGTTTCTGTTGTACGGTGGTCTGATAAAAAAAATCAATTGATTTTTAAAAGAGATACAATACATTGTTTACAAATGGTACACCTCACACATATTCATATGAAACATTGTGATGGATATATCCATTTTGTGAACAATGTGCATTCCAACTTTGTTAAAATGGTCTAATTTTTTTAATGCAAGAAAATACATACATATTAGGCCCCCACACCAACTCTTAGGATTTTTAGACTAGTTTATATGTTATTGATTTTCTTCCATCAAAGTAACCAAAATAATAGTTCAAGCAATATTGCGTAATACACTTAATTCTACATCCTTTTTTAGAATGTGAGATGAAATCAAACATGTCTTCTTACATATATTTTTTTATATTTTTTGAACAATGTTTGATAGGACATATAGTTCAAGTTGGAGTAATTTTCATAAATCGCGTAGAAATTCATTTAAACTACAGAAAGTAGTAAATATGTTTTAAAATTTTGAAACTTACGTAGAAGGATATATATGTAGTCTATTAGATTTTAAAAATATTTTAGGCACATTAATATAATTTATTTGGAATATTTACATGATAACAATATCTAATCAGTCAAAAATAAAAAAAGCTAAACAGTAATGCGATGGTGAACCCGCCAGCCTGCTAAGGCTCGGCCGGATCTGGACCGTTCAATCCTACTGATCAACGGCTCTGGTTACAGAAGCAAGGATTAAAATCCTTCCTACTGTGACCTTCCCGAACCCTAACTTCATTTCTCCTCGGACTTTCCTTCCTTCCCCAGATCCATGAAGCCGCCGCCGCCACTTCCTACCTCAACCTGGCCGCTGCGTCGCTCAGCCCCACCGCGACCTGCACCGTCCGCGGTGTCTCCGAGCTGCACCTCTCATCCCTAGTGGAGGACCCCTCCGCACCCGTTGCTTGCCCGTCCAACGCTCGGTGAAGTCGTGGCTTCGTGCGGAGGTGGCCTTGGAGGTGCCGGCGCGGGGCGGAGTCGCAGCTGCAGAGCTAGTCACCGGTGAGGCGACGGCGTGAGGTGTAGGTTGCTGGGGAGCCTCCGGACGGTGTGCGTCCCATGAGCGGACTGGCCTCTTCGTCGGGCTCTGGCCCGCTGCGGAGAACGGGCGCTGCCGACGCCCGTGAAGCTGCTACCCACGCACGGAGGTCAAGGAGCAACAACTCCACGGTGAGCACTCAAACCCACACCACCGGCTGCACTCTCCACTCTCCCACACAGATCTGGATGTGTATTTGTGGCAAATTAGTACTTAATATGTAGCTATTGGTTTGATATTATTCCAGGATTAGACTTCTGTAGATAGGCAATTGGTGCTTCCCATTCCGGATCTGGCTGCCCTATGTGGTCTGTTGGCTAACTAGCTTGTGAGATGTGATTTCGATATGTGATTGTGATTTAGCACTTCCTACATGCATCCAATTCTGCAAATTCATAATATGATAGTAATAGGATAGCAGATAAATCACAGCCGTGAACTGTATTGGGTGGCGTTCAAATCTAAATGTGTATAGTGTTTCTTTATTAAATTATTGCGAATCAACATAATTTCATTGCTGCGCTGCATAAACTGGATGGGACTATAATTTAAGTTTTTCAGGTACATTGTATGGTTGATTCAGTTGATGATACAGCTAAAAAACACTTTTTTGCAGGCCTCTACTAGTGTGTTCTGCTATCTCCTACCTCTACTGCAGCTACTGCAAAACATGTATGCTTCTATGTTCTCTACTCATATTTGGGCCTTTCCTAGTGTGCTCTACTATAGACTGTTGAAACTGCAGCTGCAGGTCTGCGAATAATTTTTCTGAATGCAGCACTACAAGGAGTGCTGATTGATAGTTTATAGCACAAGTGCACAACAGCAGTTCCGTGGAACTTCTGGCTGCACGCCTGCATCACAATAGCAGGTAGGAAAGCATATTTGGGAAATGTCCCTTTCTAGCAACAGTATGTATTTGTTACTTGACGTTAGCATTACTGTATTTAGGTAGGAACAAAAATTAATAATTAACTATAGCTCTATTAGTAGTTTACTTCTGTTCACAAAAAAATTAGTTTACTTAGTGTAACAATGCAGGAAAATGAAACTGTGGTCTAAAATTTCTACTTACTGTAACTATGCCGGAAATTGGGACTGCGGGTGGCCTTTGGACATTCATTCAGGCATGTTTCCAGTGCGTCATGGTTCATGTGTTCGAAGTTGGAACCTGGATGTCGTTCATGTGTTGGAAATGATGGAAGATTGCTGCTGGTGTCTTCTCTAGAGTAGCAGTATTGCGTGCACGTTTTATATATGAAGTGGTGTTAATATGATTTGCTGTTGTTTTAGATTTGGTCGTTACAGGAAAGTAACGATGTGTAATTATATATTTGATATGTTATTATTATTACTGTAATTTAGTATACTCGCATGATCTTTTATGTGATGTTGAATGGGCTGAAACTAGAATAAATGGGCTGAAAATGGATCACGAGTGGGCTAAAAATAAAGTAAAACTGGCTTGAAACCAGAACGTAAATGGGCTGAAATTGGACCACGAGAGGGCTAAAAATAAAGTAAAAATGGGCTGAAAAAAGGCTAAAACTAAGCTCATCATCGAAGTTGGGCTGTTTATAAATGGGCTACCATCATCCATGGTGATGTGGCAATTGATCGGTGACGGTTATTTTTCGTCACGGAAATGGGCTTGGGCTGGACTTACTAGCCCTCGGGCTCTATGGTGACGGTTTGAAATCGTCGCCAATTCCGCTAATCCGTGACGGTTTTTGGTAAATCGTCACGAGGTTTAATCCATAACGCTTAATCCGTGATGATCTCTAAAACCGTCGCAGATGCTGCATAGCGACGGTTTTTTAGTGATCGGTGACGGAAATTTTTTATCACGGATTAACAGGATTCTTGTAGTGATAGACGTGGAGTCTAGGCTAGGACGTACCTTCGTTTGCCTCGTAGTCCACGGTTGAGGTGGTAGGCGGCAGGTGGTGATGCGGCCTGTCCGTCCCTTGTAATCCCCCACGTCCGGCTACGGCGTAGAGCTCTGCCGGCATCACTTGGCGACCGGTGCGATCCGGTGCCCGAAGTAAGAAGTATAGCAACGAGTTTAGCCATCTCTTAGGCCCATTACCCTAGAAAACCTCATTACCTAAGCTATCCTACTCCATCTCCGGGCAACCTCTGCTTTCGAATTAACTCACAAGCCGTTCTTCGTGAAAGAAATACGATACCCGATTACTCACCGGGTGAAGTGCTATAACGGTGATTTCCGTGCGCTTGGATTTGGCCGCATACGCTAAGAAACGCCAACAAGCATTTACGCACCGTTGCCGGGAACGGTTGTCGCGCTTAGCTCCGAACCTAGATTGCCCGTGTACCTTGACCTACCTTTGCTCCACTTCTTTTGTTTTATTTTAGAAAACAAAAATATTCATGGAGCAACCAACCATTTACAACCTTTCTACTCCGTAGGGCGAGCTCATTCAAACACCCCAATCCTCGAAGCCTATCACAGCTTCCGAGTATGAGCTCCGCCCTGGCTTTATAGCCATGGTTCGGGACCAAGCCTTCTCAGGCTTGGAATATGAAACCCATATAATCACCTACGGGAGTTTGAGCAACTCTGTGCGTGCCTGACCATTGCGGGCATGTCACAAGATACCTTGCGGTGGAAATTGTTTCCCTTTTCTCTCCATGAAAAGGCGAAGCAATGGTACACCCAAAACGTAGGGAAAGTAAACGGAGATTGGGAAGAATTGCGTAAGCATTTCTGCTTCACATTCTACCCTATTGCTCATGTCGCTTCTCTACGACAGGAGGTGCTCAACTTCCAACAAAAAGAGAACAAAACCATAGGTGCAGCCCGGGAACGCTTTTTGATCCTAACACGATCAGGCCCAGATCTGTCTATTCCTAACCATGTACTCCTACAACATTTTTGGTTAGGATTAGATAGAAATTCTGTCCTATTGCTCGATGTAGCTGCCGGAGGGTCGTTCCAACACAAAACCACCGAAGAGGGGCAAGCTCTCTTGGATCGCATCTAGGAGAATACTCCTCCTTTGGAACCTATCCGTGTAGAACCCAAGCCAATAAAAGAGGATGTCTCTTCGGCATCAGCCGCCCAATCCATAGAGAGAGCCTCTCCCGAACCAGAACCCAAGATGGAAAAACCCATGGATCTTTCGGTTTTCGAGGATGAGCTTTTTGAAAATCTAGGAAATACCTCGAAATATGAGTGTCACGCAAGACCACCAATTCCCGTCGTTCCTAGCGAACCCCTTGATGAACTTTTCCTCAAGGAGTCCGTTAGAGAATTAACTTCTGTTATGAGCTCGGAATGGTTGGAAGAAGGTGAGCTCTCATCTGAAGTAATTCAGATTCGCGCTCCATCTCCTACCCGCCGCTGCAAAATCCAGCGGAATTGGGTGGATGTTTTGTATAATCCCACCGTTGGGTCGAATTTAATGTCCCATTCCTATGCATCCACGTGTCTACGAATGAAGTCATTTACCCCAACAACACGGTCCTTAAGAACACCAGATTCCGTTCAAGAAGGACTAGGGACTGTACATAACGTGAGACTCCACCATGGAGATGTCGAAATGGCCCTGGACTTCATTGTCTTTGACATCCAGGAATTCGACATACTTATTGGGCATCCCCTGGAAACACTCTTTGACAATCCGTCAAAAACAGGGGAAATTAACATAAAACTAGGGAGAGAAACATTCCCGATTCAAGTCACTAGAGCCAGGTACTCTGTGACCGAACCTCCCCTAGAATGCCCTTAGAGGTTCTAGCGGTTGACATGTTTGAGTCACCCAAAACGTCTTTAGATAAAGATGCCGAGTTCTTTATAGAAGAGAAAGACGAGTTCGGGGAGACAGTTGACCTCCCTATAGGGCAGAAACTGCCTAGACCTCCAGTTGAGCTTAAGCCCCTACCCAAAGGCTTACGATATGTTTTCCTGAACGGCGATACACAAACTCCTGTCATAATAAGTGACCAACTTAGTGATGAGGAGACGACCAAATAAATAGCCGTCCTAGAAAAACATAAGTCAGTCTTTGGGTATTGTCTAGACGATCTTAAAGGGATAAGTCCAATGCTCTGTACCAATCGCATTCCCATAGAACCAAATGACATACCTTCACGAGAACCTCGGCGTAAGGCCGAACAATGCGATGCGGGAAGTCGTGAAAAAGGAAGTCCCGAAACTTTTTCACGCCGGATAATTTATCACGTACCACACAGTGATTGGGTTAGCCCAGTCCAAGTGGTTCCCAAAAAGGGAGGAATGACAGTCATTGAGAATGCTAAAAACGAACTCATACCTCAATGAACTGTCATTGGATGGCAAATGTGCATTGTTTACCGAAAACTTAACAAGGCAACAAAGAAGGATCACTTTCCGCTCCCCTTCATTGATGAAATGTTGGAACGGTTAGCGAAACACTCCTACTTTTGCTTCCTTGATGGGTATTTGGGATATCATCAGATTCCCATCCATCCGGATGACCAAAGCAAAACGACCTTCACATGCCCCTATGGAACGTACGCGTACCATAGGATGTCGTTCGGGTTGTGTAATGCAAACGTGGCTTTTGCCACTGAACACTAAAAAAGGATGACTTTGCCACAAACCATTACAAAAGCATGGCCATTTGCTGCTGGACACTATGGCTCATATAATATGATTTCTCAATCAACACATAAAATGTGGACAGAAATATCCCCACCGTGGAGGAGAAGCCCCACGCCCAATCGATCGGAGAGGGAGCAATGCCAGCTGCTGACATTCCTGCTATAGCAATCCTTGCAAGATGGAAAGATCAAGATCGCTATAGCCATCCTTGCAAGATGGCAAAATGAATCTAGCTGTTGAAATCGATTGGCAGATTGAACTACTTTTTTGGATTGCAAAATAGAGAAAAAGGAAGAAACCACGAGGCAGAAGAGAGGAGCAAGAACCAAAAATCCCCAAATCGAACCTTCAGCAAGCAAGGACTCTGTGCCTGCCCGTCCGGTTTCCAGCTACCTCCGGCGTCGTCTTTGTGCTTCCTCTTCTCCCGGTTCTTCTTCGGTTCCGCAACGGGACCCTGGTCGAAGCCACTGCCGCTGCCCTGTTCCTGGACGCCGACTTCGATGGGGGGCCGAGGATCTGGAGGCGAAGAGCTCCTCGACGCGCGGGAGAGGGCGAGGCCGCGGGGGTTGGGAGGGAGCGGCCGAACTCGAAATCCGAGGAGGAGAACGCGCCTATTGCTGCTCCTTGCCTCAGTGGCGTCCATGGCTGCCAGGAACTGGAATTGGGAGGAGCCGGGTCTGAGGGGAGGGATGAAAGGGTAAGGGCATTTTCGTCATTTAGCGTGGCCGCTCATTAAAACCAAATATAATAATCAGTTTAGTGTCTTCTAGCATATTGACTTGTTTTTGGATGTCTTTTAGCAAAGACACAAAATTTTAGTGGTTTCTGGCAAAGGACACGTTTTAACGATGTCCGGTGGCCAATTTTGCCCATTTCAACGGTACATGATGTCTATCTTTTCAGACATGATCGAAGAGATCATGGAAGTTTTCATGGACGATTTCACCGTCTATGGAAAAACTTTTGATCATTGTCTGAACAATTTAGACAGGGTCTTGCTAAGGTGTCAGGACAAAGATTTGGTACTTAATTGGGAAAAGTGCCATTTCATGGTCCGAGAGGGCATTGTCCTGGGACACTTAGTGTCCGAGAGGGGAATCGAGGTAGATAAGGCTAAGATAAAAGTTATCGAGCAACTACCTCCCCCGGTGAACGTAAAAAGAATCCATAGCTTCTTAGGTCATGCAGGGTTCTATAGAAGATTTATCAAAGATTTTTCACAAATCTCTAGACCCCTCACGAACCTATTAGCTAAGAATGCCCCTTTGAGTTTACCGATGAGTGCTTGAAAGCATTCAACACTCTCAAGCAAGCACTCATGTCTGCACCTATCATCCAACCTCCCGACTGGTCTCTACCTTTTGAGATCATGTGTGATGCAAGCGATTATGCTGTTGGTGCGGTCTTAGGCCAAACCTAAGATAAGAAGCATCACGCGATAGCTTACGCCAGCAAGACGTTGACAGGAGCACAGCTCAATTATGCCACAACAGAAAAAGAGCTTCTTGCTGTAGTATTCGCTATCGACAAGTTTCGGTCTTACTTAGTGGGCGCAAAAGTGATCATTTACACAGATCACGCTGCTTTAAAGTTTTTGCTCACTAAGAAAGACGCGAAACCATGCTTGATCCGCTGGATTCTTTTGCTCCAAGAATTCGACCTAGAAATCAAAGATAAGAAAGGAGTAGAGAATACCATAGCAGATCATTTGTCGCGATTGCAAGTCACTAACATGCAGGATCTGCCCATCAATGACTTCCTCTGCGATGACATGCTATTGGTAGTGATAGACTCCAACCCCTGGTATGCAAACATTGTGAATTACATGGTTGCAAGACATGTACCACCTGGAGAGAGCAGGAAAAAGCTGGAGGTTGAGAGCCATCGTCATCTGTGGGATGACCCGTACCTGTACCGAGTGTGCTCAGACGACATACTAAGGAGATGCGTGCCGACAGCGGAAGGGATGCAGATCATTGAAAGCTGTCACTCGGCACCATATGGAGGCCACTATGGAGTATTCTGCACTTAAGCAAAAATCTGGCAGTGCGGATTCTTCTGGCTGACGATGTATGCTGACACCAAAGAATTCATTCGGAGGTGTCAGAAGTGCCAGTTCCAAGGTGGCATCACAGCTCGCAACGCAATGCCCCTCCACTTCAACCTTCAAATAGAAATATTTGATGTGTGGGGCATTGACTTCATGGGGCCCTTCCAAAAGTCCCAAGACTGCGAGTACATCCTTGTTGCTATCAACTATGTCTCCAAGTGGGTGGAGGCCATGCCATGCCGAGCAGTTGATGCAAAACATGCCCGAAGGATGTTCCACGAAATAATCTTCCCTCGCTTTGGCACACCACGCATGGTGATAAGCGATGGAGGATCACATTTCGTTGATCGAACCTTCAGAGCATTCTTGAGAGAGCTGGGGGCCAAGCACAATATCGCCACACCATACCACCCACAAACCAGTGGCCAAGCTGAGACCTCGAACAAACAAATTAAGAACATCCTACAGAAGATGGTCAATGACATGGGGAAAGGATGGAAAAGTAAGCTTCCTGATGCACTCTGGGCATATAGGACTGCTTACAAAACCCCCATTGGCATGTCACCGATCCAGCTTGTGTATGGAAAGAGCTGCCATTTGCCAGTAGAACTCGAACATCGAGCCTACTGGGCAATTAAAAGTTGGAACATGGACCTCAAGCTAGCCGGAAGAAACCGCCAGAGGCAAATCTCTGAGCTTGAGGAATGGCGGGAGAAGGCATACCACAGTGCCAAGCTCTATAAAGAGCGAACAAAGAGGTGGCACAACAACCGGATAAAAACCAAGGAGTTTCGGCAGGGCGACAAGGTCCTACTCTTCAACTCCAAGGTGAAACTATTCGGTGAAGGAAAGCTTAGAAGCAAGTGGAAGGGACCATATACCGTCGTCGACACGTCATTCATGGCGCAATCACGATCCAGGACGACGAAGGTAACATCTTCAAGGTAAATGGTCACCGCTTAAAACCTTTGCTTGAGCCTTCTTATCGCGCGAGGTTAAACCAAGAAATTGATAGAATCGATTTAGTCATGCCGGATGATTTCTTGATTTAATTCAAGGCATGACTTTTATTTATTCTATCTTTCTTGTGTTTATCTAAAAAAATAATAAATATTTTTTATGTGTATATTTTGTGTGGGAACCCTCTAGCTTCTCTCTGAATTTTTTCTAGGATTTTTCCCACACAAAAATATTTTATGTTCAAAATATCAAAAATATTCTAGATTTTCAATCAAAATCCAATTTTCGCGCCAGAGCAATCAAAATCACCAGCAAATTCGAAAATCAAACAGCATCAGCCAGAGATGGAAGAAAACCGGGGCAGAGCGGCGCCCAGACTGGCGCACTCGCGCCTCAGGCGCGCGCGCGCCTGACTGGTGCCCTCTGGTGCCCGATTTTCTCCCATCTCTTTCCTGTGCTATGCTGATGCTGATGATCCTGGTGATTCTGATCCTGATGCGCAAGAGATGCGGGGATGGCTCATTTTCACCTATAAATACCACCCTCCACCTCTCATTCTCTTCACACCAAGACAAGCCTTGTCTTCTACCTCTCTCTCTCACTTTCCAGCAGCAATTCTAGCCTTAGCCATGGCCTTAGTTCCTACCAATGCAATCTGCAAAAAAAAAAAAAATAGTTCCTACCAATGCTGGGTTCAACAAGGAGAAAGCTCTCTCCTTCGCTAGAAAGTTCCTAGAGAGGAGGAATGAGGAAACCCCGGTGGTCACCAATACAACTCCATTGAAGGGCAGCAAGGGGAGCGATGCCTACCCAAGCAAGCGCTACAAGGCCACGTTAGCCGGATCTTCGTCATTCAAAGCCCCAAGTTTCTCCTACACCGTAGGGGGAACGAAACTGCCAAATGGAAGGCAGGGAAAAGGATTGTTTAGTAAATCCGGGGGTCGCTACCCATGTGTCCCTCACCTCGTTTGCGACCCACCTATCCAAGGGCAGCCTGACGACATCTTTGGGGAAGATCCCCCGAAAAAGAAAGAACCTACTAGAGCAGAGTTGAATAGGAAAATCAAGGAACTTTCTAGTTACATTCGCCACCTTAGGGGAAGGTTGGCAGAAGGGCGAACCTATGAAGTCCAACTCCAGGACGAAATCAACTCCTATCATGTAGAAATGTTTGAGGAGTTGCAAGAGATGGCTCGTAAACACGGAGTCATGCACGCCCTCGAAGAACCTCGTCTCTAGTAGCTAGGCACACGCACGCTTTTCCCTTGTTCAATCATTTGCCTTTCAAATTTTTAATTTCCCTAAGTGTGCCTATTGTATCAAGCTTTGATTATCAATGAAATTTTTGTTTTATATATATATATATATATATATATATATATATATATATATATATATATATATATATATATATATATATATATATATATATATATATATTATTTCACTAAATAAACTTGCATTAAAGACATCGCGAGAAGAATAAATTCAGAATGTCATCGTTGGGCAACGATACTTTCCTATCTCGTCGAGAGAGCAACAATTATCGATGAAGCGTCATTGTCAAGCAACAAAGTGTAAGAAGATAATTGAAGACGCCCTAAAGACACCATCCAGGTTGTCTTTGTGAAGGACGCTGAGTCACCCTTCAGAAGATAAACACGAAGGACATTGCGATAAACATGAAGGACATTCCTGAGAGCTCCCTCAGCTCTATAAAACGGGAAGGCAGGCGCATGCATTGAAGAGGGAGACACACAGATCCGCTCTCAGACCCAGAAAATCCGCTCTCAGACCCAGAAGATCCGCTCTCAGACCCGCACATCCGCACATCGCCTCATCATCACCATACACCATGAAGACCACTGCCTCAGCGCTCCTCTGAGCCAGTCCACCATAACTAATAGTAGTAGCACTCCACTACCCTTGTACAATACCAACCCTTGTAAATTAGAGAATAAGGAAGGTCACCGACTTCCCGTGCTTGTAAGGTAAACTAAGGTTTGTACTAGTGCTTGGGGTTTCCCGAAAGGGAAAGCCGTATGTAAGCTTGTTTGTTTGAATGAAGTAGTTTGAAGCTTTGAGCATCCCTGCTTTCCTATGGCCATCCAAGTAGGTTTGAGTCTATTCTAGGGACCCTATAGGAGAAGCCTCTGTGCGTATTGTTCTTGTATTGTTCCCATGTTAGCCCCGTGTTGTGTGGCGTTTTAGAGGAACTCGAAAGAACTCGAGTCACGAGAAGTGTTCCCTTCGGGTGGAATCGCACAGGGAGACGATAGATCTCTTAGCGTTCTACGTCACGATGAAAAATGGCTATAGAGGGATAGGATTAGCTGCTTCTGCCTCTGAAAAGCAAGTTAGTGATGCGTACGGTGAGTACCGAGTAGGATCAACACAAGCATAAGGTACACGACCGGCCGAATATTTGGTCTCGCCAGCCTCGCCAAAGATCCTGAGAAAAAATATTCACACGCATATATATTTCCACATACTCGTATATTTAATCGCTCGCGCTAATAATCACGCACGCACGCACCCGTCGCCATCCGCGAATAGTATAAATTTCATCGAAGTGCTTGAAATAGTATCCCCGCATAGTACCGAATAGTAGGGAGAGAATTTTGAGTGCCCGAGGCACTTCCCACGTAGTGCTCTCGCAGCTGTTCAAATTCCATTTTGAATAGTAGCGCATATTTTGAATAGTGCCACGAATTTGAATAGTAACCGCTGAATTTGAATAGTGCTGTGAATAGTAACTCGTAAATTTTAAATTCGATTTTTGAAGTTTGAAGTCTTGTATACCGTCGGTGGTATCGGAGCCTGGTTAATAATATTTGAATTTAAGGAATTTACCAATATTTGTGAAGATTGAAAAGTTACACTATCTAAATTTAGAAGTTAGCACAGGTAAGACGGTGAAAACTAAAGAAAATATAAATATCAAGTGCGAGAATAAATAGCTCAAGAACATACTTGGCATACGCACACCTGGACAGATAAATTTACTAGTTGACTTAATACACAATTTCTATATATCTTGGGGTAAAAGACAAGACGATTTAGAAATAAAATTTGAAAGTCTTCAAAAAGAATACAAGCATTTAAAAGAACAATATTCAGTTACCAATAACAAATTAGAACTAGCCTTACAAGTGCTAGAAGAAAGTAAAACATATCTAGGAAGAATTACTCAATAGTGATTATATTAAGAACGATATCACTTATCTTGATAAGAGACTTGAGAATACTAATAACAGAGAAATTGTGCTATCACCTACTGGATTAGTTGATCTTAATAGATCTTTAAATTCGACAAATGGCGATATCGAAACTAGAAGAGACAAATCACTCCAAGTAGTAAATAGAGACATAAGACCTTTAGGTTTTATGGACAAAATAAAAGGAGGTTGTGATGACGTTGAGACTGGAAGAAATGATAGATGTAGAAAGAGACCTCGAAAGATATCGAAAGATGCTTTAAGAAAAATAAGGCCTCAATGCAGATATATCAAATGGGATGGTTTGATAATAAAAGTGGATTATACGAATATCTAGAGAAGTAGAATTAAGTGTATTAAATGATCCGGTTCAATTGAACATAGTTAATAAACAAATTGAGCATGAGTTAAAATATTCTCGGTATAAATACATACATCAAGGCATGTATATCATAGGAATAAAAGGTATGACAAGGAAGAAAGTAGGATCAAAGGTCCTAATAACTTTGTTAGACAAAAGATGGGATTCAATAAATAAAGCACTAGGGTTTTTAGAAGGAGATATGAATGAAAATATGCTAATAACATATATAGCTCCAGATCTATTAATGCCAGTAAAAGAATTTATAGGAAAAATGGCTTTTGGATTTCAGACTAAAGGCTATGAAGATTTTAAAGGAACAAATTTGCTAGTAAGCATAGAATTTTTAGGAAGACTAACAAATAGAAGTGGAACCAAATACAAAATAAATGTGAATAATGTAATAGCAAGCATGCAGTCTAAAGGAATAAAATTTATGAGTCCTCCGAAGATTAGTTCGAAGAAAGAGCAGGAGAAGAATGGAATATAGGTACTCTAATAGAACCAAAGATTTTAAAGCAACCTAAAGATTATATAAGTTATGAAAACAGCAAAGGATCTACTAGTATTAGGTTTGTAGGTTATGAAGAAAGGAGTCTGGATGATTTGGAAACCAGCAGCTCAGATACAAAAGTAGAAGAAAACAGAAGAAATAGCATATGTGAATTTGTAGAAACTCTAGATATAGACAATGAAATAAAGCATTATGAACAAAAGATAAAAAATATTTCTAATGAATATTTTACATCTGGAATATGTGAATGGAATGCTATAAGAGAGAAAGAAATATACTTCGGAAGACAAATCTATAGACTATGGAAAATAAAGGAAGATAGGAAGCTAGAAAGCAAAAAATTTATAGTCCCAAAGAAATATAAAGCTGTATCAATACCATTAAAAGTTGAGGAAAATAAAGCTCAAAAGGAGCTAGAGAATAGTAAAATCATAGTTGTAGACAATAAAGAAAATGATATGAGTGAAGATGAGCAATGGGAAATTAATAATAAACTACTACAAGAGAGTTATGAAGAAGAAGAAGATAACGAGGTTATAAATGATAGTAATAAATCGAGAAGATGTTATGAACTCACTGAAAAAATTTATAAAAAAGATAGTGCTATAGAAGCAATGGAAATGGATCCAAGCGGATCAAAAAGAAGACGTGGTCCAGAGATAAAGGTTGAAAGTGAAACTGAAAGACCATCTAGACCTTCAGGAACATGGCCACCAGAAAAAGAAGATTCTACATATAATTATATACCGGGTCAATATACTCATATGGGTTCAAAAAGAAGAGATTTTGAAAAGAAAGTTCAATTTCGAACTCTAAAAGTGATGGTGCTATACTAAACCTAGCAACACATGACCCTATAGACTGGCCCAATATACTTAGCATATGGAAAGGGCTAATAGTGCAAAAATATATACAAAATCAACATAATATTGGAAATAGAGTAGAAGATATGATTACTTATTTAGAAACATTTTTAGGTGAATCAGCCAAAGTCCTATGGGAACAATGGGTAGAAGCCTTTCCGTCCATTATGAACAATTAAAAAGAGCCAGGTAGTAACCCATATAACTTTGCTAATATTATATCAAGTATTGTAATAGGAGAAGATCCGAGTTAGGATTTACACCTTGCAAAATGAAAGACTAAGAGAATTAGAAAAATTATCACTAACAAACTGAAAGGAATAAAGGATTTCTCTCAACATTACTTATACAATGCTACAACTTGCTAAACAAGGATATAATAAAGGCATTGTTGATAAATATTTCAATAAATTACCTGATCCCTTAGGTTCTATGATATTTGAAAAATATAAAAAAGAGTCAGAAGGTACAATAGAATATAATATTTCTCAAGCTATAACATTTGTTTTCAAACAGTTAAGAAAGATTTGTACGAATATACAGGCTCATAGATCAATGAAGCAATCTGACTATAATTTCTGCAATAAGATAGTTCAAATACCATTGACATATGGAGAAGAGAGATCTAGATACAAGAAATATCCTAAGAATTATAGAAGGGGAAATGTAAAAACAAAAAGCGCTATTTTCTACGAAGATCGATAATAGAGCTCCTTTTCTACATAAGAGAAATGTTAGAAGATATAATCCTAGAAAGAATTATGATAGTACTTGCGATGTTTCATCCGTAATTCACCGATCACTTGAGTAGAACTTGTCCTAATAAAGACAAGAAAAGATATTCTAATAAACAAGAAGAACAAGAAAAGGTTTTGATAATTGATAGCGTAAACGAAAATATCCTAGTATGTGATGATGATATAATGGATGATGAATCAGTATACTCTATTATAGAGACAGATGAAATAGAATATGATGAAGAGAATGATTCAAGTGATGAGGAATTAGATTTAATTGATGAGTTATCTGGATTAAAGATAGATATGATAGACCAAATAACATTTACGCATATAAAAGAAGACGTTACTTTATCTAATACATTTTCACAATCATCTACTTTTGCAGGAATGAATATAAGATGTGTGTTCTGCATATATCATCAAAGTCCAGAAGAAAGATCAACATGCGGCCTATGCTTAAGACAAGCATGTGTGTTATGTTTGAATCATCAGAAAGAAAAGAGAAATGAAATATTAATGAATACAAAATATGAGAAAAACAAGTCAGCAGAAGAAGAAAGTCTAAAGACAGAAAGTACCAAATATATAGCCAATATTCCACAAGAGTTTCTCATCCCCAGATTAAGTTTTAAAACTGATCATATCCTATCATATTTTACACAAGATATCATAGATTTAATATGGGAAAAATATGCTTTGGCAGATAAGACTTTTCAAAATATACAAGATCACTTCATGAGAATATATAAAGGAAAAGAAAAGCAGTTAGGAATAACCGTTAATGCAAATACTTTTCCCTTAATTCATATTGATGAAAAGCCTATTGTCAAGCCTCATCTAAAATTTATAATATTCATGGCTGACATAGACTTAAAATATTTCAATAATATACAAAGAAATACTGAAGAAGATATATCTTTGCAAACCATTATTGATCATGGATTGATTCATGATATATATGGAACGCTTGAAGAAATTCTTAAGTCTGACCTTGGAAAAGCTATCAAAGAAGCATGCAAAAAGTTAGCCTATGTTCAAGGTAAATATAAGATTAAATTCTGTTCAAATCCACCAAAGTTTACACAACCAATAAGACCAGCATGCCATGATATATATATTACAAAAGGTCAATATAAGCTCCCTAATGTATGGAGGATTATACCGGAATATGAAGAATTGTTTGCTCAAAAGACAAACCATGATAATTGGAGAATATTTAGTGAAGCAAAAGAATTAGAAGGAAATGTCATGTTTGACTTAGACTATCGAATGATGTACCAAAATAAAATAATAAAAGTCTTTTTAAGAGAATATCATGCTAGGCGTAGCATATTACAAAGAGAAGTTGGAAGATTGATCAAGCCCAATTATGGTGAAGAATGCTCATTAAGAAAAGAATATAGAGACTTATTGTCTCATTATGAAATGTGCCAACCTGATGATCCAGATTTTGATATTGATTAATAAGCATCAGGATAATATCTATATATAATCCCTATGTTGATAAGGTGTTATCAACAATTTGGCCGGGGGAAAGTAATATAAAGACGCACATGCCAGTTCTTGATTGCTGTTTTGCAACACCAATCATTCGGGCGTGGAAGACCCATACCATACCCTACTGAATAATTTCACTAAATAAACTTGCATTAAAGACATCGCGAGAAGAATAAATTCGAATGTCATCGTTGGGCAACAAGATTTCTTTCCTATCTCGTCAAGAGAGAGCAACAATTATCGATGAAGCGTCATTGTCAAGCAACAAGTAAGAAGATAATTGAAGACGCCAAAGACACCATCCACTTGGCTTTGTGAAGGACGCTGAGTCACCCTTCAGAAGATAAACACGAAGGACATTGCGATAAACATGAAGGACATTCCTGAGAGCTCCCTCAGCTCTATAAAACGGGAAGGCAGGCGCATGCATTGAAGGGAGAGACACACAGATCCGCTCTCAGACCCAGAAAATCCGCTCTCAGACCCAGAAGATCCACTCTCAGACCCAAGATCCGCACATCGCCTCATCATCACCATACACCATGAAGACCACTGCCTCGGCCTCCTCAGCTACCCACCATAACTAATAGTAGTAGCACTCCACTACCCCGTACAATACCAACCCTTGTAAATTAGAGAATAAGGAAGGTCACCGACTTCCCGTGCTTGTAAGGTAAACTAAGGTTTGTACTAGTGCTTGGGGTTTCCCGAAAGGGAAAGCCGTATGTAAGCTTGTTTGTTTGAATGAAGTAGTTTGAAGCTTTGAGCATCCCCGCTTCCTATGGCCATCCAAGTAGGTTTGAGTCTATTCTAGGGACCCTATAGGAGAAGCCTCTCGTGCGTATTGTTCTTGTATTGTTCCCGTGTTAGCCCCGTGTTGTGTGGCGTTTTAGAGGAACTCCGAAAGAACTCGAGTCACAGAAAGTGTTCCCTTCGGGTGGAACCGCACGGGGAGACGATAGATCTCTTAGCGTTCTACGTCACGATGAAAAATGGCTATAGAGGGATAGGATTAGCTGCTTCCGCCTCGAAAAGCAAGTTAGTGATGCGTACGGTGAGTACCGAGTAGGATCAACACAAGCATAAGGTACACGACCGCCGAATATTTGGTCTCGCAAATTTCAGCCAAAGATCCTGAGAAAAAATATTCACACGCATATATATTTCCACATACTCGTATATTTAATCGCTCGCGCTAATAATCACGCACGCACGCACCCGTCGCCATCCGCGAATAGTATAAATTTCATCGAAGTGCTTGAAATAGTATCCCTGCATAGTACCGAATAGTAGGGAGAGAATTTTGAGTGCCCGAGGCACTTCCCGCGTAGTGCTCTCGCACTGTTCATATTCCATTTTGAATAGTAGCGCATATTTTGAATAGTGCCACGAATTTGAATAGTAACCGCTGAATTTGAATAGTGCTGTGAATAGTAACTCGTAAATTTTAAATTCGATTTTTGAAGTTTGAAGTCTTGTATACCGTCGGTGGTATCGGAGCCTGGTTAATAATATTTGAATTTAAGGAATTTACCAATATTTGTGAAGATTGAAAAGTTACACTATCTAAATTTAGAAGTTAGCACAGTAAGACGGAAAACTAAAGAAAATATAAATATCAAGTGCAGAATATATATATATATATATATATATATATATATATATATATATATATATATATATATATATATATATATATATATATATATATATATATATATATATATATATATATATATATATATGTCCTGTCTCCACTTGTTTTTGTATGCATTTGAAGAAAAAGACAGGTACAAAAACAAGTGTGGGGGAGGCCCCTCGCTCCTTGACGCGCAAAGATTTTCGACACGGCAAAAACTCAAGTTTGCGCGCCCTCTCACTCCATGTTTTTTCCTCCTTATGCTGAAAATAAAATGAATAAAATTAAAAACTTTGCAAAAACTCCATCTCCTTTTCACCAATCGAGAACGAGTTGCATACTTTTTATTCCTTGCTATCTTGATTGTGTGAACAACCTGTACAATAGGGACCCCATGTTTTATCTAAGTTATTGGCAGGTGAGATATAGTAGAATGATATGATACTTACCAACTCGTGCAATGGACTTGGGTGATTTTTTATGCAAAAATTCAGAAACTTTTTAGCAAATGCTCCTCGTGTGATAAGTGCTATGTCCTACCAGAGCCAAATATCTACGCTTTCACTTACAAAACCTGCTTAGCCACTTTTAGCGATGTCAAGTCTTGAGATTCTTGCTAGAGATGGCCTTATCCCCAAGATCATTGCATTCACCCACCAAATAAACATGCCGACTCTCACATTGAGAGCCGCGCACAGCATGCACCCGCCAAATAAATATGCCGACTCTCACACTGAGGGCCGCGCATATTATTCACCCACCATTCCACCAAAAATGCTCTTTTCTTACAATGAGAATTGAACACATATATTCCACATTTTCTCCCTCTTCCACCAAAATACTCCTGTCAACAAGTCATGCATCTCTCTCTCCATCATTCATTCAAGTAAGGTATGGACTGTTATTAGAAAATTCCTACGAAAAGAAGCATAGTTTGTGAATAAGGAAGAATTATCCATACCTTTGAGTCCATACCTTCTTGCATTCAAGCAAGTTTTAGAGTTGGTCTTGAGATAAAAAAGAGAGAGAGAGAGAAAAGAAAAGAAAAAAAAGAGAGAAAGGAAGAAACAAAGCAAGTTTTAGAGTTGTTCTTCGAGTCCATACCTTCTTGCATTCATCAAGAGAGAAATATGATCAGGAGTCCACAAATATTTTCTACACCCGCACTTGCACTTGCATCATCTAGGGATATGGTCTTCTCTTCATGAAATCCAGCTAGCTTGACATTGAAACATGTTCATCATCCCTACCGAAAACCCCACATATCAGCCTATAGTTATAGGATGATCAAGAACACCTGGATAGGACTAGCCACCTGAAAAGAGCGACCTGAGAGTATCACTTGAGGAGCTAAAGGCTATCTTTGCGAAAATTCTAAAAACTCCAAGTCTCAAAGCATGGGTAGTGTGAGTTGACTTGATTTCAAGCTATTCCTCCTTCAATAGCAATAAGATAACTTGGTAGCCACCATGAATGTTCACAAATACAGGAAAAGCTTGGAATAATCTGTATGCAGGTCAACTCTTGGGAGAATACAACCACCTAGTCGAGGACGAGCAAAGAGCTAAGTGTGGGGGAGTTGTTGGCGGTGCTTGACTCGATTCTAACCCTGCCAACTTTAGTCTAGGCAACACCAATTTTCACCTAGCATAGGGCTCTACTCTAACTATTTCCATAGTGTGGTGTAGATTTCTTGTTTTGCAGGACATACCTAAAATACACTCAAAATGGACCAAGACATGAAGAAAAACACTTGTGTAAAAATACCTTTTATTTTTGGTCCAAGCAAACAAGAGAAAAGAGAGGAGAAATCCAATTCGAGGCCAAGCCAACCAGAAACACCAGCATGGGCCGACCAGAGGCCCAACAAGGAGGCAACCGACCAAAGCTGAGCGCCGGCGGGGCCCAAGCAGGCGCGCGCGCGCCCGTTTGAGCGCGGCCTGGGCCCAGCTTTGGTTGGTCGGTATGTTTGCCGCCTCTGATGGTCGGTTCGGGGGTGTTTTCGACATTTGCCCTGCGGAAACCGACCATCCCACTCCTATATAAGCATGGGCAAGCCTCCTCCTTCAATAATAATTCATTCTTCACTTTTAGTCTCACTCTTCACCATACCTCCATTCTACAAGTGTACAATAGAGAGAGTAGAGCCACTCTACCTAGCCTAGCTAGAATAGAAGTAAGGAGTGAGAGAGGAGCAAGAGTAGAGCATCTCTCCCAGAGAGCTCTCGGGAAGCTAGTCTTCCACGGGGCGGAGTGCCGGACTTGTCGGCTCCCTCCTCGCTTGTACCTCTACGGCGTCTTGCTATTTGAAGTAAGGCATCATGTTTATCTTTCGGTAATACCTTTGAGTAAGTTATTCTTGCTTGTTATCTTCTTGCGGGTTCGTCTGTTCGTCCCCTCGTGACTAAGCTCTAGTAAGAGGACCCCGATAGAGACGGAGTTCCCGGCCACCGCTAGAGTTGTAGTAACCGGCATAGACGTGGTGTCTAGGCTAGGACCTACCTTCGTTTGCCTCGTAGTCCACAGCTTGAGGTGGTAGGCGGCAGTGGTGACAGCCCCCGTCCGTCCCTTGTAATCCCCCACGTCCGGCTACGGCGTAGAGCTACAGGCCGGCATCACTTGGCAGACTAGGTGCGATCCGGTGCCCGAAGTAAGAAGTATAGCAATGAGTTTAGCCATCTCTTAGGCCCATTACCCTAGAAAACCTCATTACCTAAGCTATCCTACTCCATCTCTGGGCAACCACTGTTTAGAATTAACTCACAAGCCGTTCTTCGTGAAAGAAATACAATACCCGATTACTCACCTGGTGAAGTGCTATAACGGTGATTTTCGTGCGCTTGCGGATTTGGCTGCATACGCTAAGAAACGCCAACATACATTGTACACATAAACAGTCTCATATGCCGTCTCATGCATTGACACGTAGGATTTTTGATGATGTGGAGGAAAGAGAGAGGTGAGAGAGAATAAGGTAGTTGTTTCATGAAACAACCACCTCATGAGCTAAAGTTTAGGACTATAAGACAACTATTTTACCATTGTATGAGTTGTTGTCGTCATGCACCTCACAATCCTATTTTTACTCTCTCCATAAATTAAGGAATTGTGATTTGCTATAAGATAACTTAAAATGACAACCATTGTACATGTAGTCTATTAAGTCGTCTCAAATTACGTGGCACTCTATGAGACAGGTTATGAGACGGCACCAATGTACCTGCCCTTAGGTATCATCTGAATGATAATGCTATTTGGGTTAGGATTGTTAACCACAAATATAGAATTGATAACCCAAATCTGTTTTGTTGTTCTGAGGTGGGAGCTTCTCCTTTCTGGAAAGGTGTGTTGTGGGCAGCAAAAGCTGCTAGTGTGGGTATTAGATGGAAAGTGGGGAATGGGAATAAGGTGAGATTTTGGGAGGACCAATGGCTGGGTAACACTAGTTTAGCCATTACATATTGGCCTCTGTATATATGCAATGAACAACATGGTAAATCTTTGAGTCAGGTATGGGATGGTGAGGAGCTTAAGCTCAGTTTCAGGAGAAATGTGTCTTTACAGGTGATGGAAATGTGGGATGAGTTGTGTGGCCTAATGGAAGGGGTTCAGTTGAATGAAGAGGAAGACCAGATAATTTGGGCTTACTCTTCAAAAGGAGTTTACTCTGTTCAATCTCTTTATGCAATCATCAATTGTAGAGGTGTTTTTCCTGTTTATGTGCATGCTATTTGGAAACTGGTGGTGCCACCTAGAATCCATTTCTTCTTGTGGTTGTTTGCTCATAACAAATTGCTTACTAGAGATAACCTGCAAAAAAGAAGAGCTCTTAATGATGGCTCCTGCTTGTTTTGTAGTGAGCAGGAGTCTATCAAACACCTTTTCTTTGAGTGTTGTGTTGCAAAAAATATTTGGGCCATTATTTCTGAGGTGCTGGGTTTGGACTTCAGTAACTTTGAATCTGTGGCTAAACGGTGGCTAGATAACAAAAAGTTTCTGATTGCCAACTCTATTTCAGCAGCAACTATGTGGTGTATTTGGCGTCTGAGAAACGAGCTGTGTTTTCAGGGAACTGTGTGGAGCGGGATGAAGATGGTGCTGGTGAAGATCGTGCGAATGCTCAAGGGATGGTCATCGCTGTTCATGGAGGAAGTTGGGAAGCGGCTGGCAAGCCTGATAGGCGTCATGGAGGAGCTGTACAGGCAGCCACCGAAGATTGCCTGGATGGAGGAGACAACATCGTCGTCAGGGTCGGGACAATTGGGTGCTATGCATTCGGATCTCGCTAGAAGTGCTTCGACTGACGCTGCAGTTGCATTTCCATATCATGCGGTTTTGCCTGGTGTAATAGCTGGTAGTGGTCTAAACCATGTCCCTGTGGGAGTTTCAGTCGGTGACGGCTGTCATGGGCGCTTAGTCGCCGAAGAACCTGAACTGTAAACTGGATCGTTTGTGCTTTTTGAAATATAAAAGCAGGGAAACCTCCTTTTCTAAAAAAATAATTATCCGGTTCTGATGTAAACATGACCTAACTCGTAGGCATATATAGCATCTTTTTTCTTAAAAAGTAAATAAGTACAAAATAAATACTTACATTATTTACATAAAGACGCATCTGTGCATTACCTATCTTGATGACTGGGCGTAGCCTTGGATGCAATTCACCAATGGTGCATCATGCCCATCTTGGAGGTCGTCATGTCGATTTGACATAGCCAGTGATGATGCAATCATCAGACCAAGCATCTCGGTTTCCACTGTAAAGATAGATCAACCGCGAAGAGGCAATGACTATGGCTTGCAGTGGCCACACAGGATGCATTACCACAGGACCACCCATGAGATTTTATCTGGCGGATTATGAGGAGAGGAAGTCACGCTGGTGCATGCGGAGCCTCCCGGCCAACGCAGCCGAAGGGCAGATCCGAATCTTAAATTGTGCCTGGTCAACTGTAATGGCCGGCCAGATGTGGAGATGTGGACGATGCTTGTCCATAGTCCTGATACAGACGATGCCTGCCGGCTGCATGCATCACTGAGGACCACTGGCCTGGAGGGAGAATTGGAGCGTCGCCACTGGCTTGTTAGACTAGAATGTCCTCGATTAGATTTTTTTCTTTTTTTTTTACAAAAAATGTCCGCGGTAGATGGGTTCTCGGGGTAAAGAAACATAAAACACAACAACTTTGGTAAATGGTTTAATTTACATAATAGCAATGGCGGGTAATTTTTTAGGAAATCAAAATGATTAATCCAATGATTATTTTTGCTAGTTCTTATTAAACCTTATTAAATTGACGGCTAGATGTTTCTGATTATTTTGAGAATTTTTAGGATTCATCTTTTTTTCTTAGCGTATCTAATTAGAGTTAACGTGGTGCGTCCGTGAGAGCCTCTAATTAGTAATAGTACGATAAGTAGAATAATATAAAGTTCAGAGTCTATTAAATTAAAGGCTAGCTGTTTCAGGTTATTTTGAGAATGTTAAAAGGAAAAAGTCTACATAACCTCTTGACCTTCAAAACCGGGTTTTGTGCACCCTGAACTTTCAAAACACATGCGTCACGTTTATGGCATGCACACCAATAGCAATAGTTGTTTATGCATCATTGCTGTACATTGTATGATTTATTTTTTTACGATATGGACACAAAATTGTTAATGACTATTGGTATTTATCTGCCGATAGATTTCTATTTGTTTTATTGTGATTTATGATTTGTACTACAACTCTCTACTGGATGGCCTTTATCAAAATCTGACTGATATGAGCAAAAAGACTCTATCGATACATAGCTAGTCACCCTTAATATTAATATATGAACAGAAGTGTGACCAGCAAAGAACACATGCGCTGGAAATTAAAGACAGAGGGGACAAAAGCCATCCTGTCTGCTTTCCTGCTTACCTTTTCTTTTATAGCTAATGCATCCTATACATTGGCTTTCTTCCTCTTTCCACTACTTTTTTAAGGCCAACACGCTGTGATCCACAATCATCGAGGCATCTATCCCGTTCCTGCATGTTGGGAAGATTTACCTTTGTGTAATGCATGAGGCTTTGTACCTACCACTTTAGTTTCTTAAAAAAAGATGCTCAAGTGAAGAAACGGCTAAACAAAGACCATACAAAAAAATGATGAAACATTCACACTGTTATCCACAGTCATCGAGGCATCTATATATCATGTTCTAGCTATAGGTGAGCTTTACCCTAATAATGTATACATAAATGTACCAACCGGAGGCACAGAGATGCACGTTCCGATTTGAGTTTCCTGTAGAAGATGCTCAAATGAAAGAAACTGCTAAACAAAGACCACAGACACATATGCGATGAAACAGCCACACCACCACACCACAAAGGGAAGAACAAAGGAAGTACACTGTACCACTGACAAAAACCTCATAACTGTTAATCGATAGGTTGAATGAGGACTTCTTTAAGAGATGAACGCAAATCTATTAAGAGGTTTTTTTCGGTGCAGCTGCAGTTATTGTTGCAAAGATTCGAGTAGGGAACACATGGGCAGGAAAGGATTGAGCGGCCCAAGGCATCTTGTATAATTAAGGCATCACGCACTACTGGAAATTGGATCTTTGCCGAGTGCAAAAGTATTTGCAAGAACCCTACTACTTCACAATATCAACAAACAATAGGCACCTAGTTCTTTCATTTCTATGGAGCTTTTGTTTTGCAATAGATATGTATACCATTGTACCTATCGGAGGCAAAGAGATGCACTCTCCCACTTTGGCTATTTGAGAAAATGCGATCCAGAATGGAACAAATACAGAGAAAAGGAACATAGAGAAAAAAAGACAGTCACATCACAAAGAAGAGGGAAAGAACTAACCATCACATCATGGTGTATGTATAATGATTGAGGTGTGTTCCTGTAGGAGCATAATGCTATCTTTGTGAGAAAAAGATAAAACAGTCACATCACAAAGAAGAGAGAAGGAACCAACCATCACATCATGGTGTAGAAGCATAATGTGTTCCTGTAGCAGCATATTGTGTTCCTGTCGCAGCATATTGTTGCCTTTATACGTTCCTTAGTAACATTGTGGGTGCCATGGTGTTCCTATAGTAACATATTTAGTAACATTGTGGGTGCCATGGTGTTCCTAGAGTAGCATATTGTGTTCCTGTAGCAGCATATTGTGTCCCTGTTGTAGCATATTGCGTTCCTATAGCATCATATTGCTATCTTTATACGTTCCTTCGTCACATTGTGGGTGCCAAGGTGTTCCTGTAGCAGCATATTGTGTTCTTGTAGCATCATCTTGCACTGTAGCAGCAGATTGTTATCTTCATACCTTTTTGTGTTCGTTATTCACATTCACTACAACAGCCGTTCACAGTAAAGGCGGGTCCCAGGACAATGTAAGAGCGGTTTTCCCAACCGCTCTTCCGAGCTGGCTCTTACAGTGTCGGGCACTGTAAGAGCAGTTGGCCAAACCACCCTTACAGAGGTCCATTGTAAGGCGGTTAAAAACACCAACCCCTCTTACAGTGGGCACTGTAAGGGCAGTTGAAAACCCCAATCCCTCTTACAGTGTGCCACTGTAAGGGAGGTTCAGTTGATTTTCTGAACAAAAAAAATTCGAATTCAAATCTAAATATAACCATAGCATGTAATATAGAATTCGAATTCAAATTTAAACGTCACCACCACATATATCCATATATTCATCCATAAACACAAGATCACCAACCGCCCTTACAGTGAAATGGTCCTGGATCTTATTGTGAACTTTTCACGTAGTGATTGTAGGTGCTATGCATTTGCAAATTGGTACTATACTATCGACACCACTAATATAGAAATTTAGATCTGCATCGGTGAAACTGAGTATTCAGCCGCAGCGTTTCGAGCCAACACTATGTCAGGGGCTATACAGATCAGACAGCTGCGGACACGGGCTTTTAACCGCCCCTGAAGAAGGATTTTCAGAGAAGGTTTTGTTACGAAAACCGACCCTGAAATTGCTATTTTCAGTAGTGGATAAGTTACCACGGCCGCCTCTAAGGACAGATTTTCAGGGGTGGCTAAGAGCATCTCCAAGGGCCTCTCCAAATGAGTTATGCATTTGTGAATTTGCAAAAAACCTCAAAAAGAGGGCTCCAACGGTTCTCCAAATGACTTTTGCATTTGTGCAAGTTTTGCAATTCTCTGGTTCGGTTTTGCATATATGGAGAGCGAGCTCGACTCTCCAAACGCTGTCCTCTCCTCTCGCGCCCGAATTCTCCCATCCCTCTTTCGTGCCCAACTTCCATTTTTAGTAATGCAGAGCCAATTTTGCAAAGGCCGTTGGAGATGGCATCTTTTTAGGCTTTGCATTCTATTTTGAGACTTTGCAAATAACCTCAAATGCAAAACTCATTTGGAGAGGCCCTTGGAGATGCTCTAAGCTACAGTGTTGGCTCGCAAGTTTAGTGGTGGCGTGCTAGGTGAGCCGCGTCTGTTTGGAAAGGGTGGCGTTATTGATGTCCATTTCTATACTAGTGCACATTGATAACCACCCTACGTCTGGTCCCACAATGTGGGATGTGCTCTCCCATTTTGGTTCTTTCAGAAATTCAGATCCTCAAATGAAAGAATACAATAAACAAGGACCACAAAGAAAAAGATAAAATAGTCACATCACAAAGAAGAGGGAAAGAACCAACCATCACATCTTACAGTACTGTAGCAGCATATTAATATCTTTATGCGTTCATGTAGTAACTTTTTTATGTGTTCCTATAGTCACATTGTGGGTGCCATGTATCTACAAATAGGAACTGTACCACCGACACATTGATAGTTATCCTAGCTTGTCCCGTCGCCCGATTCAACAATGTGGGATGGGCTCTTCCACTTTGACTTTTTGAGAAATTGGGATCCTCAAATGAAAGAACACAATAAACAAGGACCACAAAGAAAACGAAAAAATAGTCACATCATAAATGAAGAGGAAAATAACTAAAGATCACATCATGGTGTATGCACAACGCTTGAGGTGCATTTAGCATAATGCTATCTTTATGAGAAAAAGATAAAACATTTAGATAACAAAGAAGACGGAAAGAACCAACAATCACATCATGATGTAGCAGCATAATGAGTTCCGATAGCAGCATAATGATATCTTTACAGGAAAAAGATAAAACCCAGTCATATCACGAACAAAAGCGAAAGAACCAACTATCACATCATGGTGTAGTAGCATAATGCGTTCCAGTAGCAGCATAATTCTATCTATGGGCCGGGTGTTCTTGTAGTCACATTGTGGGTGATATGTATGCATAGATAGGCACCTGACTATTGACATTGATATTTATCCTACTACGTTGGTCCCATCCCACGTAAAATACAATTCCATCATTCAAAAATTGTCAACAAAAACATCAATTCAAGCAAAGGAAATACTATCCTTTGTGGCATGCGTGCATTAAATATATGGATATCTAGACTAGTATTAATTATCTAGACTAACAAACCAATCAAACTCAATAAAATCTTGGGTTTATAGTAGGCAGGCACACATGCGTCATTTTTGTTATTCATTAATCTCTCCTAGAATTTCTAAAATTGCATTATTTGTGGTACACAGGGACTAGTTGCAATTTGTAAATCATGCGGTGCTGAGGAGACCTATAATCAAGGGTTATGTTTTTTATATATAATAAAGAGGTTGGGCAAAATGATATTTCAATGATCGTCTCTCTCATTTACAAATAGAATTGAATATTTCATTGAATGCTCTACCAGCAAATTTAACAAAAAGCAAGGCTTGTTTAGATGCCCGAATCGGTGCATCTCGATTTTGCACAGTGCGCCACTGTAGCACTGTAGCACTGTAGCACAGTGCCCGAATCTTCATTGAATGGCCGGGCGGGATGCCATCGGGCACCAACGGGTTCGGCCGGCTCGTCTGGTCCAACGACCAACACGTGGTCGCCTGCCCAATTGCAGCGAGATTGGTCTAATAGCTAGCTAGCGGCCGTACCAATGGCGAGATAAAAATTCGATTGGGGATGGCAATGGCAATGGCCATTGGCCAGCACCATTCTCGAGTGCAAGAGATGGCGGATCGTCGAGCATGAGCAGTGTTGTTTTATTGTGTCAGTTGATTGGCGGTGGAGACTTCATCGTTCCTTTCCGTCGTTCTGGTGTGTAAGGGCATTCACAGTGCAGACTCTACCATAGAGTCCAAGACTATTTATTATCCTCATATTTATTGTGTTTTGCTGATGTGGCGGTATATTTATTGAAGAGAGAGGCAGAAAAACCAAGACTCCAAATCTTATTTAGACTCCATGTCCACAATCTTCGAGATAAATATACCGCCACATCAGCAAAATACAATAAATAGGAGAATAATAAATAGTCTTGGACTCTATGATAGAGTCTTGCATTGGGACTGCCCTAAGCTGCAGGTGTCGTGTAATCTCGCGACTCCTCCGTCGGGCACCACATGAAGGTCGAGGGCGAGGGTTGACGGGGCACGGGGAGTAGTAGAGGGAGACACAATTACCATATTAACCATCCACTCCTAAAATTAGTTAACGCTAATAATTTGCTTAGGAACTAAGAGCATCTCCAAGGGTTATGCATTTGGACTTGGCATTTACTAATTTGCATAAAACTACTAAAAAACCCTCTCCAATGGTTATGCATTTAGCCTTTGCATTTTCATTAACTTGGCGTTTGGAGGGGGAGACTTGGCATATATGCCAAGCCCCTCGCGCTTGGCATTTGTCGCATGCGCTGCCTCCGATGTCCCCGCGTGCGACCGTCGCACCACATCGCTCCACCCACGCTGCCTATTTTGGGTAATTGTCAAGTCAAAATTGCAAAACGGTTGGAGATGTCCTCTTTTATTCCTTTGCATTTTGTTTTGAGAGTTGGCAAATGACTATAAATGCCAAAGCAAAAATGCAAAACCCTTGAAGATGCTCTAAGAGTAACCAAGAAGTACCCCCAACCACCATAAAAGAGCTCAACAAACTACTCCCTCAGATCCATTTTTTTTGAAAAAAGCTTTGAACGTCTAGATACATAGTAAAATCGATGTACTAAAAACATCGAAGTAACTTATAATTTGAAATGGAGGAAATAGTTTTCACCCGAGGGATTAAAATCGGTTGGTTGGACTGCTCCTATCGGTTGCATGTTCAAATCCTATTTATCTTTTGTTCGCTAAGTGGTTCCAGTGGCCCTTGGCACGTAATTGGTGCAGTAAGGCGAATCATATTAGCAACTACTGATTCTCAACAGCTAGCAGTAGCTACTATTTCGGCAACTTCTTTCGCGATGAATTACGGGTACAAAGTGTCTTTAAGCGGATTTAGAAAGCATACTGTAAAGCTAAAGGACGAGCTCTTCTTGTGGTCACATAGACAGCGGTCCTCAATATGTTTCCTTCTTGAGAGCTCCAAGCATGTGGCCGGCGCTTCTTCTAATGGTAGCTAATAATGTTCTGGACCACACATGTATGTTTGATGTGGTGAGCTATAGCCTCTCTCTCGAGTGTTTGCGTGGAAATTGGAATGCATGTCCTATTACGTGTAAAATAGTTCAATTCCTATTAAAAATTGGGAACTGCTCTAGTACACCCTTTTCTAAAAATAACACGAATCTCAAAGCAGTAAATTAAATAAATTAATTATTTAATATTTAATTTATTGCATGCATGGGTCACGGTTGGGCTTAGCCTATCCAACCTAACCCTGAGCCCAGCCCGTCCGCTATGTTCTGTTAATTCGTCGCTTCGCGAGCAACACCGGCTGGACTCTGGAGGACGCTCTCTACTCCCCGGTGATGGTGAAACCCTTGGGCAGGTTCGCCTCTTCCAAGACAGCACCGGGACGACGTCGGTGAATCAAGTTGAGGGACGTCCGTGGCCTTCGAGTAGGGCGATGTGAAGATGTCGAGGTTGGCGCAGGACGTGTCGACATTTAAGGCGTCTAGGTTGCCGCCGCAGCCGCGCGAAGAGCACAGATGGCGCTTGGCGCACCACGTCCGTGGACAATTCCTCCTCGCGGTGGCGGGGTTCGGCCCGACGTCCAGTTGTAGGACGTAGGAGTACATGCGCGCGTGTACGACAACTTGCTGACTGCTGAGGACACATCAGCGTCGCGCTAGCCGGGGAAGCAGACGCCACTCTGCACGATGAGCAGGGACAGAAGGAAGTCAATACACGCCGTGACGCCAGGACGCGGATCAGTACAAGCACAACACAGCACAACCGACCACAAGGTCCGGCTAAACACAGCAGCCCTGCTAACCGAGAAATCGTGGCACTGGTGTATGTGCACGTACGTCGATGTTGGGTGGTGCGCTCTAGAATTTGGCGGCTGCATTGTACCACTGGATCAGGCCGAGATTATAAAGCTTTGAGCATGCCATGGCGGATGGGACTATGGGAGGGGTGGACGTGGCTGGTGGCGAGGCTGGGCATGGCTAGGCGCCTTCTCCGGTTTGTGGCCCGGCGTCTCCTTCCTCAACGGAGATGGTGGCACCATGGAAGCTCTTTGTCCGTTTGCCACGGCACGACGAAACGGCATCGAAGGGTTTCATCCCGTTCGTCGGGCAGGGGCGGTGCCGACATTTCTGGATGGCGGAGGACGCGAATCCGCCGGATCTGGCGGCGGCGACCGCGGATTCGCGGGATCCGGTGGCGGCGGCCGCGGATTCACGGGATCCGGCGGCGGCGGCTGCGGATCCGCGCGGCGGGATGGCTACGACCCCCCGGTGACCTAGGGTTTCGGTGACGGCGGCGAGATCCTCCCTCCTCCCTGCGCTCCTCCGCTTCCTCCGCCCATGGCGCGCGGCGGCGGCCGTGGACCGCGGGATCCGCCCGATCCCGGCGCGGCGGACGCAGATCCGCCGGATCCAGCATCGGCGGGCGCGGATCCACCCGATCCCGGCGCGGCGGAAGCGGATCCGCCGGATCCAGCGGCGGAGGCGGCCGTGGACCCGGCACCGTCACCTCCTTCTCCCTCCCCTCCGGCAGCCACGGCAGACGTCGAGGGCGGGGCTACGGCGGCCTCGGTGGCGGATTCCGTGCCACGGCGCGCGGCTGCCCTCGCCTGCGCATCCTCGCGCCTTGCCGACGGCGAGCCCACCTCTCTTCTCGTCCTCCGCCGTCGTTCCCTCCCCATCCCCGGCGGTGTTGGCGGCTCCGGCGAGGTAGGTGGGGGGTTATCTGGATCTGAGTCCTCCCTCCCCGTCCTCCCTTCCTCTCGATCCACGGTCGCCCCTCCTCCTCGCCCTCCTCCCACCTTCTCTCCTCGCCCGACCCAAAATGTGTCTCTCGGATGGTTTTCGCGATGTTTCATTGTTTTGGTTGCCAATGTTTCATGCTCATATAATGAGATGTTTCTCCGATCCCCCCCCCTCCCCCCGGGGATCCAATGTTTCGTTGATGGTGCCGCGGTGTTTCAAGTGTATCATTGCCAATATTTCGAGCACATATGATGAGATGTGTTCTCTGATGTGTTGTCCTCCTCCCCCCTCTGGATCAAATATTTCGGTTGATGGTGCCGCGGTGTTTCAGTGCATCATTTGCCAATATTTCGAGCACATATGATGAGATGTTTCTCTGATGTGTTGTCCTCCTCCCCCCTCTGGATCAAATGTTTCGGTTGATGGTGCCGCGGTGTTTTAGTGCATCATTTGCCAATATTTTCGCGCACATATGATGAGATGTTTCTCTCGATGTGTTGTCCTCCTCCCCCTCCGGATCAAACGTTTCGGTTGATGATGCCGTGATGTTTCATTGTATCAATGTCAATGTTTTGCGCACATATTATGAGATGTTTCTCCGATGTGCCCCCTCCTCTCTCTCCCCCTCTAGGATCAAATGTTTCTCTGACGATATCTCGGTGTTTCAGTGATTTGTTTGCCGATGTTTCGAGCACATATGATGAGATGTTTCTCTGATGTGGCGCCCTCCTCCCCCCTTCGGGTCCAATGTTTTCTCCGGCGATGTCCTCGGTGTTTCAGTGGCTTCATTGGAAATGTTTCTCGCTCGCGCTCCCCATGTTTCATATTTTTTTTGTTTTTTGGGTGTTTCATTTTTTTTCATAGAGCACGGCGAGGGTCCGGCGAAACTCCGGCGAGGGTCCGGCGAGACTCCGGCGAGGGGTCCGACGAGGCAGGGCGGGGTGCTTGGTCGGCGAGCTGGTGGCGGAGGCCGAGCGCGAGGGGCATACGCGTGCGCGTTCGCGTGCGGGGTGCGACTGGGCGCCCCGGGATTGATGGGCCGGGCGCAGTAGCGCGAGCGTTCGATGATCGAACGTTCGAGCGCTAGTCGCTCCCTAAAGTGTTTGGGCGCCCCACCCACAACAGACGCTCTAAAAAAGTTCTCATGCGACGCGAGCATGAACACCCCCTCGTCTTCACTCACGAAATGTTAGTCACCGAACGCATCACAACAGACGCTCCCTCCACTCGTGCTACACTACCAAGCGACAAGAGCACGGGCACAGGTCGTATCCAACCCAAAAGTTCATTGATGTCACCTGTACTATGCCATGGCTTAATTGTACATATGAGCATGAGTTTGTAACAGAAATCACAATAACTTAATGCTGTCAGGTGACAGCAGTGAACAGGGCTAGATCCGGCCCCTCTCCTCGCCTAATGCTGTTGCAGAACCAGTCTCAAACTCTCGATGATCATGGAAGCGAGCGCGGCGCCCCGATCTCTACCTCGACGCCTTCTCCACTCTGCTAGCTTTTTCGCCAGATCTGTTGTGGTGTTAATGTCCCCAATGGAGATTTCACCGATGGCTGATGCCACGTCGCGCTGCTCGGGCTACGTCCCCTTCCCCTGTCTTTGGAAAACTAGCTGGTCTGGCCCACTGTTTGCCATGTCATGCTTTTCGGGCAAACACAACACGAAAAAAGGGCCGTGCAAGTGCTGTTGCTCAAGCCCGTGACCTTATCATGCACCGTCTGCCCGGTATGCCATGCTCAGCCAGGCTCCAGCATGCTGTTTGTGCATCTACAACTATGAAAATCAATTTTTTGATGAAGTCAAGCACTAGTTGCTCTGGTGTAGTTTGATCAATCAAGGGGTTGTATTTTGATCGATTAAGGGTTGTAGTTTGATAATATCAAATCAAATCTGCCCTATTTCGAATGGAGAAAAATAAGGCATCTCGGGCCTGACAAAATATCTATTAATTTTTTCGAACATGTTGGGAAATTGTCAAATGTGACATTATTGATCTCTCTGGTGAATTTCACCAAGAGAAAGCTGACATAAGCAGGCTCAACTATGGGGTTATTAGCTTGATTCCAAAGAACAAAGAAGCTTCTAAGATCCAACAATTTCATCCCATCTGCCTCCTTAATTGCATATATAAATTGATTGCCAAAGTGCTAACTTTGAGAATCGAGCCTTGTGCTGAAAAACTAATTCATACTAACCAAACTTCTTTCATGAGAGGTTGAAATATTACCACAGGTATTATGTGTTTACATGAAATTATTCATGAAACTAAGGAAAAAAAAAAACAAGTTGGGGTGCTTTTCAAGATTGACTTTGAGAAGGCATATGATAAAATAGGTTGGAGGCTTCTCTTTGAGTGCTTAAAAATGAGATGGTTTTGTGAGACTTGTTGTGACTGGATAAAGAAAGTGGCAGTTGGGGGTACAATTAGTATCAAAGTAAATAATTCTATTGGTCCCTATATTAAGAGTTTTAAGGGAGTAAGCAGGGTGACCCTTTATCCCCTATCCTGTTTAATTTGTGGCAGACTGCCTTACTAGAATGGTCCTGCAAGCTCAGGCTAATGAACTTTTTGTGGGTTTAGTTGATCACATCATACCAAAGCGGGTGGCCATCCTGCAATATACAAATGACACCATTCTCTGTCTTAAACATGATCTGATTGGTGCTAGAAACATGAAAATGGTGTTGTACTACATTGAAATGATGGATGGATTGAAGATTAGTTTCAGGAAGAGTGAAATAATAATGATAAATGATGATGAAACATGGGGCAACAATATGCTAAGATTTTCAATTATCAGCTTGGCTCATTTCGTGTTAAATATCTTGGTGTCCCAATTAGCCCTAGTAGATTGCATGTGGCTGTTTGACTCCCACTGCATGATAAAAGCCTCAAAAAACTTGTTGTGTGGCAGGGTAAACACATGTCTATGTCTGGGAGGGCCACCCTCATTACATCTAGCATTCATAACTCTCGTCTTTATCATATGTCTGTGTATCTCCTCCCCAAGACCATCATTGAAAAAATTAATAAAGCTAGAAGGGCTTTCTTTTGCCTAGGGGGTGGGACCAAAAAGAAATATCATTTGATCAAATGGGAAAATTTGTGTAAAAGTAAAAAATAGGGGGGGTGTTGGAATCAAGGACTTAAGCAGACTGAACATTAGTCTCCTTGCCAAATGGTGGTGGAAATTTGAGCATGAAGTTGGTTTGTGGCAGGATTTAGTTAGGGCTAAGTACCTTTCCAATGATAATATTCATATTGAGTCCCATAAGTTGAATGATTCACCCATCTGGGCTGACTTGCTGAAAGGTAAGAATCTGTATTTGAGAGGGAGATCTTTGAAAATTGAGAAAAGGAGATAAAACTAGATTTTGGCTGGATAGCTGGTTGTTTGACAAACCTCTGTTTATTATTATTCCTGAGCTTTATGTTATATGTGAACATAAAGATGCTATTGTTTATTATTATTCCTGAGCTTTATGTTATATGTAACATAAAGATGCTACTGTTATGGATGTTATGGTAATACTACTTTATCCTTTAGAAGGTGGCTATTTGATGAACTTAGAGCAATTTGGGAGAAAATCTTTAGTCTTGTTGTTGCTTACCAATTATATGAAAACTATGATAAAATTCTGTGGGTTTGGGACAGTGAAAAGAGATTTACTGTCAAGTCGATGCATAATGCACTACCTGGGACCATGATACTTATCTTAAACACATTTGGAAGGGGGCAATTCCCCCTAAAATTAAGTTCTTTATGTGGATGTTATCCAATAGGGTAGTTCTTACGATGTCATGATCAGAAGAAAGTGGACTGGTAGTCCTTTATGCTATTTTGGCCCTCTTGATTTTTTTAGACAAAGGATAAAACAATATCCGGCCTCTACATAAGGCCCTCTTGATGAAACTAATGACCATCTCTTCTTTCAGTGCCCGGTTGCAAGAGTAGTATGGGGTTGTATTGCTAAGCTGTTACATGCTACTGATATTCCTAACAATCTGGGTCATTGTTGGTCTTGGCTGGATAAGTGGTTTTCTCATGGGAACTCTTTCATGTGTTAGGCACATCAGCAGTATGCTGGACCATTTGGAAAGCGAGAAACAAAGCATGTTTTTATAAGAAACTTATTGAAAGTCCACTGGACATTATTTGTCATGCTGGAGCCTTAATGAGGTTTTGGGCAGGTCTATTCAAACAACTAAGCAGGGAGGACCTTGAAGTGGGCGTGGACCTGATGGTGAAGCTTTGCCATGGACATGCTGGCTAAGAACAAAGATGCATCGACTGAAGTCAGTTCAAAAGCTGCTGACCGGCGCTGAAGAAAGTGGAAGGTAGGTGTTGAAGAAGGTGGGTGATATCATGCTGCTGATGATCTTCCAACAGTAACAAACTCAGGAAAAACGATACCTCTTTCTGGCGTTAATTATGCTCCAGCCTGTGTTGGCTGTCGAGATGTAATAAGTTTGAAGTGTTGCTGTTTCCACTTGTTCTGAACCTGGTTATTCGCTAGTTAGCCTACTTTGCAAGGTTGTAGTGCTGCTGTTTTACCGACCGTTGGGGGTTCGATGCTAGCGTCTTTTTTTGTTTCCCAAGTGCTCTTCTTAGTTTATCTTTGCTCTTCTAAAACATCTATTGATGCTCTGTATTTCCGTTTCTTTCTGGAATGAAAATGGGGGATACCCTCGAGTTCAAAAATGGTTGTAGTTCGATCAATTGAGGGACTGTTTTTTACGAAGTGAAAACAGCAACGGCATGCATAATAGTAAAATATTAAGCATGGAGATTAGCGGCCCATAAGGATGTAGTGAATTTTGTAGCACGGTACATGGAGGAAAAATTTTATACCATGTTGTTTCCAAATGTCCATACGAAAACGTTGTTCCTCTCCAAATTGCAGAGCACTACTATAGTATTTTTAGTGGAGGCAGGCATTGCAACGCCTCCAATTAACATAAAGGTCAGGCACGTAATCATGGCTTAGTGGAGGCGGTTGCCTTGCCCTCCGCGGGTGGGCGTGAGCTCCAATGGTGGCTCGGTGATGTTGAATCTGGGGCCGGATCCACCCTTTTGGTGGATCAGATCCCTGGTGGAGCAGGTTAAGTTGGAAGTGTTTGGCGAACAAATTTGGATCTGAATTTGGTACGAGAGCTGTACTAGACAGCTCCTTACCGTCCCTTGTTGAATGCTTGAATAGTATTTTTAATGATGGTTGGTAACTTCCATCATGTTCTTAGGGGGTGGCTGGTAAACTGACCCACACTAGAAATTTTTCACAAGACATGTTTTCTTCTTTGATTGATATTTTCAAAATAGGAAATTTTGATTTTTTCTATCAACCTCGATGGATTCATGTCATATAAAAATAATTGTGCTCAATGAGATCTAGCCTTGGTTATGAGACTGTGGTGCAGTGTTGAGGAAGCATTTGTTTTGAACCATAGAAAACACATGAATTCATTTTGCAAACCAACAATCACTTTTTTACTATTTTGGATAAATTTTAACATTTATTGGAAATTGCTGTCAAGTGATGATTGGTTTTGTAATTTGCCTTAGAAATAAGAATTTTCCTCTGGTATAATACGATTGCCTTCATTTTTTGAGGTAGGGAGTATATAAAAATAGCATCCTATTTGAAGTCATGTGCGAGTGCATAGTGTAGTGATAGAGAAGGAACATGTCATAGTTTAGCACTGATTGATTGATCAAATGATAGGAGAATGATTCAGTGCCCTCGTTGATTGATGAAATGATAAAATAAAATTTTTCTTGCCAATATTTTACGAAGTCACAACGATGCAGTGCAAGAAGAGTACAACACACATGCCATTCTAGGAAGAGTAGAGGGAAAATAAGTAGAAAGCATTTTGCATCTGAGCAATTATGTGCCGACAATTCATTCATATGCATTACATGGCATTAACCGAATTGTCAAAATCTGACCGAACGTTATAGGGGAAGGCATAAGGAGAATAAAGATATATGAATAACTGTGTTTTTCCAGTGTTTTGAGATCAGGGCGCAACATTGGCCAGCAGCTCGTTCAGAAGAGCGGGGCAACTGCTTGTCAGATGCTCAAACCCATCGGCATCCATGATTGTCTTCAAATTGCCCGGAGACTTGAGGAACATGAAGCACGCCTCCTTAAGCCCTTTGCATCCGTGCTGCACTGCAAGCACCAGTGTAGTTGTAGCCATGCTAGTGTTGATGCACTCGCAAAGCTTGTGCTCGCACATGAGCTTCAGCCTCTGCAGGTCATATCTATCAGCTGCGACCAGCAGATGCTGAGCCATGACATAGGTGTCACCCTTGTCCATCTCTGGCAGAGAGTCTGTATAGATGAAGTGTAGCATAGCGTTGAACACTC
Source organism: Themeda triandra (assembly GCA_018135685.1). Taxonomy (NCBI): domain Eukaryota; kingdom Viridiplantae; phylum Streptophyta; class Magnoliopsida; order Poales; family Poaceae; genus Themeda; species Themeda triandra. The sequence goes on along the minus strand of JAENPR010001602.1, from coordinate 29,884 downwards.
TTGGTTCCATGTCATCGATTTGTATATTGCTTGTGCCCTTCTCCTTCATGGGGCCAAAGAGCTCTGCCATGAACACCGAGGACAGAGCACCGAGCACGAGCCGATGCGCGGCGAACGTCTCGTCACCGACCTGAAACGTGACGTCTGCTTCCACCCCTGACGACAGCAGACGACCGATATGCAGGTTCATGTCCATTGGTGGCACCGTAACGAACTGCGAGGTGATCTCTGTCCGGATCTCCATGGAGACTGTCACGTCGCACCTGACTCTGAAACAGTCTTGCTTCAGGTAAGTTGATTCCTCAAGGGCCGTCCTCCTAATGAATTTTTTAAATCCCCATCCCCTGTTTGGGGATCCTCCGGATTCAAAAGTGTGTAACACGCTGCTGCTTTGGCTATACGATGGAACTGGCTCTCCTTCGCCGTCAAGTAAACTGAACATACAGCTTGCCTCAACACCCATTGCATTGTTGTGATTGAGAAACAGGAAGAACGATATCCAGCCAGCGTCATCAGTGGCAAAGCCATCAGGGTAGTAGCCGATATACCAGAGATGACCTCCAATGTTGAACGGCTCGGAATTGATGAATTTGGCATTGGCGAGTCCCTTGGTCTGGGAGTACCCATCGATCTTGAGGACGTGCGATCCCTTCATGGCCTGGGCGACGATGGATGACGAGCTGTGCGCTGCGCCGCCACCAAAAACAGAGCTCGACGACATAAGCTCGAAGGTGTTTATGGTGTTATGAACCAAGATGGCGAACGGAGGGAGAGCGAAAGGGTTTTACGAACCGAGATGGCGCTGTGGGCGGCGCCCGACGAGAAGGTAAATTGTTAGTTTTGGGAGACGAGGCGCGGCGGGTGCGGCCCGTCAAGCAAGAGTCCTAGACAGCGAAAATAAATCTTAGTGGCTTTCCTTTTCTATGTATATATACATCGTATATAGATCTGTACTACAGATAGATTACGATACGGATCGGTACAGATTCTCACCGATCATCAACATCCCAGGCCTCAATCTCTCCACATACCTACTTTGGATCACAGACATGAAAACGTATTTCTTGTAATAACATAGACTTAAACAGAATATAATTGGAACATTGTGTGAAGACACAAGAAGAAAAGAGAGAGAAAAGATACCGACAACCTGTTGAATCAGCCTGGCCGGCAAGGACAGTTTCCCTCTCCATTGTCGTGCCGGCTTGGCTCGGTGCCCACTGTATCCCAGCCGGCTGGCCAGTTTGGGACCTGGCCAAGCCGATCCACCTTTGGCCGACGCTCACCAACTGAAATGGCTGGTTCAGGACCTGGCCTGGCCGTCTTCCCTGCTGTTTCCTGGCTTCGCCAGTCTCCGATGCCCCCACAAGCCAGCTTAGTCTAATTAAACTCTTTTCAAATTTATTTTATGATAGGGTTCTGCATAGAAACGTGCATAACATGATTTGGATTTATGTCCTACTGGGAAAAGGACCTGCTCCCCATTTATATATACGAGAGGATCATATCTCATTCAAGGATCCAACACTCAGTCGAGTTTTTAACACCTATTTTTATCCTGTTTTGCCATTTTTGAATCTCTTGTTATTCGTTAGATCTCTGTGCGAGATTAATTTGTTGGCCTTGGGTAGCCATGCTTCTTCTATAACAACCCTAGGCTTGCTGATCCCAAGAGGCGTTGCTAGGCTTTTTGTAGTGAAGGATGGTCTCCAGATTTGCCTTGCTGCTCCTTGAGCAACCCTAGGCATGCTCCTCTTGGTACAATGTTGTTGTCCTAATTATAAGGAAGTCAACGATGCAGTGGAAGCAGACACATATGCTAGATGCTACTGTGGGAAGAACAGCAAGAAAATAAGAAGAAAAGAATTTTATATCAAAGCAAATAAGTTCCAATGAGCCTTCGAAAATTAAGTTCCAATGATAATATAGGTATTTAGTGACAGAGACTGAATTGTCACAACATACCTTTTCACTTGGTAGTAATAGTATTAGATTAGAAACATGACATATAATAAGGATATGGCATTACGCTAACAAATAACAACACCAATGTCCCAGTGCGTTGACGTCAGAGTGCAAATATTGGCAAAGCTGTTCGCTTAGAACAGAGGGGCAACTGCTTGTGGGATGCTGAAACACTCATCACCATCGGTGATCATCTTTAGATTTCCCGGTGACTTGAGGAACTTGAAGCATGCCTCCTTGAGCCCTTTGCATCCTTGACGCTCTGCAGGCACCAACGCAGTCGTGACCATGCTAGTGTTGATGCACTCGCCAAGTTTTTGCTTGCACCTGACCTTGAGCTTCTCCAGGCCATATCTGTCGGCTGCTAATAGTAGATGCCGGGCCATGACATAGGTGTCGCCGTTGTCCATCTCAGGCAGCGCATCATTGTAGATGAAGGCTCCACATCATTCGCACGTGGCTTGTGCTCTTCTCCTTCATCAGGCCACACCGGCACAGAGTTCTGCTATCAAGACCGAGGACCGAGCTGCGAGCACGAGCCGATGTGCTTGTTCATACCTGAGGATGGCACCCTCACAATCTGCGACCTGCGAGCTGCCCTCTGTGCGGATCTCATTGGAGACTGACATCGCACCTGAACCAGCAACAGACATCATTCGGATGGTTCGATTCCTCAAGGATCAGTCGATCAGGACATCTCAATTTGCCAGATACGTTGGCGGAACCCGAGTCCGATTGTCCAGGCTTGTGATGCTGCGCCGACCACAAGCTTGCTGCGCTGCCCTCCGCATCGGTCGCGTGCGCTCGCCGCCATCGACACCTTCACGCCGATATGCGCCACATCACGGCCCCGGATCCGATGGAAGGGGCCGCCATCACACCCAAACTCCCTGAAAGGCCGATTGATAACCACGGGCCCTGGCCGTTCGCAACCGCGGAAGAGGCTCCCAAGCCCGGCCTGCAACAGAGCCGTTGGGAGACGTTGTAGCTGGTCCAGCCCATAAGCCACCATCGTATTAACTGGCCCAGCCCATGAACCACGGGCCTTTTTTGGGTAGTTCATGGTCCGGCATTATTCTATTCTTGCTGGTGCAACTGCGACATTATCGTGCATTTGTGCTCCCATAATTTTTTGGTAATTATTATTATGTCTTCAGTGATAGTTGGCTGCCGTAATTCTAAAAAAAGGTGGCTGCCATGCTATCGTGTCTTCAGTGACATAATTTTTCCTAATAAGACGAGTGTTCAAAGTTGTGGTAAAAAAGTCAAACCAACTACAATTTGAAACGGATTAGTATATGCTTTGAAATTAGAGGATACAAGAAATCAAACAAATTGAAATGTACATTTTGTTATATTGTACTTCTAACATTTATTGCAGATGTATACTTACCGGAACAATTTGTCCTATGTAATCAAGAAAAGAATACACAAATTTAATATAATTATGTTATGTAGTAAAACATTGGAATAAAAGTTTAAGGTACAAATAATCAAGTTAGCAATCCTGGCAAGACGCCCACATCAAGAACCTGACCAAGCGAACCGACCTAGCTACTGGATAATCGACACTAACAGAGCCGGGCACTTAAGGCTGCCCGCTTCGGTTAACCATTTAAAGAAGGCGGTTGGCATTAAGACCGGCAAATTACCCGCTACCTAATACCCGAACCCGAACTACCCGAACCTGCACCAACTACCCGAAACCGATCTACCCAATTGCAATTTCGGAGAGTGATTCCAAATACCCAAAATTAATTCGGGTAATTCGGGTAACACCACCCGGTACCCGATTTACCCAAATTATCCGAAATTTTCAAAGCCTACTAATGTCATCGATCTACTGTAAAAATGTCATCAACATATACATTCAAGCCCACTACGTGGCCTAGCAACAACCATGACATCGGATGTTCCTATTCGGCACTTGGGCACATCTTGTATTTGTACAACTGCTAGAATTCTCTATACATATTGTTGAGTTATGTCAATTTTGGGTAGATCAGGAAAACCCGAACCCGAACCTGAAATTGCGGGTAGTGTTTTTTCGGGTAGAATATCCGGTAGCACTTTTCATTACCCGAACTTCCAATTACCTGAACTACCCGATCCGAAATTATCGGGTAACCCGAACGTCCAGGCTTAGTTGGCATAAGGCACCCTCCGTCAAGGCCTAATTAACCGTGATTTTTGTTTGGAGGCGGATGGTTTGCCCGCTTCCGTTAATATATTTTGCCCAACTTGATTATGCTTACTGTAGAAGTGGCTTGACCTAGAATAGAACTACAACGTTAGATTTCTTGAGATTATACTCTCTCCATTCTTTTTTTTATTGACGTTCGGACCAATTAGGTGGCCTGAAACGATACCTATTCAAAACAGAGGTAGTATATAGTAACAAAAAAAAAAAAGAAAGGGCTTTTCTTTATAATCTCCTTGCTACTATTCTTGCACCATTCTCAGCCCAGGTACCGTGGCCACGTCTCCCGCAATTCACGGCCGTCCGATCAGGCGCGTCTAGGCCATTTTGCAAAAAAGTCCTCGAACTTTGAAGAAATACAATCCACCGTCCATCGTCCTCTCACAAAAAAACTTACAAAAAGGCACTCAGTCTTTTCCAAAATACCACCCGAAAATACCACCCGCACAGTCCAGCTTCATCTCAGGTCCCCTTCATGGGCCTGTTTTATGGGCCGGCCTGCCTCCCCGCTGGCTCGGTGGGCTGAATTGGGACCAATTGCCTTTTATATTTTTGCAGTGATTTTATTATTTATATAAACATGCTAAATAATGTAAAAATTATAACAAATCAAATAAAAAGTAAAAAAAAATACAAAACCAAGTTTATTGAACTCTACATAACTAGCAGTAGACTCTAAACATATAACACAACAAATTTTATTGTAATGTTATTGCTATAAATGCAGATCAAGATTTATCTAGAGTTTTCTAAATATAATTAATAGAGTTAGTTTATTTATTCAAATTGCTAAGAAATTTTTATCGTAGCATACCCATAACACATATAAAATAAAACGACTCGCTATTATATACAAATAACTTCCTCTCTCTTAATAAATACTTTACATATTTTTTCCTCCATAACAAATATAACCAAAAAAATATGACATTTCTTGAATTCATTTCAAAATAAATAATTATTTACTGTGCAAAAATATCACAAATCCTAATGGCCATAAGCGGCAACGCCGCGACCATTTCTAGTTTTATTATTAGTTCATCCTTTCCCTATTCATCGAGGTTACTTCATGCGATTAACCAACACTATACCTTTATTTGGACGCTCTTGGATTGTCCTCAAGCCACCTGGGTTGGAGTGGTTTGATGTGCAAACAAGGCCTAACAGAGCACGTGATCCACAGGCACGAAGGCATCCAGTTCTTTCTCGGGACCTGCTTTGCTTTCTTCAAAAAGATCCTCAGATGGAAGAAAAGAATAAACAAAGGATAAAAGATAAAACAGTACCTCGCACCATCACAAAGGTAACCGAAAAGGAAAGGAGGAGACAAGGACCAACCATCAGATCAAGTGCTCTATAATATAATATCAAAATGGCTGGAAGATCACTGACTGTATTCTAAAAATACAGCATATTTATGTTCGCTTATATAGATCGTATGTATGTGTATTTGAGAATGATTGCTTTATGTTTTGTGGAAACGAATATGTGGAATGTATTTTCTTTTTTTTCCTAAATGATTTGAAAATAAACAAAAGAGAAATCTAACAAATTGAAAACGTACTATCTTGTTATATGATATTTGTAAAATTTTAGAAAATCTATAGAGTTATAGATTAATTGTTGATAGATTAACTATTGGAATACTTATGTCATTTCAAATATTCAAAATTAATATAAACATCTTATGTAGTCAAACTTCGGAATAATCGACTCATAACACCCTAAAACATCACTTGTTTGTACCAGGAGGGATATGAGTAGTGAATTATGAACAGGAATTTATTAACAAATGAACTCAAATTTATAATAGGCACAGACCAAAGGCAAAGAACGCCTGCACTGGACATTAAGGACAGAGGGACCAAAGGCATCTTGTCTGTTATCTTTGTAACTTTTTTCAACTAATAAGGCATCCTGTCCGTTTTCTTTTATAACTAACGCATCCTGTACTTCGGCTTATTCCTCTTTCCTATACCTTTTGAGGACCAACACACAGTGATGAGTGATCCACAATGCATGCAGCTTTGTACCACTTTATTTTCTTAAAAAAGATCCTCAAATGAAAGAAACCACTAAACAAAGACCCCATACAAAGGGAAGAAGAACAAGGCAACGACAAACCAGATCATGTGTGCACGGCTGTATGCTGGATTCCAATGCACTGTACCACTGATAAAAAAATGATAACTGCAGATGGATACCGTGATGAAAAATTTATTGAGAGATGAACACAAACAAGATGTAACAATAATATAGAGAACACATGCTCTGTAAAGGATATCAATAGGCCCAGGGCATCATCTCTTTTTCGTAATTTTTTTATATAATTAAGGCTTCATGTACTTGGCTTCTTCTTCTTCCCTATTATATCAAGAGACACCATGTGCGCATAACTACCCCGATACTTCACAACATCAATGAACAATAGGAACCAAGTTCTTTAATTTCTAGGGAGCTTTTCTTTTGTAATGCATGTGTATACTGTTCTACCAACTAGAGGCAAAGGCATGCACGCTCCCACTTTGATTCCTTTAAGAAATTGACATCCACAAAGGAAAGAATACAATAAACAAGGACCTGACACAAAAAGATAAAGTGGTCACATACGAGGAGGAAAGAACCTAAGGACAGAGGGACCAAAGGCATCTTGTCTATTTTCTTTGTAACTTTTTTCCAACTAATAAGGCATCCTGTCCGTTTTCTTTTATAACTAACGCATCCTGTACTTCGGCTTATTCCTCTTTCCTATACCTTTTGAGGACCAACACACAGTGATGAGTGATCCACAATGCATGCAGCTTTGTACCACTTTATTTTCTTAAAAAAGATCCTCAAATGAAAGAAACCACTAAACAAAGACCCCATACAAAGGGAAGAAGAACAAGGCAACGACAAACCAGATCATGTGTGCACAGCTGTATGCTGGATTCCAATGCACTGTACCACTGATAAAAAAATGATAACTGCAGATGGATACCGTGATGAAAAATTTATTGAGAGACGAACACAAACAAGATGTAACAATAATATAGAGAACACATGCTCTGTAAAGGATATCAATTGGCCCAGGGCATCATCTCTTTTTCGTAATTTTTTTATATAATTATGGCTTCATGTACTTGGCTTCTTCTTCTTCCCTATTATATCAAGAGACACCATGTGCGCATAACTACCCCGATACTTCACAACATCAATGAACAATAGGAACCAAGTTCTTTAATTTCTAGGGAGCTTTTCTTTTGTAATGCATGTGTATACTGTTCTACCAAATAGAGGCAAAGGCATGCACGCTCCCACTTTGATTCCTTTAAGAAATTGACATCCACAAAGGAAAGAATACAATAAACAAGGACCTGACACAAAAAGATAAAGTGGTCACATCACAAAGGAAAAGGAACGAGGAGGAAAGAACCAACCATCACAACATTGTATATGCACAGTGCTTGTGGTGAATTCTAGTATCAACATGATGCTCACTTTTTTCATGCAATGTGTGGGTGACATGTTTGCACATATAGTACCACCGAGAAATTGATAGTTATCCTACTCCCTATGTCCAACCCCGGAAACAAAATACAATTCCTAGTGTACCACAAGGCCGCTACGTACGATCGTCCCACTCGCCTCTCCAACCCACCATGGCTTCCTTGGGCCTTCCCTGAACGAGAGCGCGCCTCGGCTATGACTTACCTAGGAGCACCAACGATTAGGCCTTGTCGAGTTATAGGCAAGGATGCCACCTTTGGAGCCATTTTCGAGGAGCTCAAGCCATCTGCCCCATTCCACGAATGCGCCGTGCATCATGTGTCCCCATACCACTTTCTTTGTCCCAAAGGCTGAGTCCCTAGTGCTCCTGCCTTCCGTCCCAGGGTGGCCTATCTAGGCCCACATGTCAGTCAAACAAGGGAATGACTACTGGGACGATACAACACCACGTCACTCACACCCCACTCACACCGTCACCCCACTCTTCCATGTACTCCCTCCATGTGGACCATATACAAATGCACTAGGTCTACGACATAGTATAGTCCTAGGCTACAAACACATCCCACTGACACAAAGGGCCCATCCTTCAGCCAAATAGAGCTAGCACAAGATGATAAAACCACACGGAAAACTACAGAACTACCTATCTTGCTTAGCAAAATTCCAATAAAATATCTTAACACAACAGAGACACCCTAGACGCTAACTAATTGTTTCCCGGGCCTTTGCATTTGCACAAAATTACAGTATTATTTTCCAAAATCCTTTCCATAAGATAGACCCTTGAAAATCTATAACTTCTTTGTTTCAACTCGTTTCTTGAACCACCTCCAAAATTCTTCTCAAAACAAGCTCTAGCAGTTTATATCCTTTTCATCCATTTAAATTCATATTCATGTTTTTTATGTTTCTTTTGATTGTTTTATATGGGTTTGATATATTCTAATCCTAGATAGATTTAACTCTAGTTGCACCCATCTACCAGTCTATCATAAGCACGGTATTACTCATGTGTGCGTGTAAACTATACTACATATTCTTGGTGGCGATGTGGATCCAAAGCTAGTTGAGGGGGGCCAGCACTAAGCCAAGGCAAGGGTTAGGTGTCGTGTGAAGGGCGTTCCCTGAACAAATTTTACCCCCAAAGAGTTGGTCATATTTAATGCTCTTCAACATATATTTTGGGCCTGATGGTAGCAGAATAATTCAGTAAATTGATATTGAGGCTTGTCATGCTCGAATGCACGATGCAATAGGTTCATGTTAGTTATGTGGCTAGTGAACACATATTGCTACTGGGTTTTTTTTTTTTTTTGCTCGAATACGCACGAGAGTTTGTATCTTGGTATTAAAAAGAAATAGAGTATATGTACAAGAGTGCCAGTGACCGGCAGCGAATTCACTGTAGGACTACATATTTAAAAAACGACAACAACAAGAGAGAGATATCAAAAACTGCTACAGGGTAAAGTCTTTTGATCACGAGAACGACTGGGAATTAACTGGAGCCAAACGTATAACGATCTAAAGGAAGGAACTCTGTTCCGGTGTTCCTGATCGACCAAATAAAACTGGCGAGCACAATTCATTCTTCGATTTTTATCACACGAAGTCATAAAGTACCACACACTGGCTGGAACAAATTTCACTAAAAGAGAAGAAGAGAGTTATATTCTCTAAGTTGTTATTTCAAACAAAGAAAGCACACACAGGCACCCACGCAAATTATTAACAAGGCAAGCACACACAGCCGCCGAAGCTCCGTTTGTGATCCTCTTCGGGCAAGAAGATGACGGGAGAGCAGGACACCTTGATCTCGTACAGCCGCGACGGCGTGATGCCGGCCCTGAACCGTGCCAGGGTGGTGATCATCACTCTGAAGCTGGTCTCGTTGAGGATGGCATCCTCCCAGAGGCTCCCTGCCAACGGCACCACCGCGGCGATGGTGGTCACGTTGCGCCTTGCCTGGAACAGCGGTATCTTCGGTTTCACAGTGGCCCTGATCCAGTTCTCCCACTGGGGCCCCGTGCTGTTGCTCACGTCGATGAAGATGCTCTTGTACTCCACTCGAGTGCGCCCGCTGGTGTTGTTGGCGGCGACCGTGAGGGTCAGTTGCATCATTCCTTGGTCGTCGTCATCGCCGCCGGTTGTATTTGTCGTCGCTGGCTCCAGGTACCGGGCGTCGGTGATGGAAAAGACGATGCGCGCGGGGCTAAGCACCAGGGCGACGATGGTGACGACGACCGCCGCGACGAGGGTGGCCGTCAGAGCGGCCATGATGTAGTGCTTGGTGGTGACCGGGATTTTCTTCGCCGCCGGAGGAGCCATGGATGCGTAGTGCGTTAGGCTTTGATCAATTTAGCTTGGACAGAAGCTAATTTTTATGTCAAGCGCGCGGATGGCCGGTGGGACTGCGGCTACGCTTTGATCCTAAGTAGGCTCGCGTCCCATTACATATGCCAGCGATATTATTGGAGAACAACGCAGCGCAAAGGATGCCGTGAGGAGTCACCGTACGTCCACGCCACTGGGGCTAGCTATCAGGAACATGGAACAAGCAAAAGTACCCAACACCCATGTGCCCGCGGTCCAATGTGGCATCATCCATGTGTACACACACCAAAAGGTTGTAGTCGTCACTCATCCGTCAGCGTCATGACCTCAGAGTATCTCCAACAATATACTACCTAAAACAGTGAATGACATATGTGTAACCACCCATTTTTACATGCACTACCCATTTCTTCATGCACTATCCATCCATTTTTTGCCTTCAACTCCAGCACCTGAATAGACTACCCAAATGCAATCTAGCAGTGAATGGCATGTGGGGCCACGATGTCAACCTTTCCCTCGCATTCTATACGCCGGGGAAAGCCACACCCACATAGGAGAAGAAGAGCTCGTGTTGGGGAAGGGTTGCCACGCTGCAGCAGCGTCACCGAGCTGGTGAAGGAATAATCGCAGCGGTGCCAGTGAACGAATCGGATAATCAATATAGTATTCAATGAAAAAATTGCATTTTGAAGAAACGTGGATCAATGGTAGATCACCTTGTTGACCTCGATTGTCTTGCACCAGTTCTTTTTTGGCTGGTTTCAATACTAACCCTTTTTTGGCAAGATTGCGTCACTAATTCAAGTAAGGGAGAAAGATTGTCAAAGAAACTATTGTCTATCAGTTTGTTATAGATATAAGGCCCTCAGGGTCAGGGTTTCTTTTTTATATTTCATTGGTTTTGATTAGATTTTCTTACTGCTTGGTTTGGTTAGCGTTGATTCGGTGTTGTCGTAGAAGTTCAGGAAGCATTATATTTTCTCATGAGGGTGATGTGTGTAGTCCTAAGCATGAGGCACAGTTTTATATCTCTATCCCACGTCTAATAGCTTTTTAAATTATATGATCTTCTAATAACATGAACTAATTGAAGAGGTAATAATAATTACTAAAAACTATGATTTGAATTCATGGCCAGATCCTATGCAATTGTGTTTAAGTTATGCACTTAATATGATAATAGTATTTTTTAGATATTTATATTCGAATCTAGCATGCTAGGCATTTTTATCGTGTTGTAACATTCTTACATATTTGCTAGTATCAAATAAATATATGAAGTCTTATTTTGAAGGCAAGTTAATAATCGCTATAAAAATTCTAGGGAACGATGATGTAACTAATGTATCAAAATTACCTTAAGTTTTCTATTTAGCTAATACTATCTATTTCCCTGGTTGTTCATTTGTATCTAGAAATTTCTGGTTGATTATTTTCCATGTTTTTTTTATCTATAATGAATGACATGATGGATTGCGTGGACAGCAGGAAACCATATAACATATGAATTATGTCAGTTTAAGAAAAAGAAAAGAAAGACACTAAAATAAGAATGTTAAATTTTATTTCACATAAATATTAATTAGGTTTCGGAATTATGTGGAATTGTGGAAAGCAATGATGTTCCCTGTATGTGCAATCCTTTTGCTTAAAAAAAAATCTCGATGTTGTATTAATAAGAACTATTCTAATGTCCAGACTTTTTCCAACTTTGATTGTTAGTTAAGGTATAAGAAATTAGCGTGGTTACCTTTTTGTTGGGGTAGCCCTGTACAGCACGATGAACCATCAAATAGGCCTCGTTACCCCTGTTTCGATAACCCAGCGGTAGACCATGGAAGAGCATGCAGTTGTGTTAGGAAAGCACAGGTACAGGATGAACCATGGAATAAGTTGTTCATTTATCAGAATTGTTGTCGTTGAAATTGAGATTGATAGACGTAGTTAGATTTGTTAGGATTACCTGGCGGCAGGAACGACCATGGAAGAGCACGTACATGTGTTGGTGTCACCTAGGGACAGGATGAGTCCAATTAATTGGTTGTTAACCAGAGTTGTTGGCGCCTTGCCGGTGAAATAGAGATTGACAGGCGTGCCACGCTCAAATCTTAATTTGTCATTTAGCCGTATGCAAAAAGAAGGGGAAGTAACCAAGACCTTCTTTCCTTGATTTTTTTTTTTTTTTTTTTTTTTTGAGAATCAGACCTTCTTTCCATGATGGTCATCCGTCGGCGGGCGGCGGCCATCGGTCCAGGTGCTAGAGCGCCAAGAAGAACGTGGCCAGCTGCGCCCACAGCGAGCACACCTTTATCCACCGCACAGCTCCGGCAGCTGCGCCCCAAGTTGTGGGACACGAGCGTCAGGCGGTCTAGCAGCCGCTCGATGCGCCCCCACCACCTTCATCTGCACGGCATCGACGAACCCTGCGAAGTCGGCGCCGCCGGAAAGATTTCGGTTACTATATTTTACTTTGTAACCGTATTTTATGTTTTAAAATAGATAATAATGGCATTGGTGGGTAAATATGTATAGAAACCTTAATAGATCTAATGGTTAATGTTGATGAGGCATATCAATTGGATGGACACATCTTTCTGATTATTGTGGGAGTTTTTAAGTATTTATCTCTTTTTCTAACGCGTCTAGTGAGACTAACGTGGAGTCTCCATTGAAGCCTCCAATTAGTAATAGTAAGATAAGATAATGAATAGATTCTACCAAATCAGAGCTGAGATGCCTCTTATTATTGTGATAATTTCTATATGATTTATCTTCATTTCTAGCCTCTCTGGGAAACATTAACATAGTGCCTCCGCTTAGGCCTCTAAATAGTAATAATAGTAAGATAATATGAAGATTGTAGTCTACCAAATTAAATAATAATTAATCCATTTGAAATTATAAGACGTTTGACTTTTTCAACCCTAACTTCACCACTGCCTTATTCAAAACAGACAAATTTAAGTTATTCTTGAAGAACTTCTATTAATAAATGAGACCAAGTCAAAAGAAGTGATATTTTGAACAAATTTTTGAATAAAACGAATAATCAAAGTTGGTGTCAAAAAAGTCAAACGTCTTATAATTTGGGATGGAGGGAGTACATGTTTTTGTTTATTATGAGAATTTCAGACTTATCTTTTTTTCAAGTGCCTCTTGTGAGATTTAACATGGTACGTTAGTTGAGACCTCTTATCTGTAACAGTAAGATGCTAAAAAACAAGGTATTCACGCGATGCCATTCTCGGCGCTATATGAGGAACCAAAGGCTCTAGCCCCCAACCAAACCAAACCGGCTAGAGCAAGCAAATCAAGCGTCATCCCTGATACACTAATTCTTCTTGCAATTGCAGCGATGGACAACATCCGAAACCTTTGCCCACAAAACATTAATGCCTACGTCCGTAACCTCACATCATCCTACACTGACAAGAGCAATGAGCCCAGTATGGTGGCCGCCTCCGTCATCATGTTTGTTCTCGCCGGACTCTTCTTCAACCTCAACCTCTTCAGCGGCATCTCCGATGTCAGCGCCATACTCGACCCCAAAGTTCGCCTGTTCCTCACCTCGTCGCTGTCCCTTTTCCTCCCTGTCATGTCCTACCTCTTCTCCGAGGCGAAGAATGCCGGGCACATGACGATGAGCTCCACAGACCTCTCGTTGAGGGCAGGGCTGATCCTGGCATGGATGCTGCTGGTGGAGCTCCTCCGCAAGAAGGTGGACGAGATCCGCATGCGCGGGTTCTCGGGCACCATCCAGCGTGCCGGCCGCGTCGTCTGGCTTGGAAGCCTCGTCTTCTTCAATATCAAGAGCGCCGGACGCAAGGCGGTGTTCAGCATCCTCTGGATCCTCTGCGCCACCAAGGTGTTGCAGAGGATCGCCTTCACAGAGATCGGGAAGCGCTCCTACGCCCACGGCAAGAACGCCCGGCTCATCAGCTCCTACATGTCCCAGATCCTAGGACATCAAGAGCCTCCTCGCCATCAACAAGAAGATGCCCATGACGAGAACGGAACAGAGCTATTGAGGGCGTGCAAGTACATTGTGGTGGGTGAAGAGGAGCTGGTGGATATTGAGCCCACAGCAGATGGATACAAGCTGGAAAGTACCAACCCCGATCCCCCGGGCTACGACAGCATCACCAAGCTACTTGTAGAAAATGACAGCATCGTCACCGTTGGTAAAATCTGGGAGCTCGACGACAAGGAGAAGTTCTTCACCTCCCAAGAGCAGGTCCAACGCCTGAAGAGGATCTGCCTCTCCTTCGCTCTCTTCAAGCTGCTGCGCCGAAGGTTCGAGCACCTGCCGGTGGTGGCCAAAGAAGAGACGGACAACTCCCGCCGCCTCATCCTAAAAGGCCTCTACAGCGAGACCCACTCGGCGGAAGCCGTCTTCCAGGTGATGCATGACGAGATCACCTTCCTGAGTGAGTACTACCACTCTGTTGTCCCGGTAGTCCTTGCAAGCCCCTCCTTCCTTGTCGTAAACTACTTCCTCGTAAACATAATCGTAGCTGTCTTGTGCTTCATGGCTGTCATCCTCTGTGGCAACGGCGATATCGGGTACGCGTTCCGCAGCATCCACACAGATAACTACACATTACAGTCTGGCATCCCCAATATAGTCCTATGCCTTGTGTTCAGAGCCACCAGATCGCCTCCAGCCTTCTTTTCCATAGTCGACCTTGCTATCACCGTCCTTCTGTTCATCATCTTCTTCTACGAGGAGATATGGGAGTTCCTCGTCTTCTTGCTCTCCAACTGGTTCGTGGTGTCTCTGCTCTTCAACTACACCGTCAAGCCACACTGGCTCCGCAAAGCCACCTTCCGTGGGGCCTTCTTCTGGGGAGGATTCAGCATCATCATGTGGCTCCGGAGCAAGATGGTCCATCCCAGGATTACCTTCAGGCAGTTCTCTGTCTTGAACATTCGTTGGCCCCTCAAGTTGCCTCTGTTTGCCACGTTCACCAGTCTGGTAGTAAAGAAAGAGGTTGTGCCCAGCAGTGTGAAGAAATCCATCATGGATTACCTAAGGGAGCTGGAAGATCACCGTGGTGATAATGCAAGTCATTATGCCCTTGACTGTGGCAGGTCAGCACTACGGAGGAACGGCCCCTATTGTCAGCTCTTGTGGGCATGCAACAGCGACAGTGTCTCTGAGGTCATCCTCACATGGCACATCGCCACCAGCATCATTGAGGTGGAGCGCTGCCCACTGGCGGCGAACGCGGAGGAATCCACATCCAGTAAGGTGGCCATTAAGCTGTCCAAGTACTGTGCTTACTTGGTGGCGTTCCACCCGGAGCTACTGCCCGAGAACCCGGAGAAGGTGGAGCTCGTCTTTGAGAAGATGAAGGAGGAGCTCAAGGGCATGCTTGGCTGCTGGGAGTACTTCCTCTCGCCGCAGCGTACGCGGATCAACAATCACATGAACCACAATAGCCGGGACCAGCCGCAGAGCCGATGGAATCAAGCGGTAGGTCCGAGTGAAAAAAGGACCAAAGTTGTACGAGACGGCATAGAGCTAGCAAGGTCGCTAATGGCGATGGGAGAAGCTAATAACAGTGACATGGCAATGGTAGAGGCTAATATCAGTGACAGGTGGAAGGTGCTGGCCGATGTGTGGACGGAGCTGATCGTCTACGTGGCGCCGTCGAGCGATGAGGAGCGCGTCAAGGGGCATGAGGACCTCCTGGTGCAAGGTGGCGAGTTCATCACCGTGCTCTGGGCGCTCACCACCCACATCGGCGTATCTAGGCCGCCGACCAATGTTTATGCAGCAGCTGGTGATGATCTCGATCCTTAGATTATTGAGAAGAAGAAAACACAAGGCCTGCCGTGTTACTTAATTTAGCGATGTTCGTGGTTTGCGATGTTTGTGGTTTGCCTTTTCCAGCTACATGCCTTTGGTATTGTGTAGTTCCTTCTGCTTGATTGTGTGTTTTGTTTTATTTTGGGGTGCTTCCATGCATGGGAAGAGTCGTCTAGCCTGGTACTGTTATTTGATTATATTTCACTGGTCTGTCAGCCGTGTGGAGAACGATTTATTTTTTATATATATATATATATATATATATATATATATATATATATATATATATATATATATATATATATATATATATATATATATATATATATATATATATATATATATATATTTTCAAAAAAACTTAAGTGTTTTGTGAAATTTAGAATGGTCTGAAAAAATTACCCATTCGTGAGTGAAATTAGATGGTGCAAAAATAGGAGGTACCCATATAAAATTACTCAGAAATACCAAATAGATGTAGGGGCACGATACCTAAATAGGTAGGCCGGGCTAGCTAGTACTAAAATTAATGGGCGTAGATCAATTGTTTTCTTTAAAGAGTATCTATTTGGCACTGGGGCATTACAGGAGGAGGGACTACCTGAATTTAGTAACAATTGTATTGGCATATATCTAACCGTGTATATATGTGTATGACTAACCAAATAAAACCTTCTGGACAAAAAAATAATAAACTACAACGTTTGATAAAACAATTTAGAAAGCACCATTGAACATCACGTTGATACCACGTGAACATCACAAAATATATTATAATGAACATTAAGTGTATACTATATGAACATCGCATGTATGTTACATGAGTATGAAAGTTATATTGTGTAAACATCACATGTATACGACGTGATAATAAAATATATCCAATGCAAACACAAATCCGGTGGCCAGCATATAACTAGGTGAAGAGATGGATGGGGAAAAATCTGTCTCCGCTTCATCAAAACTAAATCCAATCTCTGAATAATGTGTGCGCTTGTGACTGCGTGCACTCTGACCTTGAAGAAGCTCAACGAGGGGATCGATAATAATTAGACGTCCGAAAAGAGGTCTGCGAGGTGGGGATGAGGGAACCCCCTCGTCTCCCGACGGGAGACCCCTCCCATGGCGACCCCCTCCCCCACCAGATCCGCTTCCACCATAGCACCTCCCCCAAAACCGCCTGTAGATCCGGATAGCCTGGTCCACAAGCTCCCCACCCATCCCCTTCTCCCCCTCAATGGTGCTGCGCTGGAGGAGATCAGGCCATCGAGTGCCGCGGAGCCGCTCCCTGGCAGGAACTCCGGCGGCAGGAACACCGGGGCTCCGGCGGCAGGGGCTCCGGCGGCCGCATGCCAACGAGGTCGCGATGGTGGAGCCACGGGACACCGGGAGGTTGCTGCTGCTGCAGCCGTGCCTGCAGGCCATGGGCAACGCCTCCCCCGTGCCCGTCCCTCGCGGGGTCGCCCCTCGCGCGAGACCCCGCGCGGCGCGCTGCCGTCGACGCGGCGAGTGAGCCCCGGTGCGTGTGGAGGTAGCTGCTGCGCCGGACCCGCGACGGGCAGCTTGTGGCAGCCGGGAGAGAAAAAAGGAGCCCGTTGCCACATTGGGTCGGCAGCAGCAGCGGCGTCGTCCCCCTGCGCCGTCCCACCGTCCGCCGGCAGGACATGTTTCGTGTGTGGAGCCAAGGCGACGGTGTTCTGCCCCGCCGACGAAGCTTCTCTCTGCAACCACTGCGACATGGACGTCCACGCCGCGAACGTAGTGGCGGCTCGCCACGAGCGGGTCTGGATTCCGGGGGCGCCCTCGAGCCAGCACGACGAGACGCGTCCTCGGGCGCCGGCGACCACCTCCAAGCAGCCCTCCCACCGTGCGTCCTACCGCGACGCGGTGATGCGGCCGTGCCGCGGCCAGGGCGTGCCACCCCTAAAGGCACGAGGGTCGACTGCCACAGCTCATCGCCCCTCGGTTCCGGTTGTGCCACGTTGGGACCCCAACCCGCCTGGTGCCGACGCCGACGGCTTCATAAAGGTGCGTCGGAAGAGCTCCAGCCGCAGGCGTCGGCAACGGCGGGCGCAGGAGCCGTGCTCGTCCAACCAGCTGCCTCCACGGATCCCCCGTGGGCTCACCGGCCGCTGCCTCAGATGTCTCTCCTTCAAACATCAGGTGGCGGCCTGCACTCTGCGCTCCAGATGCCTTCGCTGTCGTGGCCTCGGTCACCTGGCCCGTGATTGCAAGAAGAGGCGGAGGGCGGCCAACCCAATGGCCGCTCCGATGGGAGGTATGCCACCTCTCACCAGCGGCGAAGGGCAGACTCTCCACGTCGCTGCACACGTACAGGCCAATCACCTGTCACCCGGCAAGTGCCCTGCGCCACAGGAGCACGACGCGTGTGCGGATGGGCCTCTCATCGTCGACGACGTTCTTGCGCAGGCACGGGACCAGCTTCTCAGGCTGCTCCGTGAAGGCTGCACAGTCCCAGCTGCTGATCATATCCCCCCGGTCGGCATCAAGTTGCCGGTGATAGATCCCTTGGATTGAAGGTGTGCCCTCCGAAGATGCTAGGAGTCGTCATTGCTGGCCATCCCTCCTATGGGGATTCCTCCCCCCAAAGGGCGTTGGGTGGCGTCGGGCGACAACTGGATGCGCCTCCCATGGTGTTGCTTCAGCTTTAAAAGGAGATCGTTGTTTTCCAGCGACGTTTGGGTCACGCTGCTCCCCTGCCCTTAGCCCCCATCTTGTTGGCAAGCCCCCCAAGTGGACCTCAGATGGAGGGCGGCAGTGGACCGCGTAGCTACGGGGAGTGGTGGAGGGCACAATAGTCGTGGTGAAAACGGCGAGTATGCTGTTCAGCGAAGACGCAACATCGACGTTCGGCTGGCGATCTTCGGCTTGGGTCTTGGTTCACCCTTGAGTCTCTTATTGTGTTTTTTGCTCTGCTGTTGCCATTGGTGTTGTACTCTCCCCCCTCTGTACTTCTCTTTTTTGTTTCTGGATTGGCGCCGTGCCCTTCCTTTTCCCGTTGTAAACTCTTCGCCGTTTGGCAAATTCCGTGCACCGGCTTGCCGGCATCAATGGAATCAATTCAGGTGGGGCACTCACCCCTCCGGTGACGTCTTCAAAAAAAAAGAAGCTCAACGAGCGACGTGCTTGGTGGATCTCCTTACACGAAGAGACTAGTAAAAAACATCTACCAATAATACCCTCAATAATAGAAATTAAATTTTGTAATGAGCCCCCTCAACTAAATAATGGTACAAAAAATAAAAGTACCAGGAGGCACCTGTAGTACATTTCCATCCATTGTAAAAGAGCTATTTCGGTGATGAAGAATTTTTTTCATCCAAAATTTGAGCAAGTTTTGCATTGCAAGGAAATACAGAGAGAAAAATTTGCAATCTGTCTCCAGATGGTTGTAATAGAGAGTTTGTATAAATCTACTTTATTCAATCTAGCTACATGTATTTGAAATAAGAGATCAGCGAGTATATAGAATTGGGGCTAGTGAGCTTGTGTACATTCTTCAGACCATGAGTAATGCTGAACGACAGATCGGTAAGATATATCTTTTATGGTTACAAGATCACTATCTATATTTTAGAAATCAAATATTATACGGCACTGCATTGCGCACTAGGTACAACCCCGTCCTATATATTGCATAGCCGCATTTTCATGCAGCAGAGTCTGTACGTGCATGGAGACGTGGTATTGAAAATAAGACGTGCAAAAGGCTGCATTACGCACTCAGGGTGTAGTCTTTGAATTGACAGGAACGCTCTAATTTTCGGCCTAGAAAAAAGTGGTGCCATCTATTTAGATAGATCAGCTGGCTATAATAAAATAAGAAGAACAAAAGTAGAGGAATTTAAGTTGTGGACCAGAACTTAAAATTCCTGGGCCTGGAACATAGAATATGTGAGTTAGGGATTACTTCTAAAATATATTTAAAGGGTAGAATGGTACTTTTGCTACCCCTGATCTCCCTGTTCGAGCTTTGTCTCCTTTCACTACCGGAAACGGCATCGTTCCCGATGGCCAGAGTCTTTGCCGATGGCCAGGGAATAAACCATCGGCAAAGAAAGAAAGGCCATGGGCAAAGGCATTCTTTGCCGACGGCCGGGCTGTCGGCAAAGAAAGGCCATCGGCAAAGCCAATCTCTGCCAACGGCCGGGCCATCGGCAAAGAAGGCCCAGGGCAAACGGCGGCCGACGCCGTGCCCTTTGCCGATGGCCGTGTCGTTAGGCCGTCGGCAAGGAGTGGCTTTGCCGATGGCCAGGGCCATCGGCAAAGCCGTGCCATGTGGCGGCCTGAGGGGCAGCCAGGCCCACCTCCTTTGCCGATGGCCACGGGGACCATCGGCAAAGGCTCTTTGCCGATGGCCTTCTCGGGCCGGGTAAAGAAAACTTTTTTTTTTTGTTTTTTCTTCCCATTTTTTTTTTCGGTGCCTTCCTACACCAAATACAACCCACCTCCAAAAGTTGGGACAATTTTGAGTTTTTTAGCTATGTTTCGTTAATTATTTCTGTTTCTTTGAATTTTTTCGACGACTCCAAATTTGAACTGCAGGTACATGAAATAATGGAACTTTTTGATTCGAAACATGGTATTCATGATGCTCGGAGTATGTTCATGCCGTATCCAGGAACTCGCATGTAATTACGACCATGTTGGCGTCGTAATACGGGGAGTTACGTGCACGGAAAGTGTTTTAAAATTATATAAAATCCAAACGAAGTCCGAAATTGATGAAACTTGACGAGTTGTGTTGTCATCGCATGTGGATACCGTGGTAAAAATTTGAGAAAGTTTCGAGCAAGTTGTGACGTCGCATGGCCAAAACCCAGCAGGGTCGCCGCCCAAGCTCCGCCGCCCGCCGGTGCCAAGACCTCAGTGCCAAGCTGCCAGTGGAGAGAGGAGAAGAGGAAGGAGAAGGGAGGAGGAGGGGAGGAAGAAGAAGGGAGGAGGAGGAGGAAGAAGAAGGAGAAGGAAGGAAGAAGAAGAAGAGAAGGGAGGAGGAGGAAGAGAAGGGAGGAGAGGAGGAAGAAGAAGGGAGAAAGAGGAGAAGAAAAGGAGAAGGGAGGAAGAAGAGGAGGAAGAAGAAGGGAGAAAGAGGAGGAGGAAGAAGAAGGGAGAAAGAGGAGGAGGAAGAAGAGAAGGGAGGAGAAGGAGGAGGAGGGAGGAGGAGAAGGTTCACTGTTCATTCGTCCACATTCGTCCACGTCGTCGACGCCTTTCGTGCACGTCGTTCGTCCACGTTCGTCCCCGCGCATCGCCGGAGGAGAAGGTAAAGCCCTAGGTTGTCGGCCGTCGCGCCGTTTCTGTGTTGATGGCCTTTGTGCCGGGTTTGTGGATGTGTGGGCCATCGTGCTCCAAATGTGGACGTCGACCTTCGAGCTGACGGTTTTTCTTGCAGGTTTTGGAAATCTCCCCGTACAGGGGAGGTTCTGCCGAAATTTTCAACTAATAGTGATGTCTTTGTTGTTTTGCAGAGCAGGACGCGTCGGAGGGGACCTTGACTGTCTTCGTGCACCTACCCT
Organism: Themeda triandra; assembly: GCA_018135685.1. Taxonomy (NCBI): domain Eukaryota; kingdom Viridiplantae; phylum Streptophyta; class Magnoliopsida; order Poales; family Poaceae; genus Themeda; species Themeda triandra. The sequence goes on along the minus strand of JAENPR010001602.1, from coordinate 8,541 downwards.
CCTCTGTGCCGCCACCCTATGTATAAATCACCTCTCTTTCTTATAGTTGTTGTTAGTAGATCGCGTAACTGAGTTAGGCGTCTCCCGTCCGAAAGGGATACGTGGTCATTGGTATGCGGATCAGTGCATATCTGCGAATGTATCTCTTTCGGATTGTCCACGTTTTTTGGACAGCCCGAGGATGCGTAGATGGGTTAGCTTCCATGTTTCGCCCCCGTCCGAGTCAGAGTTTCGGCAGCACCTCCCCGTTGTTCTCCGGATACACACTCTCCCTGTCGGGACGTGTATCGGGAGGACAACGGGGAGGTGCTGCCGAAATTCCGTCTCGGACAGGAGCGGAGCATGGAAGCTAACCTCATCTATGCATCCTCGGGTGGGATTAGGTCCTATCCTTCACCTATTAGATGGTAGGAACGCCTTGTAGATGTAGACGTTGGTTCTATTACTCGCTTACATTGGTGCATGACAGAGGATGGCTGACCGTGAGTGGATGTACACGGGCTTCGAAAGCAAGACTGAGGAATGGGTTAGGGGGACACTTCCTAGAGCAAGCATTTGGCCCAGCTGCTAAAGGGGCGATTCGGATGTGGTGTCCCTACAGCAAGTGTAAGAACGAGAAAAAGAAAGAGCATAAGCCGATGTACAAAGATATTTGGGCAAACGGATACGTTCCAAACTATACCAGCTGGATCTACCATGGTGAACGCCAACGGCTTAGGGAGGCGGTGGTGAGACCAGACCTCGAGGGGTTTGATGCAGATGCCGGAATGGCAGACTTGCTGGCAGACGTTGATGAAGCGCTGTTCGTTCAAGGAATGGAGGTGGAAGAAGAAGATCCAGAGGAGACCGCAAAGGCGTACTACACCATGATGGAGGCGGCAAAGCAGCCCCTTCATGAGAACACCCACATGTCGCAACCGGATGCCATTTTGCGCCTAATAGGGTTGAAGTCGTCACTGGGCATTTGTCGGTGTTTCGTACCCCGGGGGGTATAACACCAACGAGTAAATTTCTATGCGTGCTCCCTAATCCGGATGGTGATGCAAGATGGACACAAGCGTTTATCCTGGTTCAGGCAAAGAATGCCCTACGTCCAGCAGAGAGGAGAGATTCGTGTTATCTTGCACCGGGGTGCTTGTACAGGGGTGAATACAAGCGGGACTTAGCCGTGAATGAGTGTGAGAATGCGTATGAGTGAAGGTCCCAAAGAACCGTCCCCTAGACTAGACCCTGGCGTCCCCTTTTATAGGCCAAGAGGAGGCTCAAGAGTACAGAGTAGATAGGGCTGTCGTGGGCGTGACGTAGAGGTACATGCGCTGTGTCATTTCGTCGAGACTGTAGACGCTTCCTTTGGTCGGGCTCGAGCCTGTAGCGGTATGGTCAATGATGGCCTGTTTGTCCTTCTCGGTCGTGGGCTAACGTAGTTGAGGTATGGTGCCGGTGTAGTCGAGCACGTGTGTCCAGGAACCCCGCGGTATGGTCGTCGAGGTAGGAAAAACAGGGCACTGGGCGCCCCATGCTCAAGTCGCGTCCATCACCACTCCTCGAGCGGTGTGGGGGCTGCCTCGGGAGGGCAATGATCCGAGCGACGGGACGGGACGATGAAGTTGGTGGTACGGAGAGTTGTCAATGGTGTTCGGAGGGAGTGTTGTACGAGGCACAGTACAAAGCATGGCGTAACAGCGCACTCGCCGTCCTTGAATCCAGGGCATGGTCGTCGTGATGGCGGAAGCGACCCGCGTACGACCCACCGTGCTGGACTCATAGCCATGGAGTTAGGCGGGCGGACGGGCGATGGTACTGTTCGAGCCCCGTAGCCATGTGCGTGTTACCGTTCGTGCAATGATTGAGGGCGTACTCGAGCGGGTGCTCGCTCGAGCGTTCTCGTCCCCGCTCGAGCCGGTCGGCTCGAGCTGTTTATGCTACCGTCTCGAGCGGTCGCTCGCTCGAGCGGTTTCCGTACTTCTTTCTCGAGCGGGTGAGCGGCCGCTGCTCGAGTCAGAAGGTTTCTGAGGCTTTGCGGGCCTGGTAGTGGGCCGGCCCAGCTCGAGGGGGATTTGGAGGTTTCTTTGGTCAGCTAATTTTTTGGGATTCTTGGAGAGGGATGAGGTTGACTTGCTTGTCTCTAATTCACCTAATTTAGGACCCCTAATCTAGGTATCCGACGAGCCCCGAGCCCTTGCTTGATTGTGAAAACTTCAAGCAAGGGATCATGAAGTGGAGTCGAAGTACCTAGACTCGGGGTCATGTCGTCTCGAGGAGTTATTTTGTTCTTTCTCCGTGGGGGGCGCGCGAGCGTCCCCCGCGGGGGTAGCCCCCGAGGCCCCAGAGGAATGAGGCATTCCTCTGGGGGCTTTGAGATGGACGATTTTGGGCAAGAGTATTATTAACTGGAGTTGTGGCATCTCGAGGTAGGAGATTTCTGTTCAACTGTTTGAGCCCCCGAGTTTTTCCTGCTCCTCCTGTGTTGAGGGAGGTTTGTTCATGTGATTCGAGCCCCCGTGCCCCGAATAGCTGGGCTGGAGTCGTGATCCAGTTCCTTGCTGGATCTCTTGGATCAGATCCAAGTGGTGAGAGGCCTGACACTACTCGCGACCGAGCGAGCGCCATACCCCTCTCGTGAGCCGATGGCGGTAGTCCAAGTGAGAGCTCGTCTCCTTTCGAGGAGACGACTTCGTGGCCGGGGGCGCTCTCATTAAAGTGGGCTCTTAGTTTCCGGAGGACCGGCCCCGTCGAGGGGGCCGACGGCTCAGTGCCTCCCGTCCCGGCGGGATCTCTTAGATACCTAGTGCCCCCGCCTTGGACACGCCATGCGGGTTCGAGGTTCGTTCTCGGCGGAACCTTTCGAGGGTTCCTTCCCATAGGCGCCCTAACTCGCTTGCTCGAGGGCGGGGCCGTTCGAACCTCGTCCGTGGGTCGCCTCCGCTCCCCGAGGCTTACTTGTGGGACCAGGGTCCCCGGGTTTCTTACCGTGTAAGGGACCGCTGTCCGAGACGTCCCGTCATTGCGTCCGTTCGAGTCGCATCCGTCCGTCGTGCAAGTGGTGCGCCTTTTTTAGGCGGAAACCGGCGCATCGTGGCGATCGTGGCTCGGCGACGGTTCCGCTCCGTCTCGCGTCGCGTGCGCCCGTAAATGGAGGTAGGTGGCGGTTTGTCGGGGCATTTAATGCGGTTACTAGTTTTTTAAATCGAGTCCGCCGGGTGCGCGCGGCCGTTGGATGGCGTAATCTAGGCCGTCGGATGCGATTCACGCGGATCGGTTTGGGCTCTATAAATATGGAGGGATAGGCTCCTGCTTCTTCTTCCCCGCATTCTTGCCCTTTTCGCTGCTCTCGCCGCCAGTTGCGCCCTGCTCCGGATTCAATCCGCCGCTGCCCTCATTTGCAACCGCCGCCGCCACGCCGCCCGGTGACCGCCGGTGATCGCGCACGCTTTTCGCGCCTCCGTTCCCGCGCCATCGTTCCTCGCGCTCCGCCGCCGCGTTGCTCCGCGTCCCACTCCCGTCATCGACATGAAGAGGTCGGTCGAGAAGTCAGTCGAGCTTCGGGGGTGCTTGGTAGCAAGGGCAAGGGCAAAGGCCGGAGTGCCGCCAAGCCTTCCCCGCCGGTGGTGATGGAGGATGCGCTCCCGTGGCCTCGGTCCTCGGTGACCGAGGCAATGCCGCCAACTTGGTGAATGGCGGATTGCTTCCGCCCAATCCGGCGGAGGGGTTACCGGAGTGGAGGGTGCCGGATGATGACCACCTCGAGCCCAATCCCCGGGCTACGCCCCGAGCTTCATCGTTCCACCGGCGGGACTTGGTGCGCGGCCGAGCCGCTTCATGCGGGCGCTCCCCACCATTTCGGGTCGAGCCCAGCACTTCAACCCTAACTCCATTTCACTCGCGGCTACTTACGCCGCTGTGTGCGAGGGGTATCTGGGAATGGCGCCGCAGTGGGACCTGTTCACCCACATTTTCAAGGCGGCGCTCTTCACCAAGGCGGTGAAGGGCAAGGAGGCCGTCGACGACGACGATGATAATGGCGACGAGGAGGAGGAAGAGGAGGACGAGGAGGAAGAGGAAAAGGCGGTGAAACCAAAGGTCCGCCGCTACGTTCGTGCGGGCTCCTGCTCGATTGGGCTGAAGAGGAAGGAATGCTGGCTGTCCGGCGCGTGGTCGTCGAACAACGCCGGCTGGGACCGGGAGTGGTTCTACCTCCGAAACGAGGGGGACCTCTTCCCGGAATACACCGGCGCCGTGCTAACCGCGCCCGGTTTCAACTGGGCGCACGGCCAGCCGGCGGCGCGCCGGCCCCGCATGGACTCCTGGGCGAACGCCATCTCGAGCCTCCGCAACCGGAGGTCTGGCAACCTCTTCTTCAATATTGCGCATGTCGTCGCCGAGTTCCACAGCCGGCCGGGTGCTCCCGCTCGCCGAGCGCCGGCCGCGCTCGATCGATGACGGAGGACGCCGACCCGGCGGTGCTTGCGGCTATGGGATGTCGGACGCGCCTCCCGGTCCGCCACGATCGTGGCTCGGGTGCGTGACGCGATCGACGGCGGGAGGAATTTCGGCGAGAACCAAGTCGGCCTCTTCCGCATGCGTCCGTCCTACGACCTGCTGGGCTTTGTAAGTTTCCTCGAGGTCCTCTTTCGTTGTTTCTTTTACTCGAGCAATCCTTATCGTGGCCTGTTCCTTTTCCTTTCCAGAATATCAACGACCACGCGGAGTCGAGGCCCCCGGTGAAGGAGGATGCACCCGTCCACGAGGTAAGACGCCTGAAGGGCGAGCGGGAACACGCTGCCGTGGCCTCGAGGAGGGAAGAGAAGGCGCAGAAAGCCCGTGCGCTAGAGGATAAGGAGAAGCGTAAGGCTAGACGCCGCCGGGAACGTGAAATACGCCTGGCGGCGGACCCGACCGACTGGAGCCCTAGTCTCGAGTCGACCGACGAGGACGAGGACGACGATGATGAGGATGACGAGGCGACCGACAGCGATGACGCCACCGCCGCTCGAGCCCCGACGCTCCCTTCGCTCCGCGCAGAGCCAACTTTGGTGCCGGGCCTCTGCGCGACGCACTCGTCGCTGGGAGCGGCCGCCAGAGGAGTCGCCGAGCCGTGGTGCTCGAGCGCCGTCGCCGGGCCAAGCGAGGCAACAGGGGTGGGGCATCTCAACACTCCGGCCATCGCACTGCGCTCGCTCGTCGCGCGGCTCCAAGCGGGCGGCGGGAGGAGTCGCCCGTCACTCTAGCCATGGCGGGCGGGCGCGCCGTCTCCGACGCGGCGGGATTCTTCCTCCCGCGGCCAGCCATCTTCAACGGGCACGCACACCCGGCAGCATGAGGCCGCAAATGTGCGCACTTCAAGTTCTGCGCAGCCGGCGAGCAACGCCGGCTCCTTCCAGCGACCGCCGGCCGAGCGGACCTCGACCCGCGAGAACCCGGATCCGCAAGGGACTCGTGCCCGATCCGGCCAAGGAGTCGGCCCGAACGGGGCGGCCGCCGGGGTCTCGAAGCCCCGAGCGCAAGCGGCGGGTTCGAGGCCCCCAAGTCCTCGAGCGACTCGAGGGGGGCGCCTGAGGCTCGACAGCCCCCGAGCGCTTTGAGCAGGCCGGGTGGCTCGGGTAGAGCCACCTCGAGCGCGGGGTAAGTCTTCTGGTCGATCTTATTGCACTATTTTGTTCGCGTGTGAGTATTTTGTCACAATGAAATTTTTTGTTTTTCTCTTTCTTCCAGGACTAAGCGTCCCCTGCAGACCTTACCATCCCTCCCCCTCATGGTGCCTACTAAGAGGCTGAGGACCACGGGAGGGTCGCACGGCACCCCGTCGATGCCAGGTGGAGTGACTCTTCCTCCTTCCACTCCAGTTTGGTTAGAGCGGGCCAAGGATGCGCTTAGGGCGTGGTAGGCCGATGGCGCCGCGTCCGTGCGAGCCGGGGCCGTGACCAAGGCCACGGGGGAGGACGTCACCACCACCACGGCCTCGTCCGCCCTCCGCTCGAGACTGTCGTCGTCGGCGCGCCCGGGCGACGCGGCGGCGGGGCGACCAAGGGGGCGATGGCGCGAGGCGGCGGCCTCTATCCCGGCGACGGGCCGGATCGGGAGTAGCAGCCCATCACGCCGAGGACGAGTCCGAACTCGGGCGCCAAGTCCTCCCCGGCCGGTCGGCTGCGCCGCCGAGGAGGAGCGCGGGGGAGAAGGAGGAGGAGGAGACGCGGCGGCCACCGATCGGCCGGTGGGAGATGTGGTGATGCGGAGGCGGGGTCGGTGCGAGCTCGCCCGAGCCGGCCTCAACCCCTCCTCGGGATATGGAGGTCGAGTCCTCGCCCGGGCAACGGGTCGAGGAGGGGGAGGCCCAAGCCGCCGTTCGAGAGGGCGCGCGAGGAGCACCCGCCGCCACGCAAGAGGAGGAGAAGGCGGAGGAGCCGGCGGAGCAGCAGGCGGGGCCGGTGGTGCAGCCTCGCCGCCGCAGCCGAGGAGCGCCGGCCCGCAGCGGAGCAGGGCGAGCCGAGGAGGAGCAAGCCGGGCCGGCGGGGGCAACGAGCGGAGCGGCCCACTGCTACAGGCGGTGATGAGCGTCATGGCGACGAGCGTGAGCACCACTCGCAGCCGTATCGAGCGCCGCCACAACCTCCACAAACTTCCGGGAGCCGGGTGCCCCACCTCGTGCCTCGACTCGGAGATCGAGGCGAGGTGAGGTTCGAGGCCATGACTGACGCCGACCAGTGGGAGGAGGCCCAGAGGAAACTGACGGCGGCCGCCATCGTCGACAGCCATATGCGGTCGGTCGGTCTCGGGCCCATCGTGCTATCGAAGAGCGGAGGCGGCTCGAGGCGCGGGCGCTTGCTCAGGAAGCGTCCTCCTCCTGGAGCCAGCCGCAACGCCCGACAACCTTGGCCGAACGGGTGGTGACGGCGGGCGTCAATTTGGAGGCGGTGAGGAGACTCCACTCCTCCGTCGACAAGGAGATGCGGGAGGAGTTCCCCTTATGGGAAAGGCCGCCGCTGGTGCTCCCCGACCCTCTTGACCACGAGGCTCCTCCGATCGTGATGAACGACCAGAAGGAGCTCGAGGCGTACACGGAGGCCGAGGAATGCCGGCAGTGGCTTGAGAACGCCTTGAGGACCGCCCTGTCGCTTGTTTCCGAGGACATGCCCCGGCTTCTTTCTGTGAGTACTTCTTGTTGCCCTTTCTTTTTGGTTTATCGTGATTTATGATCTAACGCTTCCCCTTCATGGTTCAGACGGCGCAGAGCCGCTCATATGCCAAATCGACGCACATCCTTGCTACCCAAGAGAGCGAGCACGAGATCCGGCGTGCACGTGCGGATGGGGGTGAGGCCGAGGGCGAGCGGCACCGATTTGCTCGGGCTCCTTCGAGAGGCCAACGCTGCCTTGGTCGCCGCTAAGGAGGATGCCAAGAAAGCCCAAGATGAACTCGCTCGAGTGGCGCAGGAGGCCGGGGCAGCGCAGCAGGAGGCAGGCGAGAAGCTCGCCCAAGCCGCGCAGGAGGCCGAGATCGCTCGTCGGAAGTACGCGCAGCTGCATGCAACCTTCGAGCAGCTCAAGAAGGACGCCGCCACGGCACTGCAGAGCTAGAAGGCCAAATGCCGGGACATGGAGCAGCTCCAAAAGGAGAAAGCCGGCGTTGAGGCCTATGTGAAGGAGCTCCGTGCAACGGTCACCCGGAGGCCGCCGAGAAGGAGGCTCTCTCGAGTGCGCTCGAGGCGGAGAAGGAGCGGGTGACCGGTCTCCAAACGGAGGTGGCCAACTTCCGTCGTGGTGACGGACAAGGACCTCGCCATCCGGGCGTCGGGAAGGCTTACGAGGAACTCTGCGTGTGGAGAAGCGCGACATCGAGCGCGCCTTCCGAGAAAAGAGGCCGAGCTCTCGTCCCCGCCGCACCGGTAAGTGCTCGAGTCTTTTAGTCCCTTTTTTTTGTGCGTGATTCATACATGTTGCTCGAGTACTTGACTGAGTGCTTGATTCTTGTCGTCCTTTTTCAGGTTTGGAGGCGGACCTGGCGGACGCGCGTGAGTACGCAAAGTCAACCCACGCGCTGGCTGACCGCGTGCTCTCGCCCAAGGCCCACATCACGGCGCCATTGACACCCTCAGCGCCAAGTGGGGCTTCCCGGTGGTGGACGTCGAGGGGCCGGATGCTGGCCAGAGCTATGCTAGCCGGGTCCGTGAGTTCGGCGCCTCTCGCGGGGGTCGTATTCGGAGGCCCTCGTTTTGCTTTGCGCGCGACGATGGCCATCTTCTACTCGGGATTCGGCGTCTCGAGGGAGGACGCCCGGCCGGGATGGAGGCCGTTGCGGCGCTTCACCTACGTCGAGGGCGAGCAAGAAGGAGGGTCAACCCCCGGATCGAGCAGCTCAAGGCCGAGGCAGAGGAGCGGGCGCCCTTCTTGGAGGCGATCTCGCTGAGAAGTCCTTCCGCCTGATGTGGAGTAATCTTTATCCGGCCTGCGAGCCGAAATCTGGGCAACAAGGCCCTTGTAAGAAAACAAGTACTTTTTGGTTATGGGAGTGGCCCAAGTGGCCTTGAACCGTAATACTTCGATG
>JAENPR010001231.1:0-192615 GCA_018135685.1 Themeda triandra | reverse complement strand
TTCTCCCCCTTTGTCATCAATAACCATAAAGGTATGTAGAAATACCACTTGAAAACACCACATGTAAGATACCACTTGATGCAAAGGGTTGGAACTAGCTAGGGTTGATGGTTGAGTCTTGAATCTTCATTTTTGATGGACAACACCATATGTTGGAATGACACCACTTGTAAAATCCATATGTAGTTGCATAAAATCCACTTGTAACTATACATTGGGCACCCCTCCCTTGTCATAGCACCAAAAATACCACATGAAGGTTACTAGTAGGATCTTTGTCTCTAATACCAATGAAGTGGGGCTCCTCCCCCTATGACAAAGCATGGGTCAAACCAACTGTAAACACTTTCTTGTCGCGTGAGGGTAGCTTCTCTTGATTTGAATTGATCACTTAAAGTTGAGGATCATTTGTAGAACCATCTTGTTGATTTACTAGATACCACTTGAATAAAAGCCATGTGTACTATACTACTTGTAGGAACACCACTTGTAAAGATAGTGATAAACTAGACATTTCTTGCAAGAACTATCATTGTGGTAACCACTTGTTGGATATGTCATGAATAACCAATTCTTGAACTAGATTGTTTCCATGAGTTTCTTTCTTTTTGACTTGAGTTAATATGAATCACTTATAAGCATCCAATTCCGGTTTGAACCAATGACAAGCTTCTTCACACCTCACTAGAAGGGTTATCTTGCCAATGTTGTACTTGAAATTTATATGCAATTCAAACTAGATCAAGTACTTGGGTTCACTAGCTCATGAACAAACTCATATTCATACCACTAGACCAATCAATCATTCAAGCAATAGTGGTAGACTATGAATTTAAAGCGTTTCATTGTTATGCATGACCCTAATAAGCATGTATTATATGCACTAACCGCATACTAGTAAGGGATGAAATGATCATGCACAATACAATGATACCTTTGCTATGTTGGAGTAGAGGATCGTCACATAGATTCCAACTTCATTACTCCAATAGCAATGTGAAGTCCATTCAATAAGCTTGATGAAGCTAATAGATATCAATTTGAATACCATGCTTCATCCATATGAGATGAAAAACATTAAGATCAAGTGCACTTTCTTGTTGTGGTTGGCTTGCTTGTTCTCTTGACTCTTGCTTGCATGAGAGAATACCACTTGAATGGGTACCATTTGTATATCACTTGTATTATTTCTTGACTTGTCATGTATTGCTCTCTATTTTGGGTGATGCTTGCATTCTTGATCAACCCTTTTGATTGCTTCAACCAAGCATCTCCAATAATTCTTAGATCACCACTTCCATGTTAGCCTTCCAAGTATCCCACTTGGTTTACCCACTCATGGGCGGCAAGCCCCCCGCAAGGGAGAAGTGATCTCTCACTAGGAATTATCCTTGACACTCACTTGAATTGCCTTTGTTTGATTGATCCAAGGACTTAACATGATGAGTAACCTTGAGATCTTATTTAAGTCCTTTTCTTTCTTGTTTAAGTCTTTTTATTTTTACCAAATGATCTCCAATCATCACTAGAACTTAAACTTCTTCTTCATCTTGAACTTGATCTTGATCTTCAATTTGAGTGCCAAATAGTGTAACAAATACACTCCACAATCAAATGGCCTTGTATTCATTTTTTTATGCTTCTAGATCAATTCAAAAACCAAACTTAGGTTCCTCAACCACTGATAATCATCTATCCAACTTGAGGACCTTTCAATTTGAGTGACTCTTGATATATTCAAGGATTGTCACTTTTCTCGACAGATTCTGTACCCTTCAAAGAATAATTCATATCTCACAATGTACAGCTCCAAATGCCATGAAATTTGGTGGAGATGTGTGACACAAAGTCTTCTAGCAGCTGTAAAAATTTGAGATTCATTGGCCTTCTAGATTGCTACCAGATTTCACATCTTCCCACACTGCTATATGCTGAAAACTGTTGCACTATAGCTGATAAGATATACTCCGAAACTAAAGCAATTCTTATCCAATCTTCATGAAATTTGTACAAAATATTTTACCATAAGTGTAGAGCATGCATACCAAATTTCAAACCAATCCAATAATATTTGATCATTCAAACTTAGACTTGAACACAGCTAGCTTAGATTCTAGGTATTTGGACAGATTTAAGCAATTGAGCTATGCTTCTTCAAATTGAATCAAACTTCATATCAACTTGTTTGAATACCAACACAAGACATATATCCTTTCAAACCACTTATTAAGAGTCATATTGTGATCATATCCAACCAAACTATTCCAAATTTGACTACTAAGCAATTAATCCATTCAAACATCTCATAGTAAGCAACATATGCATATATATCCAATTCAGTCAACTCATATGCACCCAAATGAATAGATCAACTGGGAATATACCTTTGATAGCTCATGATCATCCACTAGCAAGCTTCAACTCAAATACTTTGCAAGCCTTCGAATACCAATAGATTACCACAACTTGATTATTGCACTTGTATGTTGTAGCACATTGGACTTCACTTGTCATGACTTGGCATTGGGAAAGAAATAGTACTAAGCTTCAATACTTGATTAAATCAAATGATGAATGAAATGAACTCAATTGAATCAAGTCTCCAATGCCATGGTACCTACACACAATCATCCACTTTTTGATGGTACCCAAACATGTTTGGGTCCTCTCAAGTTACGAGCAACATACTTAGGCAAAGCCTTAGTATGAGTAGTGGGATGTTTTTCAATAGAAACCATTGAGGTACCATTGTCATCCTTTCTAAGCATATTATTTGTATCAATTCAAATAGGCTTAGAATTGTTACCTAGGGGACATGAATGAGCCATGTGTCCCCTTTCTCGGCATGAATAGCATCTTCTCTTCGGTTGAGCCTTTTCTTCATTGCTCATGTGATGCTCTTCATTGCCTTGCCTCTTATGTGTTGCTTGAGCCTTCTTCTCAAGCTTGGTAGGACACCCCGAGGCAAAGTGTCCCATATCCCCACATTCAAAGCACTTGATGTGAGCCAAATTTCTTCTCTTTTGAATCTTGCTCATCATCATGTTGGCATCTTGAATAGGCACCCCTTCTTGTCTTCTTCTTCATCATCTTCAAGTCATCAACTATGTCATCATGGTTGATCTTGACTTGATCTTGGGGTTTCTTTTCTTGCTCATCTTGTGGCTTTGGTTGAGGCTTCTCTTTGTTTGGACAAGTTTTTGCTAGATGTCCCATTTCATTGCATTGGAAGCATATGAAATGAGAGAGCCTTTCTTCTTCTAGCCTCTTCATTTCTTTCTCATACTTTCTCTTGCCCCATTTCTTTCCCTTGATGTTGGTGTTGTTGTAGCGGATGCCATTCATGTTGCCAAATCTCTTGTAGCTCTTCAAGAGTTGAGAATGTGTGATCTTTGGCACTTCACTCAACCCAATATTGTTCTTGTGGAAACCAAGGCCACTCTTGTCACCATATCTTCTCTTGTTCTTCAACATGTGTTTGAAGGTGACTTGAGAGTTGTAACACCTCTCTAGCTTATTGTTCAAATTCTTCACTTTACTTTTGAGTTTATTGTTCTCCTTCAAAAGGTTAGTCCTAACAAGACACAGAAGTAGAACAAGCATCTAATTGTGAAGAACATGGTATATCATGTAAAACATCATAAGAGGTGGATACATGCTTCTTTCCTACATCACAAGGGTTAGTCATATGTGATTGATCATTTAACCCAAGTGATGAGCTCTCACTAGTTTTAATTTCTTCATCGGAAATCTTCTTAGTGAGAAAAGCATGTTCTTTCAACAAATTATCATGAGTAACACAAAGTTCCTCATGAGTCAATTTTAGCACATCATGTGAACAACTAGTAACATAAAGTAGATGCTTTTGTTGTTCACATGTTGTCTTTAGAAATGAGTTTTCATTTGCTAATTTTATTGTTTTTGCTTTCTCATTTTCTAAAGACATGGTCATGCTAGCAAGTCTACTAACAAGCTCATCATATGAGGCATGATCAATCACATTGCAACTTGATACCTTAGTGTCACATTGTGACATGAAGCAATATGATGATGTTGGAGAGCTTGTAGTAGCATCATCATTGGAGCATGAACCATCATCGCCGTCAAGTGTGCTTGGGGTAGAATCATCACTTGCATCACTTGAGGCAACATCCTCCATCTTGTCAGGTGAGCTTAGATCGATCATCTTCCTCACATGACCATGAGGTGGAGCAATCTTCCACAACAATCTTGTTGTGATCATGCTCATCATCCTTATTTAGCACCATCGTGGCGTCCTCCACCTCATGCTTGCCATCATCCCATGTGGAGGCATCGCCGAATATGTGCTTGATGGAATCCCACGCCATACGTGCAGCAAGCATTAAATAGCAAAGTGCTTTATCATTAAGATCATAAAGTGCTTGTTGAGCTTCGGTAAGGTTCTCATCGTCCATCACATGGGTGAGACCTTTTGTGCAGCCCACCAAACTTTAGGTCCCGATGCACGAAAATGATCAAGCATATGGTGTTTCCACCGTGCAAAGTTCATGCCATCAAAAATATGTGTGTCACATGTGCAATCAACATCCATCCCACTAGTCGCCATCCTCTAGGGTCGGTGAAGACCACTAAAATAAGAGACCCTGCTCTGATACCACTTGTAAGGTCGAGATGGCGGACTAGAGGGGGGTGAAGAGTCCTTTTTAAAACTAATCGCTCCATCTAACTGATATAAGTGTGGAATTAAATCTATCGGCCTAGCTAAGACTTCACCCCTCTAACAAAGACTCTAGATACACCTTGTAAGAGATCCTAAACAAGCAAGCAAGATGTCGATCTAGCTATTGCAAACTAAACAAGTCTAGCTTGCAAGGTCACACAAACCCAAGCAACTAGTACTTTGGCAAGCGGGTGTGCACCTACACAATTCCAATGAGCAAAAGCACAAAGCCAACCTAAGCTCACTAGATGCTCAAGGACAAAGCTACACAAGCCAAACCCAAGAGCTCAAACTTACTTAACTACACAAGCTAAGCAAAGCAAAATACTCTACTTCTAACTACACAAGCAAGAAGGTGATTAACAAGCTACACAAGCTAACTAATCACTAAAGCAACTACACAAGCTATATATGAATGAAAGGAATTTAAATACAAAGCTTGTGAAAGAGATTGAAAACCACCACGAAGTGTGGGCACAAGATGACTCAGCGATTTTTCACCAAGTTCACTTGGTTGCCCCCAAGCTACGTCCTGTTGTGTCGACCAACACCTTCGGTGGTTCCTTCGGTCTTTTCTCCTAGATGGTTCTTCAGTGTGACCCTCAAGTCACTTGCCCCTCAAGACACGCCCCGCAAGGCACCGCAAGACACCACTCTCAAGTGAGCCCCTCAAGGCACCGAGCAAACTTACACACGCAAGGGTGGTAACTCAATGACACGCGCATTTCAATAGGCTACTCTTCGCGATCCCCGTGAGGTGAGTACCGACCTCTCACAATCTCTTCTCCGGAGCACCGTATCTCCACGCATGCTACCACGGAGCCTCTTGCCACCAAGCCGTCTAGGAGGTGGCCATCCTCCAAGAGTAACAAGCTCTCCCGCTTGCAACTCAACCACCTAGTGCCACTCGATGCAACCTCGCAAAGCAATGCACTAGAAATCACTCTCTCACACTATCGGATGGTCACTACCAAGCATATGTGAGTAGAAGGGCTTCCAAGCACCACAACACAAGCTACCAAAGCTTGGGCGTGCTCAGCAACCGGCCACAGCCGGCCAAACCACGTATTTATAGCCCCAAGCTCGAAATTAGCCGTTACTTAGATCGGGCGCACAAGTCAACTGCGCCGGACGCGTCTGGCGCCGTTCAGCTAGCGCCCGCGCCGACCGTTGCGCGCCACGATTTGAAAACCTTCACTGCGCCGGACACGTCCTACGCTAGCACCGGACGCGTCCTACGTGTACACCACCAAGCCGAGATTCGAAACTAGCCATTAGAGAGGTTTCAGACAGTGCCGGACGCTCATTTTGTGAGCGCCGGACGCGTCCTACGCTCGCCGGATGCGATCCAGAGAGTGTGTTCTCGCGTCCCACCACCGGACGCCCATTTAGTGAGCGGCAAACGCGTCCTGCGCCAGCGTCCGTCGCTCTTCAGGACAATAGACCACCCGCACTCCGGTGGGCGTATCTCTTAGCTCCGAACTCTGTTTTTGAAGTTCTTGGGCTCGTTCACCTAAAGTTGTCACTCAATTATCAAAACCAAACAAGGACGTTTCAACTCCTCTACCTGTCAATGTTGTCAAAAGATAGAGTTATGAGAACCAATGCATCTTTATAAATTATAACAACAAATGTAAATATAAGCATCGAGTTTGATTTAGAATTTACCTCAGGACGGGTCCGTGCCATGTGTGCACACAACTCTGGAACTTCGTCTCTCATGTCGAGGTCTATAGCTTGCATCTTCACAAAGGATAGAGTAGGAATGGTAATCCCAAGTCTTTCGATCCTTTTTCACATACTTGAACTGCATATTTCACTATAATACCTCGATCGGGGTTCTTTACTCCGACCTCTGAGATTTGTACAAGTCTGCGACCACGACCTTGACCAAGAGCAATTTGAAAGCGAATTCGACATTGGAGTCGTTGGCCATCATCAACAATATAGGTCAGAGCATCCACTTCTGTAACTCTGAAATATGATAGTGTCTTTTTGAGCCAAATGAATGGCTCAATTACCTGCGGCACATTACAAAATCATATATGAATAACAACACATGAGATATTCATAAATTTACTACAAACATGTAGATAAATTTGCTTACTATGTTTGGATGAGTCCATAGTACAACTAATTCCACGCCCGTATCCGATACTTGGGAAATCCCAAGCAGTCTACATAGCCGGACCAACATATGACTTCCGGTTCAGGGAGTGCACGTCCGACCATCTATTTAATTAATTAAACATGTTCATCAAAAGAAATTATGTTACAAACAAGTACCAACCAAACTATATAGTATTATTAGAGAACCATACAAGTTCTATTTAAATGAGTTAACAACTATAACAATTGTGTCATGTTAACTGGATGACACAAGATCAACAATTATCTAATTAATCTATGTCTCTTATATAAACAAACCCACTATCTATTTCTCTAGACATGCAAAGCGTCCACCTCAACATCCACTATCAAACCCACTATCTATTTATTTTTAATGCAATATGTCCACCTCAGCAATCCACTATCATTTGCCACTAGCAATTTATATTGACATACAAGATGTATTTCACTTTTTATTCCTTCTTCATGCCCGCCGTAACTCGCGGGGAATCCTTCTAGTTCAATGACACATGATCCAAAAATGTTATTTTTATATAGAATTGGTTAAACATATACTAAAACATGATATTATGCTAGAAAATGTGATGTCGGTTCATTTGATATAGATTGTCAGGGAGAATCACTCCGCCAAACGTAGTTTTAATTAAAATATGATCTCGGTTAATTTGTGAAGCGATTCTTTGAAATGAACTAAGAGGTTGAGAGCACAACTAGAGAATACATGGGACAAACCATACCCTACTCTTGGCTGGAGAATGTGGCGGTGGCGTCGGCGTCGGAGTCGCGGTGGCGGCGGTGTGGTCCCGTGGGCCCAGTGACGGCGCTGACCCGGTGGAGGTCGATGTCGGGGGCGAAGTCGGGGTCGGGGTCCGGGCGTCAGGGTCCGGGCGTCGGGGTCGGGCCGGAGGTGCGTCGAGGTTGGAGGAGGAGGCGTGCGGCCATCTGCGTGGAGTAGGAATGGCGTGCGGTGTCGAGGTCGGGGGCGGAGGCGTGCGTCCGTCCGGGGTGGAGAAGGCGTGGCCATCGTCGGGGTCGGAGGCGATGGTGTGGTCCCGTCATGGGCGAAGTGTTGGCGGTGGTCGGCGTCAAAGGTGGAGGCGCGTCGGGGTTGCCGCGCGCGTCCGGGTTCGGGCGGAGTGTCGGCGCGCTCGCGTCGGGGCGGAGCGCGTCGGGGTTCTTAGGCACGCGTCGGGGACGGAGGAGGTGTCGGTGGCGGCGGGGGCTGGATGGGGTGGCGGCGTGGTGGTGCGGGGCGAACTTTGTAACAGAACTGACCAACTAATATAATTACTATTCACTAATCAAGCCACCGTGGCAGCTTACATAGTAAACCGCAATTATACCAGTCCGGTAGTCCGCGAAATCCCGAAACATCTTGAACTTTCTCAAAGTCACACCCGGATCACAAAGTTCAGCAGTTCCCATTCACTTAAGTTACTTTTTACAACATTTAGAATTACACCATACGTTGCAAATATAATATTTTACAACTTAGGATTTTTAAATAAACAGTGGAAAAGAATAATATTTGCAAATACACTCACACCTAAATATTTAAATATAGTGGCAGCTCAGGGTCGACTCCTTCAAAAGCATGAGGATAAGATATAAGAGTTGACTTGCCCAAAGTCTATTCTTCCCGTAGTGGGATATAAGTCCACTGTGTCACCACCTTGGTAATCTTCGACCTACAACAAACAATATTGGGGATTGCACCCTGAGTACTTTGTACTCAGCAAGACTTACCCGACTAAAAGAAAATAAAGACTCTTTGGTGGATGCCAGGCTTTATAGTGGGGTAGCTGACTCCTTATTTGCCAAAAGGATGAGCTTATTAAATAATCATTTAGTGATAAAAGGACTCTCTAGCTTATCCAATTAAGTTGGATCCTGCCATTACTACATTAGCACCTGCACTACTCACATTTTTAGGTAGAAGCAATCAACATTAAGTAACCGCATTGATTGAGTAATCATTAAACCAACATGAGTGAATATAACCAACTCGCACAAAAGATATTATTTGCGACCGTGCTGCTGTCTCGATCAAGTATTCACTGTCCAGGAATGATGGCGATTATAATCGATTACTACTCAGCTGAGGGGGTATTCCTCACACAAACCAGGCACGCTTTGCAAGAGCAGCCTTAGTCACCATGATCTACTCGGGAAAAGACGCGGGATTAACAACTCATCACCATGACCAAGAAAACTCCTGGCAGCCAACAGGTAAGCGTGCCCATCAAATGACACCGCCCCATCTTAAGGACTCACCAACCGGGCACCTTGTTACACCCACCCCCATCGCCGGCATGGATACATGAAAGTTGAAACCCGGCCCAAGTAGATTCTTGGCTTCGTGGAATAGTCCCTACACGATCTTTTCCAGCTATCTGTGAGGCGGCATTCAACATGATTGAGGACGTACAAAGCCATATTTCTTTAAGAGGTGATTTAGTAGGCCACATGGTTATGTTCAAATCCAACATCTCACTATCCTCAATCCAAAAGGGGTAGTAACCACCTATCATCGCAGAAGATGGTTGATCATCCAGCTTCTACCGATTAATAAAGCAGGCCTAAGCACGTAGTCGATCCTGTACTTAAAAGTAGGATAGTTCTGGTGGCAAAGTAGTCCTGATGCAACTACGGTTCCAATCAACGCCTATAACTTAATGCATCAAAAAGAATAAAAGGACGCAAGGTAAAACATTTGCAAACCGTAGGAGGGATGCTCCGGGGCTTGCCTTAGTTAGAAGATCAGATTGAAAGCTCCAGGTACTCGACTATTCCAAGTCGGATTCCTGGTTCTTGATCACTCCACGTGCGGATCTCCGTTCGTGACTTGTCCTTCTGGATCCTTGACTTCTCGACGAATGTTCTACACGTGATCCTGGAATGATGCATATGCATATGCACGAGTGCGTATTCACCGGTATATGCATGATCATGAATGATCAAGGATGATAGATGTTCATAGGTGAATAACCTATTTAATCCGCTACACTTATCACTAGCAAACAAGCCAGTAAAGCCAAAGAATTAAACCTAGGCATAACCATCCTAACTCAATCATCATGACACACACTAAGTAACAATCAATCATACATAGCCTAATCAAAATGAGTCACCATCGTTATGCTCTATACATAACATCATACATTCATGCATTACTACCAATTAGCGACCTACAACTGGCAGTCCAATAATAAAATCATAACTAGAGTTCTATAACTCCAGTGGAAATGATTGAAGACAATCTGGAAAGCTTATAAAATTACCCATCAATCATCTCAAGACACCAAGACATGGTTCTCAACCTAACTGGTTCTAAAATAGATAACACTAGAACTGGTCCTGACCAAACAGCAACTAAACAACCCTTCTAACCAAGTTGTAAGAGCCATAGTTACTAAACTAGTCATCCAATGAACACCAAATCTCAACAGTAGACTCATATACTAATTACAAACCAATCATATAAAGACATGTTCCCCAGAATACCAACCTATCATTAGGTTAGGCATGGCATCTTAGAATCGACTCTAAATTAACCACCTATGGGTTGAACAACAACACATAGCTACATACATCCTAAAATCCTACAAAAATTACAGTAGATGACACATGGCAATGCCAGAGCATCATCCAAGTTTCATCCCATTTGGATGATCCTACTGGCCTACACAAAAATGACATGACAGCACATAAACTTGGACCCTAAAATACTTTGTACTACCAACTTGATTCTACCATGAATCCAAGCACATACAGAGCTACATTGTGGCATATAAGTAGCCCACAAAAAGTATCAACCTCAGATTCAACATATACAATTGATTTATGAATTATTTCAAGAAACATGCAATTAGGCCACTTGAACTATAACTACAAAATCTTACACAAAGGCATGCATGATACATTTATCATGGATAGGGCATAGCAATAAAAGGCTAACAATTCAAGAACCACATTTTTCAGAGCATTCTATGATTTACTATGCATTTCCTAATATTAAATACATTTCAGGAATTAAATCTAAACTCAATATAAGAGCATCACAAATAGGGCATTTCATATTTTCTATGCATAGGGCATCTCATAAGATAAATCTAGGAACTTGAATCGTCGGATTTGGACAATCCTAGCACGAATTTCTAAAGCCTTGCACTAATTTCTGGAAATCATTTTCTATAATCGGAATAGGACAAGCACTTTGCATCCAGTCCCCTGCAGTTTCGCGAAATCAGCTAAGGTTGGATCTGTAACTCTCTGAGTCTGGCACATATGCACGAAGCACCCCTACCTTTGTCTAATTCCGGGACCAAGTCCCTGTACGCGAGGAGGAGGAGAGGAGCATGCCGGGCTCACCGTTCCCGGCCGGCGAGGGCTCCCCGGCGGTGGTGCGGTGGCGGCGGAGGAGCAGGGCAGTGCTGCGCCCGTGCCGGCGCTCGCGGATCGGCTCGAGGTGGGGCGTAGCCATCTGGCCGCTGGAACCGTGGTGGCCGGCGGCCATCCTTCCGCGGCGGCGGCGCTGCGGCTTGCCCGAAGGCCGACTGAGGGGCGGTGAAGGTCGTAGGGGGTGAGGCGATGCTACGTGCACGAGCAAAGGGTGCCATGGCGCGGCGGCTGGAGCGTGGCGGCAAAACCTGTGGGCGACGGCCATGGCGACCGTCCGCAGCGGCCGGCGCCGCGAGCAGAAGTGGAGCGCGCGGGAGCAGATAGGGGAGGGAACGGCTGGCTCACACGGCGTGAAGGCCATGGTGTGTGGGTGAGGTGGTGTAGTGGCGGTGCGCGAGCTTGCGGTGGCACCGACAATGGCGACCGCCGGCGTCGGCTTTCGCCGCGGTGAGAGGGAGACCGAGAGGAGAGCGAGGGAGGAGACGGGGACTGATTGGGGAGGCCTGGGACCCCGTTCCCCTTTGCCCAAGGGCGTGGCGGAGGCGGCCGGTGGGCGAGGATGTGTGGGCGCGGTGGTGTCGGCCATGCACGCGGCCACGTCGCCCTTCTGTCGAACAGGTGGCGTGCGCGGAAGTGGACAGGTTGGGAGGCTATTTTGGCTGTTTCTGGGCCGAATCAGGTCATGGACCCAAAATAAAGTCTGAAGCCCACACATCGTTTTATATTTTCTATTTAGACACCCTGGTCATTTGAGCTTTGGTTTAAGAGATATTTAGTTGCCAACATGGCAATGTCAACGCGCTAAATACGGTTGACCTAGGGCTCGGTTTTCTCGAAACGGACGGCCAAACTCGATCGAATTGATCCCAACTTTTGGCATGCTGTGCCCCAATGGGTTAGCTATGTCTTTCCTATTTGGGCCAACTAAAGTTGTTTCACGAAATTCGGAGAACGCGGCACGCCAATCGTCCGACGTCGTTAAACCTAGCGACTTCATCACTCGTTTTGAGCACCTTCTAGACCTTTTCGTGAAAGAGTCAAAACACAAAGTTTTCTCAAAATACTCTCCTCTTCGAACTTTATTAAAGGTCCGACTCGAGATAAGCAACGTAGTTACTACTTCTAGTTCAAGCCAACAATCACACTTATAGACTAAGTCAAACAGAGTGCAGACAAGCATCAGGCAATCATGTCAAGATGAGGATTATATGCTAATGTTATGATTATGCTCATGATGTGCAGAGTTAATGCATGATTAACATCCAGGAAGTTACAGCTCTAACCCCCTTAAAAGAAATCTCGTCCCGAGATTTGGTAGAAGTAGATTAGTTTTTGAAAAAACGATATCTCTCATAGCGATAGCTCATGCTTTACCACTGCCTTCACGTTTATCCATAAACTTCTCATTTCTTATCACAGCCAGGTGACTTTATTCCGGGTTACGTAATCTCAATACCTAAGATCCAATTCATCTTCGAGTATAACTTGCCGGCTCTAACGTGGTGTCCCCAGGACACAATACTGTTTCATCCAGGACACTCTTGTTTTTGCTCGAGTTATGGTGTTGGGAGCCTGACAAGGTCACCGTCTACTCAAGAGGCGTATCATACACTGATAACCTTGAGAAAAAATCCAATTTACCACACTAACTGTTCCTCTCCTTGCAACTTACGGAACATACGGTGCCGATGGTGGTGTCGAAGCTTCGGGATTGTGCGATATCGAATAAATGAGGCAATTTGGGTTCAGCTCTATCTCGTCGGTTAACTTATACTCACTCCCAGCAGGCATCTTCAATCAGGGTTTTGCAACTGACATGTCTTCTCTTAAGGTAATGCTACCATTACTATGTCAATCTTAAGTATGAAGATGACAAAGCATAGCATAGTATGCATTCACTCAATACCTGGGATAACATCCCATCTGAGTAGATCATCATGTAATATGACCAATCAACTACTCAATTGAAAATTTCCTAGGCTACTTGAGAGGAAATCTGCAATTCGCTTCATCAAATACATCAAAAGGTGCTTCAAAAAATCCATTATGTTTACCACTAAGAAGCGGAGCATAGCTTCCGCAAAACGGAAACCACATGACTCCCTTTCGAGGTGGCAACATAGGACTTTGTCCGCACATATTCATTATCGGCACAGCCCTTCATAGGAACACCAGCTATTGATATGCCAATAGGAATCATTTTGATCAAAAATATTTAACTCTTACATGTAGAAATCAAAATTCCTAGGTCTAAGGTATCCGAATCTTCTCATGTAGAAGTCAAAGTTCTTAGGTCAAGAACTCCTTGACTCATCGAAAACCCACAAAATTCCTTATTCCATTAAGCAATTCCGACAAGCTAAGCGAATCATCTAGCAAGCATCTTCAGGTAGCATCTTCTTGCATACAATACATATTCTCGGATTAGGGATTCACCACTCGGGTATACCAAAAGTACCTTTCCAACCTTATACACGACAAACCTTATCCAAAAGGGTTCCTGTATTGAACCAACATGCATGTCCCAACAATGCTTGAACGACATGTAAGGTCCATAATTTACGAACCCAAGGCCGTATCAAATTGCTCATGCCATGCATACCCAATGCATGACAGATTTAGACGTACTGATTACCTGATCCTCATTCAGGTGCAAATCCACTAGTACTATAAACATCCAATCATGCATAGAGACTTCATCTTAACCACAGGGCACATAAGCTTCTTGTAGAGGGACAGTTGACAGTTAAGTACCACAAGTGGAGGTCCATGGATATGACATTTGTCAGGTTCTCTCAATAAAGGCCCTTACTCGATGAGTTTTCTCCTTTGATTCCCATATGGCAAGAGTACCTTATAGGACATTAAAAAGGTCTAACCCCCCTTAAAAGAATTCCAACTTTTGGATAAGGGGTTCCATGGGGTAGAAATTCATTCCGCTGATCGGCAAAATCTTATATCCATTTAAATCCACACCAACGGCTCCAACTACTCTGACACTCGTGTCGGCTAGAGGGATTCCATTATGAGCAAAGGAACAACTGGACACCTTCAAGAGCTCAACAAATAGTACTCGTACTTTGCTCTCGAAAGCTCACAGCATTGAACACATGATTGTTCATCCCAAAACACCTCTTAAACACGCATCAAAACACATCGTATACTCTACACGAACTATAGAGGAGCACACATTCTACAAGAGGTAAGGTGACTCTAGGGGAAACACTTGGTAGTCTATCGGCCTACCATCTCTCATAGTCAAGACAAGGTTAATGTTAGTGACCTATCATTCACAAACTATCTTATGACACACTTCAGGGAAAAACTTCATAGCTAACGTTATCAGAGAATGATCAATGAATACCAAAGATAATCCTGGTAGGGTCATGCAAAATTACATCGAGGTAATCCGTGTAATAGATCGAGGTTAACAACCACGAGGTTCACGAGTACCAAATAGCTCGACCATGAGTCCACGGCCACTAGGAGCTCTCGGTTGCATCGCGACTCCGTTGGTTATTCCTTAAGACACCATCACAGACATTATGCATCAAGATGCAACTTTGTACGACAAAGAGTATTCTCGCATGAATAGGCATTGCGTGCAAGACAAGAGGTGAACGACCGACAAGAATGGTCGTATGGTTAGAGAATAACAAGGAAAAACAAGGAATGATACATGGCCCACTGTCTTCATGGCATACTTCTACTTGTCAAAATGGTTTCCCAATACTAAGTTTGTTGAGAAAGCTAGCTTAGTTAGACAATCATCACGAAACCGAAGTTAGCTGCCAATCTAAGGATTAGCAAACCAATAGGTCTAATGCCCAAGAATCAGCGAGAAAGCAACCAAACACTTTGGGCATGGAGTTAGATTATCATTTCAACTTTCTATTCGCACGAGCCATATCGATAAGACTATTTTATCAACAATCTGCTTTTGTGATCTAAGCACGTGCACAAGCATCTAAACAATCATTCGAGGAAAATGTGCGAGGCCACATTCTAACTTTGGAAAAGATGGGAAAAAGGATCACCCCATTGATCAAAGCATTATCGCTTCTGATAACGCTACAATATGTATGTGGATTCTTTCGAAAGATACGTCTTGCAACATTCAAGGGAGGTTGTAAGACAATAACATGGCAGAATATAACACTAGTGTAGTTAAGGTAACATACTACGATTGGTAATCACAATGCTAGCGTGTCTCCTAGTATCCCAACCATGTGCTGATCAATTCACAGCGGGTCCTAGGTTCCATCGCGGCACTGCAAACTTCAATCGGGACGACATTACCGAATCCACGACCAATGGTATGATTTGCCAGAGGATAAGATATATTGAAGAATATCCTGTACCAACGGCTTTAGGCACAAGGCAAGGTAAAAAGAATCATCATAGATTTAAAATTTGAGGATACCAAGGAGTATGTATGGAACAAGCATGGCATAAACCACACACTAAGGTCACGTTGTTCCCACAGGTATGATGGATAACAACATTCGCTTAAAACTGGTCTAGGTATGTGACAACAAGGAACCAACATCGACATACCATCATGGACAGACAACAAGGGAAGCGAATTCACAAGGATGAGAGTTGAACATTTTCTTAAACCACAACAACATTCTAGACCAAACCTATAAGCTCCACATGATACTCATTCATAGTGGCTAGTCTTAGAACAAATTCGTCAGCCAACACATCACATCTTACAATTCTACTGACCAACATATCATGGCACCCACAACGCATGGGTACACGCCATAACATAAAGGTCCACAAAAAGGAAGCAAGTAACTCTACTAGCAAGCATCACTCAGACTACTCCTCAGGTTGCTGGTCTGTGTTCTCCACATATCATGTGTTTTCAACTTCTTCACTCTCCATGTCAGGCATTGCTGAGGTATTGCCACCAATTCCTCATTTATTGTGGAGCCATCATCAGCGGAGATGACCCCATGTACTCTCTTAGTCGTTCCGAGAGGTGAAGCTGCACATAAACATGTTGACTTCTGCTTGACCACCCCTTTCTAGGAGGATTGAGTTGAAGCTGATTGTAGACCCACTACGGATCTCCTTGTAAAGCTCCATTGGTGACGTCCAACACGATCACCCTATTTCCCAGGCAATATTCCTCGCTCCGACAATTATTCCGATGATGCACAGCTATACCAAGGCATGTTGCCACTGATCAAATAGGTCAGGTAAATCCGAAACTGACTTTGCGCTACAAAGGCTTCATGCATGGCAACATTCTTTTCGTTGCGTAGCCCATTCCTTGGGAAGCGTTATTTGTGCAAACAACATATTCACCCTCTTTACTTTCTCTTCGTATCCCTTCATCACCGGCTGGTGCTTAGTGGTGACATAATCAGACTCATGATTAAGAGGTTCCAATGCACTCTCAAAAGAAGGGTAGCTCTTTTTCATGGCAAACATTGCACTGCTAGCAATACTGTTGCTATTCTCAGCCTCATCCGTATCACCAACAAGTGTAGTCTCACTACTCGGGCGCCACACGGCATGATATGGATCACCCTTGGAAAACACACTCGCAGTGGCACTAGCAACTCATCCGGACAACTCTTAAGCAAATCCCTTAAGGCTCTATAAGCAATTATAGTCGCACCATCCTGAGGGTTCCTGCCTCGAGCGATAAAGTGGCGGCCACACCAAAGTGACTCACCCTCGCTCTTGGCGGAAATCGCCACCTCAATAGGGAGTGAACTCGGGCGTTGACTTTCCATTTCCTTGCTCCACTGGTAGCGATGCTCTTTACTCGTGGTATAACCAACAGAGTGCAGAACTCACCATAAAGAGATGGCATTCCAAATTCTGTCATAAACTGCTTGATCTCGTATGGCTCACAAGTGGCAAGCTGATGATGTAGAGCTTCGCTTTGGTTGACTTGGATTTGATGTGCTTCAATCGTGCCTCTTGCACACCCGAATTACAACTCTCATGTGACGAAGGTTATATTGGTCAATTTTTATCGAAAGAGAAGCATTCATTTATAAGGAAAGAAATAGTGTTGTACCCATGAAAGGATCATATGACATGATGCATGCACGTTCAGTACGTCCTCACAAACCTAGAAAACAATAGATTCTAGCGTTTTAAGCGGTGGCATACATACGACTCTCGTATAACGAAAACTAGTCGAACTATACGAACTTGCGTGGTTAGTGTACCCGCAGAAGATTCTATTTTAGCCCAAAATCCCATATGAATGCAATCGACGTTAAAACTCGGCACCTTAAGAATAAGGTCAAAGCTCCGAATACAAACAACTCCTATTCCACACCCCTCTCCACACAGGAATACCCCCGATATCCCTGCATGTAGGCGGACGCTAACCCAATCATCATCAGAAGACGACATCCCACACATGAGACACTTTCATATAAACATGTGTGAAACATGTAAATAATCCGGTGCCATATAAGCACTCCCCTAGATTGGCAGTGTATCCGATCATGCTCTCACAACTCACACTTACCTTGGTGTTGAACCGACTTACCAGAGCGTAGAGGAGTATGAAACCAAATCATAACCATTCAAGTGAATGGCCCCCATACATATCCGTCGTGTATGAGCGCGACAAAAGAAAATATGATGCAATACCCAAAGTTAGCCTGTTAGATAGCCACCTAGTAGTGCTTAACTGGGCATATAGGACACGACCACTGGCACACTTTAGTTTGAACACATAGTTTTTCAAAACACAAGTTGGCAAATAGTTTTGTAAAACAAATCCTTTTATTTTTAAACACTCAAGTGAACAGTAAGTGCTGAACCATGGAGCTGATGCCATCTGTAATAGAACCGACCAACTAATATAATTATTGTTCACTAATCAAGCCACCGTGGTAGCTTACATAGTAAACCGCAATTATACCAGTCCGGTAGTCCGCGAAATCCCGAAAGATCTTGAACTTTCTCAAAGTCATACCCGGATCACAAAGTTCAGCAGTTCCCATTCACTTAAGTTACTTTTTACAACATGGGTGAACATAACCAACTCGCACAAGAGATATTATTTGCGACCGTGCCGCTGTCTCGATCAAGTATTCACTGTTCAGGAATGATGGCGATTATAATCGATTAATACTTAGCTGAGGGGGTATTCCTCACACAAACCAGGCACGCTTTGCAAGAGCAGCCCTAGTCACCATGATCTACTCGGGAAAAGACGCGGGATCAACAACTCATCACCATGACCAAGAAAACTCTCGGCAGCCAACAGGTAAGCGTGCCCATCAAATGACACCGCCCCATCTTAAGGACTCACCAACCGGGCACCTTGTTACACCCACCCCCATCGCCGGCATGGATACATAGAAGTTGAAACCCGGCCCAAGTAGATTCTTGGCTTCGTGGAATAGTCCCTACAGAGGTGATTTAGTAGGCCACATGGTTATGTTCATATCCAACATCTCACTATCCTCAATCCAAAAGGGGTAGTTGTTGGCGGTCCTTAACTTGATTCTAACCCCTCCAACTTTAGCCTAGGCAACACTAAATCTCACCTAGAATAGGGCTCTACTCTAACCATTTCAACAGTGTGGCGCAGAATTCTTGTTTTGCAGGTCAACACTGAAATACACCTAAAATGAGCCAAGAACTAGAGCAAAACTATGATGTGAGAAGGTGGCCCACCTACCGGATAATTCGGGTCTCAAACATAGCCTAAAATGCCAAGCATGAACCCAAGAAGTGGAAGCCCAAAACTCGGTCCAACTCCATCTTGGGCTGCAGGAGTGGGGTTGAGTATTTTGGCCATAACTCCCTCATCCGGACTCCGATTTACGAAATTCACCAGGCTACGGAAAGCTGATGACGAGGCCCACGTGCCTGTAAAAGATGGGCCTCATCCGAGCCAAACTTGGTGCGCGTTCCCCAGGCGCGGGCGCGCCTGCGCGGTGCCCGATCAGGCCCATTTTTGGTCAGCTGGCCCATGACGATGTGTGGAGGTCGGTTTTGCTGGTGCTTTGTACATGGAAGGTACAAAACCGCCTTTAGAGGTCGGTTTTGGTCATTTCCAAATGGGCATGACCCTTTTTGCATAGAGCCTCCTCCTCTCCACCTATAAAAGGAGGCTCCCTCCTCCTCATTCAACACACCATTCCAAGGATCAAGAGCTACTACACCTAGAGAATAAAGATCCACACTCCTTGGGCTTAGGCCCTAGCTAGCTAGTATAGCTTGGTAGTGGAGAGATGTGAGGGAAGAGCGGGGAAGAGCCGGACTTGTCGGTCTCTTCCCCAACCTTGTACCTCAATGAACACCTGTGCTACACTTCGTCGGGTTTTCCCACTATGTGAGTGTTCATGTTTTCTTTGGTAATAAGCCTTTCGGTATTTATTCTTCATTTATACTTGTTTGCGGGTTCGTCGACCGTCCTCGTGGCGGTTGCTCTAGTAGAGGACTCCCGATAGAGACGGATGTTCCTGTACGACGCTAGAGTAGTAGCTAATAGCATAGACGTGGTGTCTAGGCTGGCGGCTACCTTCGTTTGCTTCGTAGCCCATGGTTGAGGTGGTAGGTGGCAGGTGGTGATAGCCCTGTCCGTCCCTTGTAATCCCCCACGTCTGGTTACGCCGTAGAGCCTTAGGCCGGCATGCAATTGCATCTTTTTTGTTCGGGTCTAGACATAGATGCCGCCCTATGCCTTGACACAGCCGTCGGAGGGTCATTTTCACATAAAACTACGACGGAACAGAGGAAAATCCTTAATCACTTCCTAGAGAAGCATGCTTCTCCTGTCGTAAAGGCTAAACCTCTCCAAAAGAAGGGCAAGTCAAGTTTTGAGGAGCCCTCATCAGCCGAATCCTTACCCTTTCCATCCTTAGATTCGACTAGTGAGCCCTCACCCGAGCGACGAACACTGAAGGAAGGGATGCTTTATCCTTCGAGTTCGCTATCAATTTCGAGGATTATGGTAGAACCCCGAACATGTCCTGGCATGAAAATTTACATTTCATTCTAAGGAAGCCTCCCCTCACGAAAAACCATCAAAAGAATGGTTGAAGGAAGTGAAATGTTCTTCTGAAACAATTCAGATTCTTTCACCATCCACAGTTGGGACAAATATCATGCCACAATTCCTTGTGGAAGCCCTGTTGGGAAATTTTCCGCTAGTCCCGAATGATAATGTTGACACAAAATGTGGCGCACTGTGTCTCACACACAGCAAGCCGGAAAGCCTGGCTTCAATTCGGGTGCCCGGGCGTCTGAATCCGGTGGCGTGCCAGTCGATTTGACCTGAAGATCGACAAGAGATAAAAACAGTAAGATCATAAACTGGAACGTGCCGGGTGAGACCAGACAGTTCCATCTTTACGGCCCTGAAGCCACTTACGACGACATATAGCTATAGAAGCTATCTGCCAACAAACTGCAATTCATTCGGCTAATGTAACATGACTGATGTAAACAGAATGAATTTGCCGAATATGTATGTATGAAGACATGTTTGAACAAGATCAAGTTATTAAAGCATATCAAACCACATCTCAGGTTTAAAGCATCATCAAGCACTTAATAAATAAAGATAAGTAACTCATAAATATAAAATTACTAAGCAACACATGCATAGGCTATTCCAACTAGTCTGCCGCACGTCTAGCCTTCATAAACCCGTCAAGTATAAACTCAAGCAAGCTAATCCACCGCATGATACCACTTACGGAATTTATACCACTCCTTACTACTAGATTAATCCACCGCATGATACAATCTAGCAATGAAGAAGCTAAAAGCATGTAATTACCTAACAATTCTATAGATACTTGCTACATGCATAAGCATAACCGTGTCGACAAGATTGCCGAATCGGGGTCCATGAAGAAGGAACAAACAAGTAACATGTAAAAGAGACCTATCAGATTAAACCGATCTCTAGTCCACCGGATGACTAGTTCTAGAGTAACCCAAAGACTTGCATCTCACGCACGATACCCGGTCCTGTCCAAGGCCTATCTACATCTAACGTGAATGAACCCACAACATGTAACAACCTAGATTGATCTAATTCGGCTATATGAGCTTGATCTACTCGATATTGAATAAGCATGAAAAGAACGATCAACAAGCCGAATGAGTATCAATCTAAATTGGGCAAAAAGAGTGTTGCAAATAATTAAACATAAATAAACGTGCAACACATGATAACTTAATGAATCTATTAGATCTTGCCAAATCTAAAAGAGCCGATAACTAGCCTCTATGCTTAGATCTTAGCCTGCCGCACGACTCATGACCTAATCAGAGAAACTTTGATAACTAGCTCCTAGCTAATCTTAGCCTGCCGCACGACTCATGACTAACACGGAACCCTCTTGGTCCAATGCTTAAATCCACCGCATGATACTAAGCATTGCACTAAGACTTCTTGCATCATATCTAAATCCGCCGCACGATACTAGGCATGATAACAAGGTTGCCGGGACTTACGGAGGTCAACGGATCGATGGGCCCTCTCGAAGAACTCGACGACACGACTAAAGGACTCGAAAAGGTGGCGCGTAGCCGGTTGTATTGATTTGGTTGTGAACCCCTATTACAATGGTCGAGGGCTTATATTTATACCCTGGACAAAACATGAGTTCTAAGCACTTACGAACTATCTAAACAAAATTGGAAAGACAAAACACGCTAACTCTATCCATAATCGGAGTCCTTGACCATCATGACTCCTTCCCTTTTTTGATCAGCTTTTCTTTCCTTTTTCCGCCTTCAAACGAAGCAGTTGCCGACCGCTTGACCATTTACCGAACACGCGGAAATTAGCCGACCGCATATGCATTTGCCGAATCTCTCTCTCTGCCGCTTGCGGGTCCACCTGTCATATTCCTGACCAAATTTTGGTGTTAACACATGCCCCCTCAATTTCGGGATAAAAAGGTTTTATTTCGAAATTGACCACAAGCGCCTTCCTCCTAGGTCAGAACCACCACCGCAGCCACCTCAAGATCAAATCTCCTGCTTAATGGCGGCGGAGTCTTCAATCAGCTCCATCATGGCGACGGGAACTCAAGAGGAGCTCTTAGAGGTAACCCTACTTGCTTTACTTATTCGGCAACTTTCCTGAATCTTCTTCCATATGCCCCTTTTTGATCCATTTGCTTCAATCTCTTCTAAAGGAAATGAAGAACGAAATCTTGATCTCTAATCTCGCCTATCCTGGATCATTTTTCCTTGGTCCGATGGGAGACCCTAATCCGAGGGATTTTATTGAAAAGGAAACTTTGAGGATCCCATTCAAATCTAGGATTGCCCCTCCGAATAGATGGCCGAATACTTTCAAGACTTGGCCCCTTCCCTCAATCATAGGATGGCGTGATTGGTACCATAGGATGCGATCCGGAACAGTGATTTACGGGAATCACAGGATATTCAGCATTGTCTGGAGCTCTCTAGCTGATATGCCAAGAAACGACCCCCTCTTGATAGCCGCTTCTCACTTTTGGTCCGACGCCATCAATGCTTTCACCTTCGGCCACGGCCCAATGTCGATCACCTTGTCGGACATCTTCATGATGACCGGTCCAATGTCACCAAGCCAACATACCCTTTCAAATACAAAAGCAACAGCCAACGGAAGGGTTAAATCGGGAGGAGGTTGGGCCAAGTACATTCGAGACTTATGCCTCGGCCCGGCCTGTGTCGATAAAGAATATAGGGCTTTCATGAACATGTGGCTATGCATTCATCTTCGTGGTAAATCCAATGAGCCAACTCGAATCATATAGTGATGGCGGAAGAACTGGAGCCGCAGCAATCGATTCCCTTGGGGAAATATCTTGGGAGCGTTCTACCATATGATGCACCGGATCATCGTGCGATGAGGAACCAGGGTGAAATTTCTTGCGTCAATGGACCATGGTGGCTTCTTCAGATGTGGTTGCAATTATATATGCATCAAATTGTTTCTGTTGATCTTCATAACCTGAACTTTCCTTCAATCAACTATGCTGAAGGTGAAGATCCCGCATACAAGTCTTGTCGACTTATGGAGAAGCCGCATCTTCAATCACCATTGACTTGGATCTCGGGCCGTCTTTTCAAGATCTTCTACAAGGGATTCAATCATTTGATCTGGTTTCCATATAGAGAGAATGAAGATCTAACTCTCCCCGCAGATTTAGCTATGAGTCAATTTTGTGTAGATGATGATTCTAGGGATATTTTCAACTCCTTCATCAAGCCCTGTGCCCTACCAGCAGAGTTTCATCATGGCCGGATGATAAGCTCAACTTATGAATTCTACAACCCAAACATGGTTGCCAGGCAATTTGGACTTGGCCAGTTGCCCCCAAGGCCATACTTCTCAAGTATAATCGTACCCGAGAGACATTGCTAAATGCAATTGAGGCCAATAAAGTTTTCAATCTTGGATGCAAGCTTCCAATATATGAACCCAATCCTCCGGTGATAATTGAAGCTGCTCATCCCTCATTTAATCTCTCGGTGGCGGAGTGGCATTCTCACATATTCGAGCGCAAGTCCACCCTTTATGCCAAGTTTTAATGCCTTCATTCTCTTCGATGATGAGGTATGCTTTTATAACCACCTTCCACTATATGTCCCAGTGCTCTATTTCTAAGCACCTCTTTTAAACAGGATATTGCCCCTCCAAGTCCTCCGGCGGTTCAATACGCGGCTTGGCCCTTCATTGCTTTCGGGGCATGATGCTCCGAATCAAAGCATTCAACAAGATACTGGCCGATGACACCGTGCTCCCGAAGGACCTCAAAAGGAAAACTCCTTCCTCCCCTATCAAGGACACTCGCCATCCCCAAGAAAACAAGATCAAAGAAGGCCAAGCTGCCCCCTCGGTATGAATGCTTTTGATCCCTTATTTTCTTTCTCAAATATATTTGAATTGATAATTATCTTTCAAGGTACGGTCAACCCTCAAAGTCCCGACGGGGTGGTGATTTTAGATAATTCTCCCGAAACCCCTCTTGGCCAAGCAAATGCCGATGAGCCTATCAATCCTGGTGTGTATTTGCTTTCATAATTCTCACCTTTTGCCTCTTTACTAATCTTATTATATTTGGCCCGAGTAACCAAGGAGGAACATTAGAAGAAACTTCTCCTCACCAAACAGAGATGACCAAACGCGGGTGAACAAGGAGAAGCAAGCGAAGAAACTCCTTCTCATCGAGGTGATGAACAAACAGTCATAGCAACGGGCATCCCTCTTCATCGGTCAAGAGAAGCAAAAAAGAATTCTTCTTCAAGATGTACCCAGATTCGGCTCCTTTGGCAATTCAAGATATATCAACCGGTCATGACACCGCTATTCATGAGACAAAGAAGCGTGTCAATCACTCAAAGCCTTGATGCTACTCGGGAGGCCGTCGACGGACTTTTGCCGAAGAGGTATTTGTCTTAACTTTCCTCGGTCATTTCCTATCTCGAGTCAAGTCATTCGGCTAATAAATTTTCTTAAATCATCAGATATTTTTGCTCTTCAACAAAGCGGCTTCTCCTCTCATTGCTTTGAGTTTCGATTATGATGAAGTATCTTCCAATCGGCAATTATCACCGCAGAGTCGGAGCTAAACGAAGGCCATAATCTCATTTTTGGAAAAGGATATTGTTGACCCTGACTCGGAGTCGACAAAATAAGGGAAATAGCGAGCCACTCATCCAAGAGCTCCTTCGATCTCAAGGATGCCATCAACGCCTTGTCTCATCTTGATGACCATTTTGCCGTCGTCAAGAGAGCACATAAGAATATATCGACAAGGCTATCTTGGAGACCGACAAGGCAACCGAAGAACAGCGGAGTCAAGGAGCTCTACTCGAATTCAAATCGGCCAAACGGTCTTGGGACACCTTGGAGCCGGAGTTGCAGCATGAGAAATGAGAGGATTAGATTGGCAGCCAGTTGGCTCAATTGGATGCCAACATTCAATCTCATGAAGCCAAACTCGCTACCCCGCCACCTCTTGACTCGGCCAAGACCAAGATAAGCTCTCTTGTCGAGATACCAAGCAAATCAAGAACAGTGCCGCAGCGAGATCCAAAACTCGAGGTGAAGACAAAGAGCCCTTGATGAGGTCAACAAAATCAAGACCGACGCCCTGAATGTCATCAACTCTTATTTGAATGTATAAACCTCTGGCTTGTATGTCGATACATGTAAATATTACGCTCTGAATGTATTGCATCTGGCAAGAATCTGCTTCTTTCTGATTCAATATTTTGTTTTTCTCTTTCTTCTCTGCTTCTGTTATCATTCGGCTATCTTCGTCATGATTGTACTCACTTGATGTACGTATTAGCCGAATGTAACCGCTACGCTTCGAGTGTTTGTTTTAGCCGAATACCTCTTCATCAGCCACTTAGCCGACCGAGCGCATGGCAACTGAATCGTCAGTAGTGATGGGCCTGGCCCAATTCAATCTCGGTCCATAGGCGTGGAAACCCTATCGTCGCTTGGCTTTCCCACAGTTTCGCCACGGCTCCCACGTTCATAAATAGGACCAGTCGGCTCCCACCATTATCACACAAGCACAAGCAGTTGCCATCATCCCTAATCTCTTCCACTTCCTCTCCATCTTCAAGCTTCCAGAAAACCCTACCACCACCAATGGCGGGCAGCGGAGACCGCAACAAGCGTCCTGCCCAGGACGAAGCGGAGGGAAGCAGCAACCAGCGCCGGCGGTGAGATTTCTCAATCCCTTGAGTTGTGCTATTTGCCAATTCTACCCGATCTGAGTCCTTGCCCCTTGCGGTTGCTCATTCTTCTTGATCCGCGG
Organism: Themeda triandra; assembly: GCA_018135685.1. Lineage (NCBI taxonomy): Eukaryota > Viridiplantae > Streptophyta > Magnoliopsida > Poales > Poaceae > Themeda > Themeda triandra. Next base: position 166,602 of record JAENPR010001231.1, on the reverse strand, counting down.
GATCATCGGGGACATTGGCGAGTACATCGCCAATGCCGGAGGCGGGTCGCCGGCCGGGTACCCACACCGCTCCCTTTGTCCCTGCTCCCGCGGCGGACGCGGCGGAGGGGAGCAGTCGCGGTGGCCGCCGTCTGCAGTAAGAGATGTCTTACTTATTCTTTTTGCGGTTTCTTCTTTTTGTTTGGCCGATCTTTGATTGCATTTTTGCTTGAAGGACGGCGAGAATCAGCACCGGCCAATGGCGCTTCCTGGCGCCGGCCGCGGCGTTTGACGCCCCTGCTCCCGCGCCGGCCCCAGCTCCAGCCCCGGCTCCTACCCCGGCTTCGGCGCCTGCGACGGCTTCTGCCTCGGCCTCATCGGGGTCTCCCTCGTACGTCCCGATATGGGAACGGAACGATGAGGAGATCCGCCGTACGGCTCGTTACGACGCCGCGCGTACCGCCGCGAGCGGGATGAGGCGATGGAGCTTCTTGGTGAAGAAACCAAGAAGTTCGGGATCGCTCACTGAGTTGGAGGACAAGCCGGCGAGATGAGCGAGGCTATCACCGATTTGCTTTTTGCCGATTGCCCTTCAATCCTGTTCTTTCCGGTCTCGCTTCTTGATCCGGCTTAATTTTTCTTTGCGAGACCTCACCGCAGCCGGACCGCTGAAGTTGGCGGCGACGGAGGTGGCCAACCACGTGAACGCCCGGGGCGAATGTGGTAGAGCGCCTTGAGGCGGTGCACAGTCGAATCGACCGAGGTTGCTCTTCACGGCGTGCTTCTCGGCACCGCGCTCGGCTTGGCGGGGATGTCCACTGGGCCGGAGCGACTACGCTCGGCTGCCGGCCGGCTTCCGGACGGGCCTCCCCATGAAGTCGAAGGCATCGAAGGCCTCCCCGGGGTCTTACGACAACCATGCCGACGCCGCGGCCAACTCCACCAACCCGGAGTCCGTCCTCAACAAGCTCTTCACCAATGAAGAGGAGTAGCTTGTATTAGGATTGACGCGGGTTGTAAAATAAAAGTTTTAATGAAGAACGTTGGCCATCTGCTTGATCTTGTCTGTCTGTGATGATTTTCTTTTGTTGCATTTGCTCGAATCATCAATCCTTTACTTAAAACTCGACTGCATCACACTTGCCGAACGAAATCTTCCCGAACGCACAACACCGTCTTAGCCGACTAGATCTTGATCCTGTTCCATGACTTGACGGTTTGTAGCGTAGCTCTTCAATTCTCTTTATCTTCTCCCGATAAACCTACCAGCTGAGAGATAAGATCAAAACTGTTCATTTATTCTATAAAAAATTGACTAAAGGCGATACAACCGTATCGGCTATTTCCTGTTCTAAAGACGATACACACGATATCGGCTATTTGTATATATTTTGTACTAGAGGCGATATAATGATATCGGCTATTCCTCCTCCAACTTCTTTCCTCTGTTCTGAAGGCGATTCTTTTCAATCGGCTATGTCATGTCCGAGTCATGACCCTGATCAAGATCCAACTTCAATACTTGGATAAAACTTCTTAAGATATCTGCCATTGATGGCTCTAGTCAGCTCTTCTCCAAACAGTGTTTTCAAAATATACGCATTACCAGGCGCACAACTAACAACCCGAAAAGGTCCTTCCCAATTTGGTGACCATTTGCCGAACGCTTTATCTTTGGTACCAATCGGCAATATTGTTTTCCAAACCAAGTCTCCTTCTGCAAATTGTTTAACTTTAACCTTCTTGTTGTAATATTTGGCAACGCGCATTTTATTCTTCTCAATATTCTCCAAAGCTTTAAGACGAATCAAATGCAAATCCTCTAATTCATCCATCATCAAATCTTTATAATCTTTTTTTCGTAGGTCCTTTTGTAATTCAACTCTCCTTGCTCCCGACTTCAACTCCCAAGGCATTATAGCATTATGTCCGTAAACCAACTCATATGGAGATGCTTGTGTGGATCCATGGCAAGCCATTCGGTAAGCCCATAGGGCTTCATTAAGGATCAAGTGCCACTTTCTTGGCTTCTCATTGATCTTCTTCTGGATGATTTTGATCATGATTTTATTTGATGCCTCTGCTTGGCCATTGGCTTGTGCATAATACGGAGAAGAATTATATAACCTTATTCCCATGCTTTCGGCAAAGTCGCAAAACTCTGAAGAAGTGAACTGAGTCCCCTGATCAGTTGTAATGGATTGTGGGATACCAAATCTATGAATTATATGTTCTTTGACAAAACTGATCATATTTTCTGATGTGACCTTCTTCAAAGGGATTGCTTCAACCCATTTAGTGAAATAATCAGTAGCTAGTAACACAAACTTGTGTCCTTTGCTGGATGGTGGATTAATTTGTCCAATTAAATCTATGCCCCATCCTCTGAACGGCCATGGCTTGATTATTGGATTCAGAGCAGATGCAGGCGCTCTTTGAACATTACCAAATATCTGACAATCTCGACATCCTTTATAATATTCAAAGCAATCTTCCAGCATAGTTGGCCAAAAGTACCCTGTTCTCCTGATTATCCATTTCATTCGATAAGCCGACTGATGTGCACCACAAGCCCCTTCATGAACTTCAAACATAATCCTTTTAGCTTCTTCTTGACCTAAGCACTTGAGCAACACTCCATCCATAGACTTGTGGTACAACTGATCATCAAGAAGCACAAACTTAAGGGCCTTATACCTGAGCCTTCGAGAAACCTTTTGAGATGGATCCTTCAGATAACTGATAATATCACTTCTCCAATCATTGCTTATCGATCGCATGCGAAAGCACCCTTTTCTCTTTTTGCAAAAATTTCATGATTCTCTCGATATCCGTAGGTCACTTTGAGCTAATTTATTTGCTTCTCCATTGTGCTCTCTGGGTATATGATGCAAAGTAACTACCGAAAAGCTTTTCGAAGTTCCTTACACCGTTGATGGTATCCTTGCGGCACATCATTTTTGCACTCATATTGCCCCGTCAACCGATTAATCACCAATTCGAGTCGCCAAACACTTCAACGAAACGACCCTCACTTCCATCAACAAGAAGCCCTCTAAGCAAAGCCTCATACTGCGCTTGATTACTAGTGACGGGATATTCAATTGAAAAAGCAAACTCAAATATTCTTCCATGTGGGGATATCAAAAGAATACCAGCACCACCACCTTTGTCACATGATGACCCATCAAAGAATAATGCCCATGGGGCAATGTTAACCATATCGACAGATAAATCACGATGCTGGGTAATAAAATCGGCAATTGCCTGTTCCTTCACTGCTTTTGCCGATTCATACTTCAGATTGAATTCTGACAGTGCTAGTACCCATTTGCCGATCCTTCCATTTAAAATTGGCATTGATAACATGTGTTTAATTGCATCGAAACTAGATATCACCACACATTCGGCATTCAACAAATAGTGCCGAAATTTAGTGCATGAGTAATAAACACACAAACAAAGCTTTTCTATAGCCGAATATCTTGTTTCAGGATCTAGCAGTTTTCGGCTAAGGTAAGCTATTACTCTCTCTTTTCCATCAAACTCTTGCATAAGGGCCGATCCTATTGTTAGGCTATCGGCCGCCACATACAGCCTGAAAGGCCTATCAAGTTGTGGAGGTACCAATACTGGTGGCGCCTTCATGTATTGCTTGATTTCATCGAAAGCCTTTTGCTGCATGTCACCCCAAACAAATTTCTGATCTTTCTTGAGCTTCAACAACGGAGAGAAAGGCAATACTCTTTCTGATAAATTGGATATAAATCTTCTCACGAAATTGATCTTGCCTAGCAATGATTGCAACTCTGTAAGATTAGTTGGAGGCACAACCTTGTCTATTGCTTCCATGCTCTTCTTCCCAACTTCTATCCCTCCTTTGTGGATTAAAAACCCCAAGAACTCACCAGCCGAGACTCCAAAAGCACACTTGTTTGGATTCATCTTTAAGCCATGTTTCCTCGTGCACTCCAAAGTCTTCCTTAAATCGGCTAAATGTCCTTCATGGTTTCTGGACTTGACTACCACATCATCAATATAAATTTCCACAATCTTGCCGATCAACTCATGAAAGATATAATTCATGGCTCTCTGATAAGTTGCACCAGCATTCTTTAATCCAAATGTCATCACTATCCATTCAAATAATCCAATGTGGCCAGGACATCTGAATGCAGTCTTAGCAATATCTTCAACTGCCATAAAAATCTGATTATAGCCAGCATTGCCATCCATGAAGCTGATGATTTCATATCCTGCTGCTGCATCCACTAGTAAATCGGCAACTGGCATTGGGTAACCATCCATAGGAGTGGCTTTGTTGAGATCTCTGAAATCTATGCATACTCTCATTTTCCCATTCTTCTTGTAGACAGGCACTATGTTTGAAATCCACTCGCATACCTGCATGGCCGAATAAAATTTGCTTCAATCGCCTTTCAACTTCTTTCTTCACATCGGCCAATACCTCCTCTTTATAAATTTTTCGTGGAGGTTGTTTGAAAGGACGAAATCCAGGTTTTATAGGCAACTTATGTTCAACAATTGATCGATCCAATCCAGGCATCTCTGTGTAATCCCAAGCAAAACAATCTCTGAACTCTTTCAGCAATTCTATTAATTTCTCTTTATATTCTGGGTCTAAATTTGCACTGATATACATCGGCCTTGATTTTATGTTATCTCCAACATCAATTTCTTCTAACTTGTCGGCCGACATGAAACCATGACCCAGTTTGCCTTTGCTGCCATCGATTGGGTTACCCATCAAAAATTACTATCAGAGCCGACTGCTCGGATCGGCTGTTGATCTCTGTTGAATACATTGACAGGACCTTCATTCCATACTTTACCCGAAAGGCAATCTTGTCCATCATACTCCCAATAAGCAGGCTCGGAAGTGGCAACACTCACTGAATCATCAGCTTGAACAATCTCTACATCATCTCCTATCCATTGAATAAGAATCTGATGCATAGTTGAAGGTACGCAGCAATTAGCATGGATCCAATCTCTTCCCAAAAGCATGCTATATGCCCCCTTGCCATCAATGACAAAGAAGGTAGTGATCAAAGTCTTGGACCCAATCATCAACTCCACATGTACTGCTCCACGAGTATCGAAGCATTGCCACAAAATCTCTCGAGGATCATGTCGATCCGCAACAAATCTTCACTTGTCATGCCAAGCTTTCTCAAAGTGGCATATGGCATGATATTGATAGCAGCCCCTCCATCAACAAGCATCTTGGTTAAGGGTTTGCCATTGACATATCCTTTTAGGTATAATGGCTTTAGATGACGATTCTTAATTGGCTTGTCAAAGACTGCTTGCCGAGTCAACACAAGTTGAGCCATCGTCTCGCATTCGGTTTCATCGAAGTCCGAATACACTTCATCTTGCACTTCCTGTTCCTCAGGAGCTTTAAACTCCAATGGAATAAAGAACACCATGTTAGTATCGGTAGAAGGACCTTGTCCATCATCCTTTTTCTTAGGACGCCATATTGGCTTCTTTTCGGCTAATTCTTGTTTCAGCTCTTGATTTCTCAAACACTTTGAACTCTTCTCTTCTGACTCTTCCGCAGACCAGGAGGACACCATTGGCCTCTTTGCCACTTGTATGAGCCTTCTTCTGTATTATGAACTTTGCTATGAGTCCAAGCTTGATCCGCAAACCTTTTCCTCTGATATCCAAAATTATTCATTTTTACACGCCGATCGTCCTCAAAAATCCTCATTCCGAGTCTATCATGGACGGGACGGTTGACTCGAGATTGCCTATATTCCGAATACGATCACCGCATTCGGGCGGTTATTTTTAGTAGGCAATTTCAAGCCTTCATTCCAACGTGTCGAAGAATGAACAGGTTCAATGTGACCGCTCTTGCTCCCTTATGTGCTCTTCCTGCTTTCTTCGGCGCACTTCCGCTTCATATCTTCGACGCTCTGCCATGAATCTGCGTTCTTCTTCAATATACTTCTTTGTTCCTCATCATATTCCAACTCTTTTTCTCTCTGCCATTTATTCAACAAGTGTCGTGCTGTAACTCTGCGTTTCGGCTCAGCGTGTATTCGGCAATTTCCTTTAGCTGCTTCTGAAGTTTGACCCTTTTCTGTCCGGCTATTTTTGAACCAAACTTGCTCCACTTCCTCTTTGGTAATTTGCCGATTAGGATCAACAGCACCACTCTCCCTGGCTCTTTCAGAGGTTAACACCTTCATTTTTCCTTTTTCTTTGGATTTACTGGCATCAACCATGCCTATAGAGAAAGAGACCATGTTCTGAGGGAACGGATTCTTGTCTATCTTCATCTTGCCGTCAAATCTTAGGTGTCCATCTTGAATAGCTTTCTGAATCCTTACTCTGAACACCCGGCAATCATTGATATGATGAGACCCCGTGTCATGAAACCCACAGTACTTCTTATCCTTCACTCCTTCAGGTCGTAGCATAGGATGTCCTTCTGGCAATTTGATGCGTCCCTCTTTAACCAGATACAGGAAAAGCTTATCTCATTTCATCGACATCAAAATCATAAGATCCCTTCTTCGCTTTACCCATCGTTGACTAACCAAAGTAGGCTCTTTTGCCCGGTTCAACTCTGCAGCGGCCACTTCATCTTCATCTTCATATTCGATGCCTCTTCTAGAAACCCTTGATACATGTCAATGGTTGCACTGTTCTTTCCGAAAACGAGCATCTCTTACAACCCCTGGGCTTGATTGCTCATTGTGTCAATTTCGGTAAGCCGTCCAAGGTCTTCAAACTCCATGCCAAACAACTTTTCTCGATGTGTGGCGGCATGCCCGCAATGACCAACCTGTGGAGCTGATCATCGGGTATATTCAGAGAATAGCACATGTTCTTGACTTCTCTAAATCTACGAAGATACTCCATTGGCGTTTCGGTAGTCTTCATCCTCATAGCCCACATCAACCATCTTCTTTTCATTGGTTCCTGTGTAAAAATATGCATGGAACTTTTGTTCCAATTCAGCCCATGTTCGATGGAATTGGCCGGTCAGAAGCAAACCATGTGAAAGCCGGCCTGTTAGAGACATAGGAAAATATCTAATCCTCCAAGCTTCATCGACGGCTTCTCCAAGTTGCATCGGATACCTGATGTGTTCAATGGTACTAGTATCATCGACCGAGAATTTGGTTAAATCGTTGGTGGCTTAACTCCTCGGTAAAGAGCTACTCTATTGTACCATTCTGGAAAGGGAGATTTGTATGCATATGTCTGATGTTTTGGTTTTAGGCCGAATTGATTCTGCATCATATCAGCCATTTTGCTTAAAAGAATGTCATTGGCATCTTGTGCCCCCTGTCCTCCAGAAGGTACTCCTGACACACTCTTGTATCCTGGATTCGGCAAAGCACTCAGAGCATTGTAATCGGTAACCTCATGGTACCCATCTCCATAGACATCCTTCTGCAATCTGTTTGTCAGAGAAATCTTATAAAGCGACGCGGTATATCCGTTGTTGCACCAAAAGCTACGACCATGAGTTTCTTTGCTCGATCCACGAGAGGCTTTTCTTTTCATTATGGACGGCTCCATCCTTGCTTGTACCGATTATCTCACCTCCTCCAAATCGGCTTTTGAGTATTGAAGTACACTTGGTCCACCAAGCTCCCCAAACTTCTCTTCAAAGTGCTTGTCCATTGATTGACCGAAGGTATCAATCATGATTTTGCGGAAAGTGCCCAAAAAAGCTGTATTGTGGTTTAACATGGTATCTCCCACAGCTTTATAGATGACTTGAACTACCTTCTGCATCTCCTCCTCGTCAGTCATGTCAGACTGACCAGCGAGAAGGACCCGTGGCAGTGATTGCTTGATCATTACCCTGCCACTCTTGTTCTTGGAGAAAGACAACAGGCACTTCTGCTGAAATTGTTCCATTGCTTGCTCTACCATCTGGCGTTGCTCTGGCTGAAGCTCGTCCATGGTCACGTTCGAACGTGACATTGTCAATTTCCGATCCCATCTCGATTGAAAAGTTGTCCCACTGGCGTGCCAAAAAGTGTGTTGACACAAAATGTGGTGCACCGTGTCTCACACACAAAGAAGCCGGAAAGCCCGGCTTCAATTCGGGTGCCCGGCGTCGAATCCGGTGGTGTGCCGATCGATTTGACACGAAGATCGACAAGGGATAAAAACAAGTAAGATCATAAACTGAACGTGCTTAGGGTGAGACCAGATAGTTCCATCTTTACGGCCACGAAGCCACTTACGGCGACATATAGCTATAGAAGCTATCGCCAACAAACTCATAGCTCATTCGGCTAATGTAACATGACCGATGTAAACAAATGAATTTGCCGAATATGTATGTATGAAGACATGTTTGAACAAGATCAAGTTATTAAAGCATATCAAACCACATCTCGGGTTTAAAGCATCATCAAGCACTTAATAAATAAAGATAAGTAACTCATAAATATAAAATTACTAAGCAACACATGCATAGGCTATTCCAACTAGTCTGCCGCACGTCTAGCCTTCATAAACCCGTCAAGTATAAACTCAAGCAAGCTAATCCACCGCATGATACCACTTACGGAATTTATACCACTCCTTACTACTAGATTAATCCACCGCATGATACAATCTAGCAATGAAGAAGCTAAAAGCATGTAATTACCTAACAATTCTATAGATACTTGCTACATGCATAAGCATAACCGTGTCGGCAAGATTGCCGAATCGGGGTCCATGAAGAAGGAACAAACAAGTAACATGTAAAAGAGACCTATCGATTAAACCGATCTCTAGTCCACCTAGATGACTAGTTCTAGAGTAACCCAAAGACTTGCATCTGCCGCACGATACCCGGTCCTGTCAAGGCCTATCTACATCTAACGTGAATGAACCCACAACATGTAACAACCTAGATTGATCTAATTCGGCTATATGAGCTTGATCTACTCGATATTGAATAAGCATGAAAAGAACGACCAACAAGCCGAATGAGTATCAATCTAAATTGGGCAAAAAGAGTGTTGCAAATAATTAAACATAAATAAACGTGCAACACATGATAACTTAATGAATCTATTAGATCTTGCCAAATCTAAAAGAGCCGATAACTAGCCTCTATGCTTAGATCTTAGCCGCCGCACGACTCATGACCTAATCGTGAAACCTTTGATAACTAGCTCCTAGCTAATCTTAGCCTGCCGCACGACTCATGACTAACACGGAACCCTCTTGGTCCAATGCTTAAATCCACCGCATGATACTAAGCATTGCACTAAGACTTCTTGCATCATATCTAAATCCGCCGCATGATACTAGGCATGATAACAAGGTTGCCGGGACTTACGGAGGTCGACGGATCGATGGGCCCTCTTGAAGAACTCGACGACACGACTAAAGGACTCGAAAAGGTGGCGCGTAGCCGGTTGTATTGGTTTGGTTGTGAACCCCTATTACAATGGTCGAGGGCTTATATTTATACCTGGACAAAACATGAGTTCTAAGCACTTACGAACTATCTAAACAAAATTGGAAAGACAAAACACGCTAACTCTATCCATAATCGGAGTCCTTGACCATCATGACTCCTTCCCTTTTTTGATCAGCTTTTCTTTCCTTTTTCCGCCTTCAAACGAAGCAGTTGCCGACCGCTTGACCATTTACCGAACACGCGGAAATTAGCCGACCGCATATGCATTTGCCGAATCTCTCTCTCTGCCGCTTGCGGGTCCACCTGTCATATTCCTGACCAAATTTTGGTGTTAACAGATAAACTCTTTAGAGGTCCATCAGGACTCATCTTTGAGTGTTGTGGGATCGCTAGGGCCATGCCAATCGCAATTTATGAAGCCGAGGTTTACATAGATTTTTACGTCTACGCCATCCTCGATTTTGATATTCTCATAGGCCACCCTCTTGAAAGTCTTAGTCAAGAAGAACCATCCAATGGGGGCCTTGATGAAATATTGGGAAAGATTGCTCCCACTACTCACATAGGAATTCCAATGGTGGAGCATCTCCCCAAACATAACCTGTTCGAGGAGGCAAAGTTCATTTCCCCGTTCATTTCACGTCCTTGTGAAATTGAACATTCATCATCTTCCTCACTCGACACAAGATTTGTCCCTCTGGCCATCACAACGTTGATCTTGTTAGTGATCAAAGATCAACGTTTGACCCTCATAATATATCTTTTGAGAACGAAAAATCACAGGCCATGGACAAACCTAGAGCACCAAATTTGGAGACCAAGAAGGATTCTTCAATTGAGCATGAAACCTTCTTGTTTAAAACCTCTCAAGATTCATGCTCCTTTTTAGAGTCTCCAATATTTGTTGCTCTTGGCACCACGTACTCATACGAGAATCACAACCGCCTCTTCATTCCTGCTGTCAAACTATTTAAGAGGATGGTTGTCGATGCTTATGTTTACCATAAACATTGCACATCTCGTAGTAGTGCGATGGCGCTAACCTTGTAGCTTAATCTTGAGTGACCAAGGAATTGTGGTGAAACTGGGAACTACACCACCATTGATCGCTACAAGGGAAAGTTCCCACGGTCAAGCTTAAGACCATAACTTAAGCACCGGGAGATACCCCCGGATTATCTAAAAAATAGAAAAGTTTTGTTTTATTTTTTGTTTTTATTATTAATGTTGTTGTTATCTTCATCTTTATAATTAATTTTTATCATATTTATAATTGGAAACTTTTCTTTTCAATAAAAGCAAGGGCATGTTTTCAAGTTCGTATGCACCTTCGGGTATTCTTGTTGCTAACCGTTACGGGGGCACGGGTCATATGACGCTTGATAACATGGAAGCTACATCAACTATAAATTTTGGTGCCCTTGGGTGATAGGACACACTCCAAGAAAGAAAAGGAGACCTGATCCAACACACTTGACTTTTATATAAAAGTCCAAGTGTGGGGGAGGACGTCAAGAATCCTGAGTTCCACTCACACCAAGAGTCAAAAAAAAGGGGGAGAGAGAAAGTTGATGCTAGCCTCGCCTTGCTACAAAACAAAAAAAAAAAAGAGGGACACATGAAGGTTCCCGGATTTTTAAAAAAAAAATGGGGACACATGAAGGTCCCTAGACAAAAGAAGAAGAAGAAGAAGAAGAGCCTCCCTCTTCTAGACCTTTGCAATTACTAAGGCCCATGGCCCGTGCGCAGTAGTTGTGCATATGATCTAGCCTTGGTAATTACTTGAGTGGAGCTCATGAGAACAAGCCACCGTTGCAGTCCACATGAAGTATCCATCCACATGCTGCCGGTAAGGAAGAACACTCGGGTAAAGCAAAGGTAATAAAAGTTCACCAACTATCTTGCTCATTCTTGTCTCCATGTGATCATACAAATTCTTGCTTCTCATGTTCATGTCATATGCTCGGTTTGGGTGTGCTTGTATACGGCCGTCATCCATAGGTTTTTTAAATTAAGCATGGTGCTTAGGTTAAAATTGCCTTCTTTGATCAAAATTTCGGCATGGTGTTGAATTTTGATTAATGAACTTGAGTTGTTACCATAAGCAATAGGAAGTAATCTGTTATGGAGATTAATCAAGGTCTTTTACTTTGCAACTTAAATCTTGACCTTGTTTGAGTTACGAGTTGGTTGAGCAAATTTAGAAAAAAATTCAATAAAAAAATCTGGCTCCCTAGTTTTCCAACCAGTAGAGCCCATGTATGTTTCTTTTTTGTTTCTTTGAAAATAAAAAGGGTACAAGAACAAGTGTGGAGGAGATCTCTCAAGAATAACTAACTCTCACATTCGAGATCTCCCCAAACACAATGCACAACATCAAGCAACTCATCATGCGAAGGACGAGCAAATGACTTTCATCGCTCCTTCACCTTCAACGGTGGTTTGTGCAACTCTACCCTCACATCTCCTAAAGTTTTGAAGTTTAAATTGATTAAATAAAACTAAAAACTTTGCAAAACTCCATCTCCTATTTTCACCAATCGAGAACGAGTTGCATACTTTTTATTCTTTGCTATCTTGATTGTGTGAACAACCTTGCAATAGGGACCCATGTCTTATCTAAGTTATTGGCAGGTGAGATATAGTAGAATGATATGATACTTACCAATTCGTGCAATGGACTTGGGTATTTTTATGCAAAAATTCAAAAACTTTTTAGCAAATGCTCCTCGTGTGATAAGTTCTATGTCCTACCAGAGCCAAATATCCATGCTTACACTTATGCAAAAACCTGTTTTAGCTACTTTTAGCGATGTCAAGTCTTGAGACTCTTGCTAGAGATGGCCTTATTCCCAAGATCATTGCATTCACCCATCAAATAAACATGCCGACTCTCACACTGAGAGCCGCGCACAACATTCGCCCGCCAAATAAATATGCCGACTCTCACATTGAGGGCCGCGCATATTGTTCACCCACCATTCCACCAAAAAATGCTCATTTCTCACACTGAGAATTGAGCACATATATTCCATATTTTTCTCCCTCTTCCACCAAAATACTCCTATCAACAAATCATGCATCTTTCTCTCCATCATTCATTCAAGAAGGGTATGGACTGTTATCAGAAAATTCCTACAAAGAGAAGCATAGTTCATGAATAAGGAAGAGTTCTTTTCTTCCCAAGGTCTTGAGATATAAAAGAAAAAAAAGAGAGAAGAAAGAAAAGAAAAAAGAGAAGAAAAAAAAGAGAGAAGAAAAGAAAAGAAAAAAAGAGAGAAAAAGAAAGGAAGGAATAAAACAAGTTTTAGAGATGTTCTTTGAGTCCATACCTTCTTGCATATTCCTTCATAAAGAGAGAAACATGATCAAGAGTCCACAAATATTTCTACACTTGCACTTGCACTTGCACATCTAGGGATATGGCCTTCTCTTCATGAGTCCAGTTGGCTTGACATTGGAACCTGTTCATCATCCATACTTAAAACTCCATATATCAGCCTATAGTAGTAGGATGATCAAGAACACCTGGATAGGACTAGCCACCTAAAAAGAGCGACTTGAGAGTATCACATGAGGAGCTAAGGCTATCTTTGAGAAAATGCTAAAACCCCAAGTCTCAAAGCATGGGTAGTGTGAGTTGACTTGATTTTAAGCTATTCCTCCTTCAATGGCTATAAGATAACTTGGTAGCCACCATGAATGTTCACAAATGCAGGAAAAAGCTCAGAATAATCTGTATGCAAGTCAACTCTTGGGAGAATACAACCACCTTAGTTCTTCAACCTTTACTCGAGGACGAGCAAAGAGCTAAGTGTGGGGGAGTTGTTGGCGGTCCTTAACTCGATTCTAACCCCGCCAACTTTAGCCTAGGCAACACTAAATCTCACCTAGAATAGGGCTCTACTCTAACCATTTCCACAAAGGTGGCGCAAATTCTTGTTTTGCGGGTCAACACCGAAATACACCTAAAATGAGCCAAGAACAGGAGTAAAACTATGATGTGAGAAGGTGGCCCACCTACCAGATAATTCGGGTCTCAAACATAGCCTAAAATGCCAAGCATGAACCCAAGAAGTGGAAGCCCAAAACTCGGTCCAACTCCATCTTGGGCTGCAGGAGTGGGGTTGAGTATTTTGGCCATAACTCCCTCATCCGGACTCCGATTTACGAAATTCACCAGGCTACGGAAAGCTGACGACGAGGCTCACATGCCTGTAAAAGATGGGCCCCATCCGAGCCAAACCTGGTGTGCATGTGCCCCAGGCGCGGGCGCGCCTGCGCGGTGCCCGATCAGCCCCATTTTTGGTCAGCTGGCCCGTGACGATGTGTGGAGGTCGGTTTTGCTGGTGCTTTGTACATGGATGGTACGAAACCACCTCTAGAGGTCGGTTTTGGTCCTTTCCAAATGGGCATGACCCTTTTTGCATAGAGCCCCCTCCTCTCCACCTATAAAAGGAGGCTCCCTCCTCCTCATTCAACACACCATTCCAAGGATCAAGAGCTACTACACCTAGAGAATAAAGAGCCACACTCCATGGGCTTAGGCCCTAGCTACCGAGTAGAGCTTGGTAGTGGAGAGATGTGAGGGAAGAGCGGGGAAGAGCCGAACTTGTCGGTCTCTCCCCCGACCTTGTACCTCAACGAACACCTATGCTACACTTCGTTGGGTTTTCCCGCTATGTGAGTGTTCGTGTTTTCTTTGGTAATAAGCCTTTTGGTATTTATTCTTCATTTATACTTGTTTGCGGGTTCGTTGACCGTCCTCGTGGCGGTTGCTATAGTAGAGGACTCCCGATAGAGACGGATATTCCTGTACGACGCTAGAGTAGTAGCTAATAGCATAGACGTGGTGTCTAGGCTGGCGGCTACCTTCGTTTGCTTCGTAGCCCACGGTTGAGGTGGTAGGCGGCAGGTGGTGACAGCCCTGTCCGTCCTTTGTAATCCCCCACATCCGGTTATGCTGTAGAGCCTTAGGCCGGCATCACCTGGCAGACCAGGTGCGATCCGACGCCCGAAGTGAGCAAGTGTAGGTGTAGTTTATCTACTTTTAGACCCAAAAGCCATAGAATCCTTCTCCCCCTCCTACCAACTCTACCCTTGGGTTGTCCTTGGACGTATTAGCTAGAAGAAATACCTCCGTTCCCTGTGGAAAATACGATACCCTGAATACTTCTGGGTGAAAGCAACGGTACTTTCCGTACGCTTGCGGATTCTTTCTGCACATGTTAAGAAGTGCCAACAAGTTTTCTAGTGCCGTTGCCGGGGATAGACTTTTTATCTATCTTTGGTGATTGCGCTAAGAAATGTCAATAGTAGTAACCACCTATCATCGTGGAGGATGGTCGATCATCCGGCTTCTACCGATTAATAGAGCAGGCTAAGCATGTAGTCGATCCTGTACTTAAAAGTAGGATAGTTCTGGTGGCAAAGTAGTCCTGATGCAACTACGGTTCCAATCAACGCCTATAACTTAATGCATCAAAAAGAATAAAAGGACGCAAGGTAAAACATTTGCAAACTGTAGGAGGGATGCTCCGGGGCTTGCCTTAGTTAGAAGATTAGATTGAAAGCTCCAGGTACTCGACTATTCCAAGTCGGATTCCTGGTTCTTGATCACTCCACATGCGGATCTCCGTTCATGACTTGTCCTTCTGGATCCTTGACTTCTCGACGAATGTTCTACACGTGATCCTAGAATGATGCGTATGCATATGCATGAGTGCGTATTCACCAGTATATGCATGATCATGAATGATCAAGGATGATAGATGTTCATAGGTGAATAACCTATTTAATCCGCTACACTTATCACTAGCAAACAAGCCAGTAAAGCCAAAGACTTAAACCTAGGCATAACCATCCTAACTCAATCATCACGACACACACCAAGTAACAATCAATCATACATAGCCTAATCAATATGAGTCACCATCGTTATGCTCTATACATAACATCATACATTCATGCATTACTACCAATTAACGACCTACAACTGGCAGTCCAATAATAAAATCATAACTGAGTTCTATAATTCCAAAGGAAATGATTGAAGACAATCTGGAAAGCTTATAAAATTACCCATCAATCATCTCAGGACACCAAGACATGATTCTCAACCTAACTGGTTCAAAAATAGATAACACTAGAACTGGTCCTGACCAAACAGCAACTAAACAACCCTTCTAACCAAGTTGTAAGAGCCATAGTTACTAAACTAATCATCCAATGACCACCAAATTTCAACAGTAGACTCATATACTAATTACAAACCAATCATATAAAGACATGTTCCCCAGAATACCAACCTATCATTAGGTTAGGCATGGCATCTTGGAATCGACTCTAAATTAACCACCTATGGGTTGAACAGCAACCCATAGCTACATACATCCTAAAATCCTACAAAAATTACAGTAGATGATACATGGTAATGCCAGTGCATCATCCAAGTTTCATCCCATTTGGATGACCTACTGGCCTACACAAAAATGACATGACAAAGACATAAACTTGGACCCTAAAATACTTTGTACTACCAACTTGATTCTACCATGAATCCAAGCACATACGAGCTACATTGTGGCATATAAGTAGCCCACAAAAAGTGTCAACCTCGATTCAACCTATACAATTGATTTATGAATTATTTCAAGAAACATGCAATTAGGCCACTTGAACTATAACTACAAAATATTACACAGAAGGCATGCATGATACATTTATCATAGACAGGGCATAGGCTGACAATTCAAGAACCACATTTTTCGAGCATTCTATCATTTACTATGCATTTCCTAAGATTAAATGCATTTCAAGAATTAAATCTAAACTCAATATATGAGCATCACAAATAGGGCATTTCATATTTTCTATGCATAGGGCATCTCATATCATAAATCTAGGAACTTGAATCGTCGGATTTGGACAATCCTAGCTCCCTATACGAATTTCTAAAGCCTTGCACTAATTTCTGGAAATCATTTTCTATAATCGGAATAGGACAAGCACTTTGCATCCAGGCCCCTGCCGTTCCACAAAATCAGCTAAGGTCGGATCTCAGAATCGTGAGTCGCGCATATGCACGAAGCACCCCACCTTTGTCTAATTCGGGACCAAGTCCCCGTACGCGAGGAGGAGCAGAGGAGCATGTTGGGCTCGCCGTTCCGGCCGGCGCGAGGGCTCCGCGGCGGTGCGGTGGCGGCGGAGGAGCAGGGCGATCTTGCGCCCGTGCCGGGCACTCGTGGATCGGCTCGAGGTGGCGCGTAGCCATCTCGGCCGCGGGAACCGTGGTGGCCGGCGGCCATCCTTCCGCGGCGGCGCGCGCGGGCTGCCCGAAGGCCGACGAGGGGCGGCGAAGGTCGCGAGGGCGAGGCGATGCTACACGCACGAGCAAAGGGTGCCATGGCGCGGCAGTGCCTCGGAGCGTGGCGGCAAAACTCGTGGGCGACGGCCGGCGACCGTCCCGCCCGCAGCGGCCGGCGCCGCGAGCGTGGTGGAGCGCGCGGGAGCAGATAGGGAGGAAATGGCTGGCTCACACGGCGTGAAGTCCATGGCGTGCGGGCGGGTGGTGTAGTGGCGGTGCGCGAGCTTGCGGTGGCACCGGCAATGGCGATCGCCGGCGTCGGCTTTCGCGCCGCGGTGAGAGGAGTGAGACCGAGGAGAGCGAGGGGGAGGAGATGGGAGTGGCGGGGAGGCCCGGACCCCGTTCCCCTTTGCCCAAGGGCGCCGTGCGTGTGGCGGAGGCGGCCGAGGCGAGGACGCGTGGGCGCGGTGGTGTCGGCCATGCACGCGGCCACGTCGCCCTTCTGTCGAACTGGTGGCGTGCGCGGAAGTAGACAGGTTGGGAGGCTATTTTGGGCTGTTTCTGGGCCAAATCAGGTCATGGGCCCAAAACAAAGTCTGAAGCCCACACGTCGCTTTATATTTTCTATTTAGACACCCTGGTCGTTTGAGCTTTGGTTTAAGAGATATTTAGTTGCCAACATGGCAATGTCAACGCGCTAAATACGGTTGACCTAGGGCTCGGTTTTCTCAAAACGGACGGCCAAACTCTATCGAATTGATCCCAACTTTTGGCATGCTATGCCCCAATGGGTTAGCTATGTCTTTCCTATTTGGGCCAACTAAAGTTGTTTCACGGAATTCGGAGAACGCGGCACGCCAATCGTCCGACGTCGTTAAACCTAGCGACTTCGTCACTCGTTTTGAGCACCTTCTAGACCTTTTCATGAAAGAGTCAAAACACAAAGTTTTCTCGAAATACTCTCCTCTTCGAACTTTATTAAAGGTCCATCTCGAGATAAGCAATGTAGTTACTACTTCTAGTTCAAGCCAACAATCACACTTATAGACTAAGTCAAACAGAGTGCAGACAAGCATCAGGCAATCATGTCAAGATGAGGATTATATGCTAATGTTAAGATTATGCTCATGATGTGCAGAGTTGATGCATGATTAACATCCAGGAAGTTGCAAACTCGACTGGCGGGGAGGAGATGGGCGGCTAGGTTTTATAAGACTAGCTTGTAGTCCCGCGTTGGGCCTCCAACCGGGGTACAAATGGCCCTTTGTAAGTGCAATCAAGCCCTAATATGGGTTTTGGCGTTGATGACCACCAAATTAGGGAACTAATGAGACTCATTGAGATGACAAGCAGGCAATGAGTTACGAAAGAATGATGTATAGGTTGGAGGGGTCCCCGTTTCTAAAAGGAGGCTTTGCCAAATTCAAAGAAGGTTTAAATTCATTTTTGGTTTGAATTTGAGTTTAGAAAAAGCCGTACTATCAAGAGGGATTCTAAGGTTGTTAGTCAAAAGTGTTACCAAATGCTCAATCCTTAAACACCAACCTCATCCAGGCTACCAAAACAACCCGAGCCAACAACTCAATATCTTCTTGCTTTTTTGGGGGCGCGGGGCAATCTGCCGCGCCTATAAGTGACCGTTGGGACCCAGGGGTATTTATACCCATCTGTCGGCCCACACCACTTACCTCTTCATCTACCTCACAACATATCCATTAGAAGAACACCAGAAGCTCTCTCTCTCACCCTCCATTGCTCCCCTCAAGCTCCCAACTCTTTCCCATCAAATCCACCACGGATTCTTGAGAAAAAGGGCAGCAAACTTCGATTGGAGAGTGGATCTATTGATTCCCACCGTCAAAAGAGCATTTGGTGCACGTTTGGCCGCGCCCTAGGGTTTGTTACTCTTGGAGCCTTGCTCCTAGCCGGCTAGGCGTCGCCCTAGAGCCGCGCCTTGTGTGGCGCCTAGGAGGTTTGTAACCTCACCCCAATACTAAGAAATCACCCCTCATCTCAAGAGTTCACTCTCTTGACTTGAGACCAAGGAGAAAGCTAGCCTTAGTGGTGAGCTTCAAGTCGTGGACTTCCTCAACAACGTGGACGTAGGCCGCCTTTAGTGGCGAGCCGAACCACGGGTTAAACACTTGTGTCACCTTGTGCTGTTCAGTTTTCTTATTCATACTTGTTGTTGAGAAGTTTTCTAGGGTTTGAGGTCGATCTACTTCCTCCTACCTGTTGAGCTGCTTCTGGCTCTCGATCTGTAATCTCTGCAGGTATAGGAAGCGTGGAAAGTCATCTGGTATAGTTGTATCTACTCAGATTTCGCTTCATTCTATTTTCTGTCTGCTTAGCACGGCAGTGCCGCGGGTCAAGCGCGGCAGTGCTGCGCCCTCTGTACTAACAGCAGTTCGAAGAAATTTGTTGCAGGCCTATTCACCCCCTCTCTAGGCCGTTTTACTCTTCCAGAGATCCTACAAGTGGTATCGGAGCCTCGTTGCTTCGTATACGCTTAACCGCGTGAAGTATGGAAGAAGCCGGAGCATCGAAGCAAGCCTCCAAGGCAAAGAGTGTTGAACTGCACTCTACAGAGGACAGCAGTGACGCTTCTATGTCCACTGCTGATAATGCCACTATCCGAGATGGTGGCAAGACCACGGATGTGAGTGATGCCGAGAGAAGAAGAAGAAAGAAGGAAAGAAGAGAAGCACTCAAGAAAAGAAGAGAGCTCGAGGATAAGTTGAGCAGAAAAGAAGCTAGAAGGGTTATTCGAGAGCAAAGAGAAGAAAGAGGAAAAGCCAAGGCACTTGCTAAGGAAGAGGAGAAGAAGAAGAAGAAGCAAGAGATGGTATTGTCACCATCTAGTGAGCTCTCCAGTAGCTCAGATGATGGTGATGATGATGTCTCTTATCACTCTTCCAAGAATCCCAAAGGAAGCCACAAGAAGGATGAGAAGAAGAGCATCAAGGACAAGGGCGGCGAAGAAGCAGCAACAAGAAGAAATACACCGTATCCTTTAATTATTCTCATCTAACCCATCATGATCGCAAGTCTATTGTCAATGTGCCCATGGGCAAGTTACCCAGGTTTGATGGGACTAACTATGCCAAGTGGAAGCACTTGATGAGAAACTATCTTTCAGGTGTTCATCAAGGGCTTTGGGAGATTGTGGAGAAGGGAGTGCAGCAGCCACAAAACCCCAAAGACCCAACCAATGAAGAATTCTTGGCTGCCCAGTTCAACAGTCAAGCCACAAGCATCTTGTTGAGTGCTCTTGATGGCAATGAGTACAACCGAGTGATGAATGTCAATGTGGCAAAAGAGATTTGGGATGCCTTGATCATTGCACATGAAGGTGTGGATAAAGTGAGGAAGGCAAGAATTGAAGTCTTGATGGCCAAGCTCAACCGGTTTGTGATTAAAGGTGAAGAAGGGCCACAAGAAATGTTTGATAGGCTGATGGTGTTGGTTGGACAAATCAAAGGATTTGGGTGTGAGGATCTTGATGATCACAAAGTGGTGAAGGTGATGCTTGAAGCCTATTCTCCAAGAAATGAAACCGTTGTGACATTGATTAGAGACAAGAAGAAGTTTGAGCACTTCACTCCAAATGATGTGCTTGGACGGTTGTTGACTTTTGATATGCAAAGAGAAAAAGCAAATGAGAGAAAGAGGCTCGGTGAGCTTCAATCCAAGCTTGATGGGATGAAGATCAAGGAAGTTGCACTCAAAGCTAGCAAGCCCCACAAGCATACTTCAGCTTGCAATCATAAGGGCAAACAAGCATGCTTCAACAAGTCACCCAAGGAGATCAAGCAAGCACCACAAGAAGAAGATTCAACATCCACATCAAGTGAAAGTGAGGACAATGGGGCCGATCACAAGAAGATAGAAGACATGTCATTGTTTATAAAGAACTACAACAAAGATATCAAGAACAATGGCTACAAACTCACCAAGAGAAGGTTCCCAAGCAAGAAAAAGAGGACATGTTTCAGATGTGGCAAAGACCGAGCACTCTATTGCCGAATGTCCGCTTGAGAAGAATCAAGGCAAGAACAAGAAAGAAAGAAAAGTTGGGAAGAGAAGATACAAGAATGCCTCTGGGGAGGCACACATTGGGCATGAGTGGGACTCAACTAAAGAGTCAAGTGATGAAGATGGAGAGGTTGCAACGGTAGCTATACACAACACATATTCCTCACCAAGACTCTTCAACAACATGTCCGATGATGATGACTCTCATCACATTTGCCTTATGGCAAAAGGTGAAAAGGTAAAATAGAACAAGAAATCCTCTTCTCCATCTCCTAGTGACATATTTAGTAGTGATCTAAGTGATTCTAGTGATAAAGATTCTAGTGAAAGCTTGAAGCCCGCTAAGAATCTTGATCCTAGAACTGAGCGTTTTATTGCAACACTTATGGAGGAATTAGAACATGTCAAAGCTGAGCTAGAACATAGAGAAAATGTCATTGAAAAGACTGAAAATCTCTATATTGATAGTGAGGAAGCTTTTGAGCAAGAGAAAAGGGAAACAAGCTCTTTGAGGAAAGAGCTTGCTCTTACAAAGAAGATTAATATTGCTCTCAATGACAAGTATTGTGTCTTAGTTGAAAAGCACAACAAACTTGAGAAGCAATATAGTCATCTTTGTGAGAGTACCCCACCTCTCTCTAGCTCAAATGACAATTTTAAGGCCTCCACTAGTGAAGGTTGTGGAAAGTGCTATAACCTTGATATAAATGCTTATTCTACTAACCTTGCAAATATGAAAGCTATGAAGGATGAGATTGCTAGGTTGAACAAGATCTTTGGACACAAAAGGCAAAAAAACAACAAGCAAGTGACAAAGGCAAAGTGAATCAACCAAAGATGCCACAATATAAAGATAGAAGAAATCCTCGTATCAAGGATGGGCTTGGACACAAGAGCGGTGCCAAGACAAATGGAAGAAAGATGGTAAATGGCATTGAGTGTGTCCAATTCATGAGCAAGGGCAAGGCTGGTACGGATAAGCTGCACGAGTGTGGCACGAAAGCGGCCTCAACCTGCAAGAAGGCTGCAAGCGGCAAGGCCGCGGGTGGGCGCGCGGTGCCGCACCCCACGTAAAGGGAAGGCTACCGGACGCTTCTCATGTTAAGCCCAAGAAGCGGGTTCCACGAAGAAACGGATCTCCAAGAAGTCAAATGCTTCTACCATGGCACCCAAGAAAGAAGGCTTCTATCAATCAAGTGTCAAGACACCTCTCCAAGTGTTGAACTCTAACTTTGTTTTGCAGCATGACACTAAGGGAAGGTGTTTGCCAAATTTGTTGGCAATGGTAGAAATTTTTTCACAATACTTCTATTTGGGTTCCTAAAGTTCTTGTGACTAACCTTGAAGTCCCCAAGAAAGATTGGGGACCTAAAACAAGCAACTAACTTGTGTTGCGATACATACTCCTCGGTGGGTCAAGTTGGGTGCTTGACAAAGGATGTACAAATCATATGACCGGAGATAAGAGTATGTTTTCATCCTACTCCCCAACTACAAAAGTCAGTGACAACATCATCTTTGCTGATAACTCTAAAGGGGGAGTAGTTGGTCTTGGTAAAGTTGCTATTACACTTGAGCATTCAATTTCAAATGTCTTTCATATTGAATCTTTAAAGTTCAATTTGTTGTCTGTTTCACAATTGTGTGAGATGGGCTACAATTGTCTCTCACTGATGTGGGTGTGGAAGTCTTTAAGAGGGAGGATTCCTCTATTGTCTTTACGGGAAAACTCAAGAATAAGCTCTACCTAGTTGATTTCAGCAAAGGGAAAGCTAAGCTTGAGACCTGTTTAGTGGCAAAATCCAGCATGGGTTGGTTATGGCACCGCCGACTAGCTCATGTTGGGATGAGGAACTTGGCCAAACTCCAAAAAGATAACCATATCCTAGGACTAACAAATGTTCAATTTGAGAAAGACAGGATATGCAGCTCATGCCAAGCAGGAAAGCAAGTAGGCGTACCACACCCACCAAAGAGCATCATGACTACCACTCAACCCTTGGAGTTGATCCATATGGATCTCTTTGGACCGGTTGCCTACCTCAGCCTAGGGGGTGATAAGTATGGTTTGGTTATTGTTGATGATTACTCTCGCTTCACTTGGGTATTCTTTGTCTATGATAAGTGCCAGGTACAAGACAAGGTGAAAACTTTTGTTAGAAGGGCACAAAGAGAATTTGGTCTCCAAATCAAGAAGATAAGAAGTGATAATGGGACCGAGTTCAAGAATACTCAAGTTGAAGAGTTTCTTGAAGATGAAGGCATCAAGCATGAATTTTCAGCTCCATACACCCCCCACCAGAATGGTGTAGTAGAGAGGAAGAATAGAACACTCATTGACATGGCAAGGACAATGCTTGATGAGTACAAGACTTCGGATCTATTTTGGGTAGATGCCGTCAAGACAGCTTGTCATGCCATCAACCATCTCTACTTACACAAGAAGCTCAATAAGACTTCCTATGAGATTCTAACCGGTAACAAACCAAAGGTGTCTTACTTTAGGGTGTTTGGGTGCAAGTGTTTCATACTTAACAAAAGACCCAAAACCCCTAAGTTTGCATCTAAGGTAGATGAAGAAATTCTTATTGGTTATGGATCAAATGAGCATGCCTATCGTGTCTTCAACAAAACCTTGGGTAGAACTGAGGTCACGGTAGATGTGACATTTGATGAATCTAATGGCTCTCAAGTAGAGCAAATTGATTCAAGTGTTGTAGGAAAGGAGGATCCACCTTGTAAGGCAATCAAGCAAATGGCCATTGGTGATGTAAGACCACAAGAAGAACAAGGATCGATGATGAGGATCCCCAAGCCGCCAAGGCACCAA
The DNA here is from genome assembly GCA_018135685.1 of Themeda triandra. NCBI lineage: Eukaryota > Viridiplantae > Streptophyta > Magnoliopsida > Poales > Poaceae > Themeda > Themeda triandra. The sequence goes on along the minus strand of JAENPR010001231.1, from coordinate 143,034 downwards.
TTTCCGCCGACAAACTCGTAAGAATGTGCGGCCTCTCCCGTCGGAGAACAAGAAGGTGCGGCAGGTCCATGCCTAGCGCGGCAAAGGCCGCGCCCTCCACCTCGCCAGCGCTTTCTCCAACTCCTACTTCACCAGTTCAAGGGCTCAACCTAGAGCCTATACTTGAGCAAGTAGATGCTGAAGGTTCTAAAGACAATGAAGATGAAAGCATTGAGCATCCAAGGCTAAGGCAAACTGTTCAACATGATCATCCCGTTGATAACATCCTTGGGAGTATCAAAAGAGGGGTAACAACTCGTTCTCACTTGGTCAATTTTTGCCAATTTTACTCGTTTGTTTCCTCTTTGGAGCCTCTCAAGGTAAAAGAAGCACTTGGTGATCCGGATTGGGTCATGGCTATGCAAGAAGAGCTCAACAACTTTGAAAGAAATTGAGTGTGGACTTTGGTGGAAAGACCCAACACAAACATCATTGGTACCAAATGGGTCTTCCGCAACAAGCAAGATGAGAATGGAGTTGTGACAAGGAACAAGGCAAGATTGGTGGCTCAAGGCTTCACTCAAGTTGAAGGCCTGGACTTTGAGGAAACCTTTGCACCGGTGGCAAGGCTTGAAGCAATTTGAATGCTTTTAGCCTTTGCTACCCATCATGATTTCAAGCTACATCAAATGGATGTCAAGAGTGCTTTCCTCAATGGTCCTATACAAGAAGAAGTATATGTCAAGCAGCCACCGGGTTTTGAAGATCCCAAGTTCCTACATCATGTCTACAAACTCCGAAAGGCGCTCTATGGGCTGAAACAAGCTCCTAGAGCATGGTATGAATGCCTCAAGGAATTCTTGCTTAAACAAGGCTTTGAAATAGGCAAAGCTGATCCTACTCTCTTCACTCATAAAGTTGGAAATGATATCTTTGTGTGCCAAATATATGTCGATGACATAATATTTGGTAGTACTAACCATGTGTATGTTGAAGAGTTTAGTAGGACTATGACACAAAAGTTTGATATGTCCATGATGGGTGAGCTGAAGTTCTTCCTCGGGTTTCAAATCAAGCAATTGAAGGAAGGAACTTTCCTAAGTCAAACCAAATACACTCATGATATTTTGAAGAAGTTTGACATGGATAAGGCCAAGCCTATCAATACTCCCATGGCATCTAATGGACATCTTGAACTTGATTCAAAAGGGAAATCTGCTGATTGGATCCTTGCTTTACCTTTGTGCATCTAGGCCAGATATTATGCTTAGTGTGTGCATGTGTGCTAGATTTCAAGCTGACCCGAAAGAGTGCCATTTAACGGCTGTTAAAAGGATCTTGAGATATCTAGTTCACACACCTAACCTTGGCTTGTGGTATACCAAGGGCTCCAAGTTCACTCTACTTGGCTATTCGATTCCGATTATACCGGTTGCAAAGTAGAGAGAAAAAGCACTTCGGGGACATGTCAATTCCTTGGACGGTCCCTAGTGTCTTGGAGCTCTAAGAAGCAAAATTGTGTAGCCCTATCCACAAATGAGGCCGAGTATGTTGCGGCGCTTGTTGTGCTCAACTACTTTGGATGAAGCACCCTTCTTGATTTCGGATGTCGATTCACCAAAATCCCACTTTTGTGTGACAATGAGAGTGCCATAAAGCTTGCAAACAATCCGTAAACCACTCAAGGACCAAGCACATAGACATCCGACATCATTTCTTGAGAGACCACGAAACCAAAGGAGATATCGAACTTCGCTATGTGAGCACCGAAAAACAACTAGCCGATATCTTCACTAAACCTCTTGACGAGTCAAGGTTCTGTGAGCTGTGTGGTGAACTAAATATCCTTGATTCTAGCAACGTGGTTTGAAATCTAGCATGCCTCTGATTGCTGTACTAGTATGCTAGGACAAAGTTTTTCAAAATTATATTTATGTCTTTTAAAATTCCTTGAAAATCCTATTCAAATGACATGACCATAGTCTTGTATGCGATGATTTGGATCCGGTCATAGCATTTGAGGAGTATATGTGCATATCTATAACTTAGAAAGTCATTTGCTATTAGTAGCAGTAAGTCTGCTGCCAACCACCGCCCGGGTAAAGTGCCGCGCCCCCGGCGGCCGGTGTCGCGCCTCGGCGCTTTTTGTGCCAGTGTGGTCCGCGGCAGATTGGTGGGCCCGTTTTTCTTTTCTTCTCTTATCTACTCGGCCCACCACGTCTTTCCCTCATTCTTCCTCTTCCCCACGACGCAAAGGAGCCGTACCTCCTCTCCCGTGCGAAGGGCGACTCCATAAGGAGAAACCGGCGCCGTGCTGCTACCGACGCGGCACCACCACGCCACCTGCCACTCTTGCTTCCTCCCCGCTCGTGGAAGCAGCGGCATTAGGGCTTGGCGAAGTCCTTTCTCTTCTCCTCCCTCCAATCCACGTGAAAGGTTAAACCCTAGCCCGATCTATGCAATGTTGGGGTGCATGTCTTGAATCCTTGTTTCTAGAGATTGATTAGTGGATTAGGAAGAGAAGCTAGTAGAGGATTTGAATCGATTTGGTTTTCCAACGGTCGAGTGAAAGGGAACTGCGGTAGTATCTTTGCGGTTGGAGTGCGGCAATTGCCGCACTACATCAACTCGACCCAAAGATTGAGCCTTTACTCGGACTCGGAAAGAAAACCAAGTTGATTGGGATAACCTACTTGTCTTCTCTAACCCTAATTCATTCAAATTCTTTCAAGATTCATGGCCATGTACTCAACTATCAAAATGGACTCGTGTTTCGAGACAAAGAAAAAATCTAGAACTTATTGAAGCAAAGGTTTAGCTATGAAACTAAAATGAGAAGTGATTCACCGAATGGACCGGCCGTCACCACCGTGGCGGTGGGGAGGGAGCGGCGTGCCGCACCTCCTGTGCATCACCTCCCAAGTTACTTTCATAACTAACCCCTTGTTTCAACTTATTCTTCACTTTTTTTTTATTCTCTTACACAAGCTATCTAATTGCATAGATGGATCAAGGAGGAGGTAATCAAGGAAAGAGGAAAGGTGCAGCTCTTGCTAAGCAGCCACCTCGCAGAGGAAAGGGAGCAGGAACTTCATCCACTCATGCTGCCCCTTTGACAAGAGAAGAAAGAGAGCAACAGATCAAAGATGAGGAGATGAGGATTAGAGAGGGATACCCTATTCCTCCAGCTGGACAGCAAGGCACTCCTGAGCACATTGGAGAATTTGATGACAGTTACATCAGGGACGAGACAGATAGCTATGAGATGCATGCTCCTGAAGATACAACACCTCATCCAGTGATCGATTACTTCAAGAAATACAAGATGGTTGAGGCTGAAAGAGAAAGAAATCCCTATGAGCAGAGGCAGGCAGATGGCATTGATTACAGGTTTTGGAATGTCTTCCAGTCCAACTTCTATCGCTCTGTGTGCATGAGAAGGAAGATCAAGAACATGGGTTACATTGAGTGGGATAAGGTAAAAGCTCGGAAAAGCCCGAATTCAATGCAAATGAAAAGATCTGTGAAAGATTTGAGATGAAAGATATAATGGCTTTCAGGTATGACTGGAACAGGGAGGTGCTTGCTCAATTTCATGCCACTTATTTTTGGGAGCAGGAGGCAGATGTTGTTCATTGGATGACTGGACCTATGCACTATCGAGTTGACTTCATCACCTTCTATCAGATTCTTGGCTTTAGAGAGCAGCACAGAGGCTATGACAGGATACACAGGCATATAGATCCTATTGATGCTCATGCCGATGAGCTTAGGCATGTGTGAAAGAATCCTGATAGCAAGAATGTTGGCAAAAGAAATGAGCTGATTGGGATTTATTATGTGGTGAACAACATAATTAGAAACACCATTAACCCAAAGGATGGGGCAGCATCAGATTTGAATGGCTATGTGAGAGATGTGCTTGCTCGGTTCCCCAGAGGCAAGAGATTCAATGTGCCTAGATTCATGTGGGTTGAGTTAGCCACTGCCATGGATCATGGGAGAAGGAACTTGCCATATGCTCCTTATTTGATGTATATGATTGAGAGAGTGACAGGCAAGCACTTTCCCAAGGACTGCACTCACACACCCTATACTCCTAAGAAGACTTCCGCCGACGATAAGGGTGCGGTGCCGTGGTTGAGGAAAGCGATGAAGAAGAAGAAGAGGGGCCACCATGACACTCCGAGGATAGCCCAGGTTCGTCCCTCCGCGGCTATAGGCACGGGAAGAAGTCCTCTAGGTGGAAGAAGCTTGGCTCCTATTTGAAGTCAATGATGTCTCATTGCACTTATGCTTCCCAGAGAGCCTACAAGGACAGTCTCTAGAGTAGAGAGGCCATTCAGCTTGTGAGAGAGCAGCAGGGGCTTCCACCACTTTCACCAGTGCCTTCTCCTCCACCTATTCCGGATTCACCACACTTTACCGAGTCATCTGAGGAGGATGAGGAGGATGAGGAGCAGTCTGAGCAGCAGTCTGAGGATGATGATGGAGATGATATTCATGAGGAGCAACCAGCTGAGAGAGTTTTTCAGAGGAGATGCAAGGTAGCTCATGATCCCAATCCTGCAGCAGCTCCTTCTACTTCTTTTCTCCCTTTTTGATGCTTGGTGACAAAGGGGGAGAAAATTAGAGGGGTCCAACTTTTTCGAGACTTGGTGGCAATGCTATTCAATTCAGCTACAGTAGCATGTCCTATCCCATTAGCTAGTTTGAGCTTGAGTGTGAGAGTAGTTTCTCTAGTTTGTGAGTTGAGTGTCGTTCAAAACTATTTCATGTAATAATGCTACCTTTATGACTCTCTTTATGTTGGATATGGACATGTACTTTGTGTGCTTACTTAGCTTGTCATAACTTGCTTTAGAAAGTTTGTTTCTGCTGTGTTTGTTCTGTGTGGTGCTTGCTGTCCTGGCCAGCGCGGTAGTGCCGCGCTCTCAGGCGCGGCAGTGCCACGCCCTGCTGACAGCAAGATCTCTTGTTGTGAATCTGACCTGTCATACGCATCACATCTTATACTTGTGACACTTGTTTTTAGCACCCCACAGGAGGCATGAATGTAGGGGGAGGCTTCCCTTTCTTCACCTTCCTAAAAATGTGAGTTTTGGTTTCTAACACCAATTCTTGGAATTCAATTTCTGTTCACATATTTAGGGGGAGGCTCCCCTGCACCTTCCTAAAATGTGAATGTTGGTTTTTTATACCAATTCTAGGAATTCAAATTCTATTCACATATTTAGGGGGAGGCCCTACATTCATGTCTCGAAAAGTCTCGCTTTATTTGATATCTTTTGTGAGCTCTAATTAGGTTGTCATCAATCACCAAAAAGGGGGAGATTGTAAGTGTAATCAAGCCCTAATGTGGGTTTTGGCGTTGATGACCAACAAATTAGGGAACTAATGAGACTCATTGAGATGACAAGCAGGCAATGAGTTACGGAAGAATGATGTACAGGTTGGAGGGGTCCCCGTTTCTAAAAGGAGGCTTTGCCGAATTCAAAGAAGGTTTAAATTCATTTTCGGTTTGAATTTGAGTTTAGGAAAAGCCGTACTATCAAGAGGGATCCTAAGGTTGTTAGTCAAAAGTGTTACCAAATGCTCAATCCTTAAACACCAACCTCATCCACTACCAAAACAGCCCGACCAACAACTCAATATCTTCTTGTTGTTTTGGGGCGCGCGGCAGCCGCGCCTATAAGTGACCGTTGGGACCCGGGGGTATTTATACCCATCTGTCGGCCCACACCACTTACCTCTTCGTCTACCTCACGACATATCAATTAGAAGAACACCAGAAGCTCTCTCTCTCACCCTCCATTGCTCCCCTCAAGCTCCCAACTCTTTCCCATCAAATCCACCACGGATTCTTGAGAAAAAGGGCAGCAAACTTCGATTGGAGAGTGGATCTATTGATTCCCACTGTCAAAAGAGCATTTGGTGCACGTTTGGCAGGCGCCCTAGGGTTTGTTACTCTTGGAGCCTTGCTCCTAGCCGGCTAGGTGTCGCCCTAGAGCTGCCAACTTGTGTGGCTGCCTAGGGAGGTTTGTAACCTCACCCCAATACTAAGAAATCACCCCTCATCTCAAGAGTTCACTCTCTTGACTTGAGACCGAGGAGAAAGCTAGCCTTAGTGGTGAGCTTCAAGTCGTGGACTTCCTCAACAACGTGGACGTAGGCCAGCCTTAGTGGCGAGCTGAACCACGGGTTAAACACTTGTGTCACCTTATGCTGTTCAGTTTTCTTATTCATACTTGTTGTTGAGAAGTTTTCTAGGGTTTGAGGTCGATCTACTTCCTCCTACCTGTTGAGCTGCTTCTGGCTCTCGATCTGTAATCTCTGCAGGTATAGGAAGCGTGGAAAGTCACCTGGTATAGTTGTATCTGCTCAGATTTCGCTTCATTCTATTTTCTGTCTGCTTAGCGCGACAGTGTCACGGGTCAAGCGCGGCAGTGCCGCGCCCTCTGTACTAACAGCAGTTCGAAAAAATTTGTTGCAGGCCTATTCACCCCTCTCTAGGCCGTTTTACTCTTCCATAGATCCTACACCCTTTAATCTTGGTTTGGGCCTCCAACCGGGATAAAAGGTCTACCTTTAATCCCGGGTCGGCGTCCAACCCGGGATACAAACTAAAATTTTGGCGCGCTCCAAATTTTCCTGCGAGCAAACAAGTTTGGTTTGGCGCCCTTCTTTTTATATTACACATCGAGCCTTGTTTAGATTCACTCAAAATTTCAAGTTTGCTCACTCTCTCTCCATCACATCAATTTTTAGACTAATGCATGGAGCATTAAATAACTAATCAAAAGGCCCAACTCTATATTACACATGAAAAATTCTTATAGCACAAAAAACTCTACAACCACGATAGTCGAATTACACACGAAGATAATTAAGTTACAACACACTAAAAAGATAGTCATTAAAAAAAGGATAGTCGAATTACACAAGAAGATTGTCATTACACTTAACCGTACCACTCATTGTATCGTCGAATTTCCAAATCCGATGAGTGTATGTCTTCGATGCAGATTTCTCTCTCAAAACTAAGGTAGATCAACAAATTAAGTAATGTACTTTATGTTGCTTCACATACAGGGTGTACTAACAACTATTAATGCTGGTGAAGTGGGGGGGGGGGGCTTGTCCCCTCGTTGTCACATGCAGCTTTGCCTGGAATCCTTCGGTAGTAAGTGTTGGCCATTCATCAATAAATTTCCAATCGTAGCCCAATGTATCCATTGCCTGGTTAACAATTGCTTCAAAACCACACCCTGCGTAGGTTAAGTCACTGTCCTCATCCTGTAAGTGTTATAAAAAAAGGTAGTTAAAACTAAATTTTGCAACACTAAACAAATATCTCGATATTATGCGATTGACAACAACTTTACCACATCATCTTGGTTTTTTTGAGCATTCCTTGCACAATACCTACGGACAAAATGCCCTCTATCCTCATTGCCCGAATCTAACTCATCTGAATATTCCTCATTTTCAGCTTTCATTATTATAGAGGACAGTGTAGGTATCATGTACCCAATATTAGCAAGCTTGTTTAAGCATGACTTTATACAATCTCTTTCTGCAAAAGCCTTATAATGCCCCCAGGTGGTAGGATGGAGAATCCAATCCGACATTGCCATCTTGATGGCTAATCAACGGGATGAAAGGTCACAACATCCAATGCTTCAACATCGAAATGATTGATTAGTATCTCCCTAAGCCAAACAATAGGGTCAATTACTTACGATATATTTAAGAAACACACATATGAATATATATCAGAATTTTTTTTGAAATGATATCTGACACACATTATTTTCTTGAAACAAATAGGGTTGCTTACTATAGTGGGAAAACGATTGTTCAACACATTTGGGTTGAAAAGTTCCGGACTACACATTACATGGCCGAAGTCCCCTATAACTTCCGGCGGAGGGAGAGAAGAACGTCCAACCATCCCTTATAAAGGTAAGACAATATCATTGTCGATTACAAAAATTACATAGCCCATCATCAAAGTATACAAACACATTAAAAGAAAATTACATATAAGATAACAAAGACCTTAATCAAAGTGTACAAACATATTTACAAGTAACCACCTCAAAAACACTCTTCTAGCACCAAGAAACGTCAAACAGTGTCAAAGAATGTTAGAGGTGGAGGATACAAACTATGTCTATTCCAAGACGATGCGCAGATGAGCGAGCAACTAGAACGTTCATGGCTTACTGCACGACTAAGTCCGCAGCAGCCCATGCAACAACTTTTCCGAATAGGATGGATCATTCCACCTATTGGGAAGTCCCTGTAACAATCTCATTGCATTAACTGCTTGCTCAACTACTGTAAGGTCTGGAGTAGCATAGAACTTTAAAAACACTCTTCTAGTACCAGTTGTGAGCATCGTCACTAACTAAGCACACCACAATCTGTATGTGAAGGGCTTTATCCCACAAATAGCTATTTTTATGGATACAAATGCAAGGAAACAACAGATCCATATTGGAGCGGAAGGTAGTTCATCGCAAACCATCATACCTTTGCAAAAACCTGAAAAATACTTCTAAATATTTTAGAGAAACACTCATATAAAATAGCAAGAACTTGATGTATGACAAATCCACATTTGTTATAAATATACCATGCAATGTATTAGAAATATATATATATATATATATATATATATATATATATATATATATATATATATATATATATATATATATACACATGTATATCACCAATATATTTAGAGAAAGATTCCTATATAAATTTGATGGCTATATATAAATCCACCATTCTTAGTCCAAAGCTACAAAACCACATATCCCTATGATTCTAAAGTTATCATTGAAAGATTTGAAAATGAAGATGATTACTTTTTTGAAGAAGAGATGGTCGACAGCCCGAGCAAAACACAGCAATGAACACGAGCTGTCGGTGTGGAGAGGACCTGGCTATTTATAGCCAAAATTGTTATCCCGGTTTGTTGTAAAAACCGGGATTATAGACCAAGAATCTAGTCCCGGTTGGAGTTACCAACCGGGACTAAAAGTCCCCAGCTGACCGCCCGTCTGAGCCTGGCGGTGCAGCAAGCCAGTCAGGAGCCGTTGCAGTGGATTTAATCCTGGTTGGTGACCCCAACCGGGACTAATGGCCCCTTTTGTCCCGGGCCAAAAAATGTCCGGGACTAATGCTGAGGTTCGAAAGTTTGTTCTCTACTAGTGCTGTCTGTCTATGAGATGTGTGCATGCGTACGAGGGAGAATGTACTCAGCTTGTTCCTCCATCTCCAAGATTTTAAGAAAAATAGGGGCCATATAGCATAAACCGTGTAATTGGGATGAGTGCTATAAAAAATAAACCGTATGTAGCGACTATTCCACTTCAAAAATGTCAGAAAGTGAGAGAAATACAATATTCACGCTTGGTTTTCCAATAGTCTTCCCGTTTAATTCAGACGAGGGCGTGCTTGCTCATGAGCCTCGCTCCTCTCCTCCCTCTCGTAGTTAGACTTTTGCTTGCTTTGTTCTGCTGCGGTCTCTCTCTCTCCCAGCATTTGGGTAGGTCACCAGCGGCCATCACCAAACGTCTTCATAGCTGCTTCTTGACGGGTGCAGATTTGAATAACATCAAACAGTAATGCATCGGCTCATTCCGATGTAACCAAGAGACTGCTTCGACCACGCGTGAGTTGTTTATTGTTTGTTGTTTGATTGGCAGTGGTGCTAACTCCGACAGTAGCAGATCCTCTGAAAAGTCAATAGATCGGTCAGCACTTCAAGTCAACTAGTATTTCAAATCAGATCATATAAAGAAGAATATGACTTCGATGCTTAAATGGGAAGACCATGGAAAACAGGACCATTGGGTAGGAAATGAGACTTTGATGCTTAAATGACCTTTGCTTTACAGAATAGTTATACCTTTAATTGTTTCATTCAGACGAGCTTTAACAGGTGAGAAACTCATGGGGTTTCTTGATTTGGTGTCCACTGAAGCACGTGCTAATGCTAAGACATGCTTTCGAAAAAAAATTTGGTGTCCACTGTGATTTCAATTCTTTAAATGAAGATGAGGATAGCTTTATTTTGAACTTAAATAAAAATGGCTCCTTTTCAGTTCAGTCCATTTATAAAAATATGATGAAAGGGATAGAGTGTCAAGGAAAAATGGCTTCTAGAAAGCAAAATTACCTTAAAAAGTTTTGCTTTGGTGTTTGAAGAAGGGAGTCATTCTAACAAAGGATAATTTGGTTAAAAGACATTGGAAAGGATGAACTAAGTGCAGTTTTTGTTGCTCCGAAGAGACTATTTAACACCTTTTTTTATTGTCACATGGCAACGTCCATTTGGAATGCAGTGTCTATCATTTTTAACATTCAAGCTCCTACTAGTTTGGCTCATTTGTTTGGTTCTTGGCTTGTCAGCTTCTCTCAAAAGCATAGAAACCAAATTTTAACATGTACTACTGCCTTGTGTTGGCTATATAATTACGTAGAATTGATGCTATTTTCAAAAGGATAACTTCACTATTTTTAAATATTGTTTTCTGGGGGCATTGGAGAGCATCACAAGAGGGGCAGACGCTTGTTGGAGACTTTTGTGGTGGAACTCTCATAGAGAGCCCTCACAGACAACATCAGTCTTTTTTGCACACTTTGTCGACCTCACTCATGCGCACCCGGGAAGTACTCTCCGGTCGGTCACCTATCACTCCAAGCCAAACACGCTTAACTTTAAAGTTTTTTAGGAGATGGGCTTCTGGAACAGAAGTTGCAACTTGTTAGTATGAGTATCCTATTAATCCTATTAAGCCCTGGGCCGGGATGTTATATTCGTCTCTTCTTTTCGTTAGTTAACTTTGTTTATCCTTATATTGAAATTTTGTCTAAGAACTGTGGGTCCGTATTATTTGGCTATACTCACTCATTCGTGAACGTTGGAGGCTAGAATATTTATATTCCTTAATCTAAAGAAGAAGGATGTGAACTATTTTATGTAGGAAGGAACACATATGAGCCATCATTGTTTTTATTAGAAATTCAAAACTACAGGGAACACATGCGGGTGGCAGTAGAAAGAAAAGAAACAAAATACTGTACATGAGCTAATTTAATTAGCACATATTCTGATATTATTCATACCTTGTCTGTATGTGAGTGAACTTCTTCTTGTTGTCTTCTGATTTCAACCATTCCTGCAATTTTGGACAGCCCGGAATACACAGATCCTTGAGGTTCCTTAGCTTAGCTAAGCTGTCCGGCAAGGATTCAATGCCCTGACATGCATCGATGGTGAGTTCCTGGAGAGTAGTGAGGTCACCCAAGCATTCTGGTAGGGAGGTAATGTCGTTGCACTGATAGAAACACAGCGACTGGAGCGAGGATAGGGCCTGTGTAATCTCTGGTGACGCAGTAAGATCAATGGAACCCCTGATTTCTAAGCTCTGGAGGCCAGGGAGGTGATAAAGCAAACTCCATTCACGCAGAGGCACCATGCAATTCTCGACCACGAGTTGAGTTACTCGGGCAGCAGCAGCAGAAGTAGAACTAGAAGAGGCCTCCACACCTTTTCCATGTTTTCCTGCTTCTCTCTTGGGCAAGGAAGACATCACTTGGTCGCAAGCTGATACATGCAGCCTCTGCGCCTTAGGAAAGAAAGGTCCAAACTTCAGCTTGGGGCAGTTCTGTATCACCAATTCATCGATGGTTGGAAACATGAACTCCTCACCACCACTCCGGTATATGGTGTTGAACTCTTGCAAATTCTCTATATCATCTAGCGTAAGCTGCACAAGTCGATGGCACTGTGCTAGGTTGCCACCACTCAATTCACCAGTGTCGACTTTCCTGATGCTAGCCATCTTTCTGACGACCACCTGCTTAAGCTTTGGTAACAAAAGGAGTGGTGGTATAGTGTGGCATTTTGGAATGTTTTCAATGGTAACCCTTTCAAGATTAGGGAGGTGAAGACATAGGTTGGATGTCAACCACGTTGGGAGGCCGTTTCCTCCATATCCTTTTAGTTCAAGGCTCTGCAGATTTTGTGGTGGCACTAGTTTTGCTAACAAAGCTTCATCGTCCACAGATGATACATGACGGTCCACAGTCCAACCAAGAGTCAGCTTTTCGAGCTTTTTTACCTTCAATGTTATCCTGTTTGCTTCCTCAACAGACTTCACCTTCTCAAGGCAACTTATCTCCAGTTCTTTGCAGCTTACTATGTCCTCCAGCTGAACAAGGTTGCTGCTATGTGCTCCATCGTCAGCGTGAACCACAAACGAGTAACTCTCCAGGCTAGGGCATTTCCTTAGGACTCTAGTGCACTTCATTTCAGCTATCTTTTTAGCTATTCTCTTCAATCTTCTGCAGCCTGAGAGATTCAGTGTATGTAGCCTGCTGACATCACACAAAGTTTCAGGTAGATCAACAAGAAATATGTTGTGGGAGAGGTCCAGATGCTCTAGACTGGAGAGGCCTTTGAAGATAGACTGAAAGCAGTCAAGACTACTCTGCCCTTCTTGTAGGTTGCAAAATATAGGATTTGTAAACATCGACAAGTTTAGATACTGAAGTTTTTTGAGCTTTGCCCAAGCGTTCTTTAGTTTCTCAAGATGGTCTCTGTGTTCCACAGCATAACAGCTGGGGTGTGACAAGTTCAGATGCCGGAGATTGATGAGGCCATCCAGAGCTCTCGGGAGTTCATTAGGACAAGAGCAGAATGATAAATCCAAATATTCCAAATTGCTTAGCTTGCAGAAAGATTTTGGCAGATCATCTAGTCCATGGCAGCCCGATAAATTGATATGCACCACACTTGTGAGGTTGACAAATGATTCTGGAAGTTTTACTAGCCCAGAGCAGCCTGATAGATTGATATGCAGCACGCTTGTTAACTTACCAAATGATTCTGGAAGTTGTACTAGCCCTGAACAGCCTGATAGATTGATATGTAGCACGCTTGTTAATTGGCCAAATGATTCTGGAAGTTTTACTAGCCCAGAGCAGCCCGATAGATTGATATGCAGCACGCTTGTTAACCTACCAAATGATTCTGGAAGTTGTACTAGCCCTGAACAGCCTGATAGGTTGATATGCAGCACGCTTGTTAAATTACCAAATGGTTCAGGGAGTTGTACCAAACCAGAGCAGCCTGATAGATTCAGATATCCCAACAGCCCCAGATGGCAAAGAGAATCTGGTAGTTTCTGCATGGAGGGCTCCTTCAATTCCAAAACCTGAAGGTACTTGGCAAATGAGAATGAATCGTTGCTGAGCTCCAATTTGCAACCCAGCAAACTGAGCGACCTTATCTCGGCTGGAAATATATCGGACAACTTTAATGACCCTATATCAAAGTTGGTCAAAACTGCATAGCGGCAATGTCTTGATGGCCTCGTAAGACCATCATCCGCAACAAACGATGTGGAACTCATTAGAGATCTTGCGAAGTAATGAATCAGGCTGTGCATAGTGAACGAGACCAGACCTTTATCATCATGCTTTCCACTAGTCTGCAGCAGAAGGGGCATTATTAATACATGGAGCTAGATAGCCATAATCATTTTGCTTACTAAGATTTGACAATATTAATACTAATAAAATGTTACAAAGATTTTGGTATTTCAAGGCACACGCAACCCAAGATTCGAACTTTCAAGAACAACATGTGGTACTCCTAAATACTCGTGAACTGTTCATTTAATTAGATTGAATGGTTAAAATCATATATTAATTACTAGGAGGAAATAAGTGAAGTATACTAAAAAATAGGATAATAAGAAAATTTTAGACATAAAATCTATATATTACACACGTAGATACATAAAACTCCTAAAATAACATATTTACTAATAAATAAAATTATACATAAAAATTTCAATGTTTGTAATACACATACATTAAACTAAATTTATAAAATAACTGCATCCATCCTAGATACGGTTCATGGTTGGATCTGCAGCAGCCACAGAAAATGAAGGATCTACACATGAATAAAAAGAAGGGCACATCCCACTTGTGTCTCCCGTGATAGGGGGATTCAAAAATACATTTTCCTTTTCTAAAATTAATTAATAAATAAAAAATCTAAAAAAAATCAATGGCTTAGATTAGTGATGAGGTATTACCTCCTACTCCCTCTATTTGTAAACTGTAAGTCTCTATGACTTTATAAGTCTCTATGACTTCTTTATATATCGTATTTGGTGTATTAAAAAAAAAGTCTATGACTTATAATTTGGAACGGTTCAGTGGACCAAAAATAGTCTTAGCAATTTATAATTTTAAACTAGGGAGAATTTGATGTACCAGAAAAAGTCTACACAACTTATAACGGATGGAGTAGTAAATAAGGGAGTACCATAACATTGTCCAATTTTAATCTTTGACCAACAATTGGTTTATATTTATATATATCATATATGATTTAGAAAATTTAGTAGTAGCACTCCAACATTCCATTTCTATGTACGTATGTTTGTCTATATATGTAACAACGGAGCGGGTAGGGTGGTTGGGCTGTGGCGATGCTAGGGCAGGGAGAGGAAGAGGCGGCGGCGGCGGAGATAGAGAGCTTTCGCCCAATACTTTCTTGATTGATTTGGTTATATGCTCCTAGTATTTATAGTCTGAATCAGACTTAGCCTACAAGAAAGGCGGACAAATCCTTATCAAACACGAATTTCTCATTTCTCCAATCAATCTACTAACTTCCATCTAAATAACTAATTATTTCCAAAATGGTAAAATACTAAAAAGGAAGTTCGCAGGAAACTTGGAAAGGAAGCGGTGACGGTGGCGTGCCGTGCGGCGACGCAAGGGGGCGGCGGCCGCCCCTCACCCCCTCCCCTGCCCCTAGGGCAGGCCGTGGGGCCCACCAGGGGCGACGGTGTCCCCCCTCACGGGACCTCCGGCCCGTTGTCATCAGCGGCGGTCAATGCCGGCGTTGGGCATGTGATAATATGCTATAAGAAGGTACCACATGCATTGAGCAGAGGTGCAATCTATATACTCTTACAAAAACTAAACCCCACTAGATGACTTCTCTCCCCAAGTAAAGTGTCCACATCATTCTCCACCAAACGTGTCTCCTAAATGTTCTATGTTTTTATGTAAGGTGTTCACATCATTCTCCATTAATTCATGTCATCACCTATTAATTACAAAAATTGTCCATGTGATCTGTCATGTGAAATACTATAATAGATTTATTTTTAAGAAAATATCACGGCAATGTGCGTGGTGTAGCATACCACTAGATGACTTCCCTTCTCAAGTAAGAGACCCCACTAAATATTCTATTTTTTCATGCAAGGTATCAATATTATTCTCCACTAAATTTATGTTATCTTTATTAATTAAAAAATATCTATGTAATCTCTATCATGTGAAATACATTAAACACAGTATACAGAATACCATATGGTAATGCTGTATATATAATAAATTTATTTTTAAAAAGATATCACATCAATGTGTGGGGTATACTTCTAGTATAATAATTAATATATAATAATGGCAATGTGGCATAGTAGAGTTGCACTTACCGAGGCCAAGTTAGAATGACGAAGGAATGAGAAGTCGAGAAGCCTCGAGATTATTTGTTGTCCGGTTGATATCCCGTTGGTTGTTGGCTCAATAAGACCAAGAGCAATCCACCTATTAATAATGTCATCGCCTGCCATATTATGCCACTCGCGTAAAGTCCCCAAGTAAGCAAAGCATAACCTAAAATTCGGCGGCATGCTTTGGTAGCTTAGACCCAGGATAGATGAAAACAAGGTCCCCATCGGTTCATCATGGATGGATATACGGTCATCAGTGCTTGCGAATGCTAACCATTCTTCAGAAGTTTTGCCCAGCAGAAAGTCCCCAAGTGCTTGAGCTGCTAATGGCAGGCCCCCACACTTGGTCGCTACGATCTCCTGCCCTATTTTATCCAGTTCTTGTTTGTCGTTTCTGTCTTCAAAGCGACTTGCTTGCTTGAATACTGCCCAGCACTGATCATCACTCAAGGGATGTAGTTTGTATGGTTGGACCTTGTTGGTACAAATTCTCCTGGCGATGCCTTCATTGTGTGTCGTTACTATCACAACCAGCTTGCTTCCTTGCTTGCCAACACCCAACAGACTCTTCAATCTATCTAACTCCTGTTGGTCTTCCTCCCAGATGCCATCTAGAACGACGAGCACCTTTTTACCATAACCTACTAGCTGGTGAAGTCGCCGCTTTATGGAGTTCAGGTCCATGACATTTGAATCCTCATCTTCATAATACGTTGCATTATTTGTGAGGCACTCAACGATGGATTTGCCTATTCTCCTCAAATCCATGCTCGGGGAGACATGGACCCATGCTCTGGCGTAATCTTGGAATCTGGTATGATTGTAGACCAATGCTGCCAAAGTTGTCTTGCCGACACAGGCAAGGCCAAAGATTGGTAGAACGACGGGCCACTCTCTCCCGTCGCTCATACCTTCGGGTGGTAACAAGAAATCAAGTATCCTCTGTACCTGTTCATCCCTGCCTACAACGATTGCTTTGTCGATCAAACTAGTTGTTGTCCTTTCATCGTAACCAAAAGATTGCCTGAAGAAGCCAAATGCCTCTTGATCTTGCTTCAGCACCTGCAGTGCTCCATTTATCGCCTTAATCTTGTTATCCCTGGCTGTAAACACCGGGAGCATCCTGGCCATCTGCAACCACGATTTGCTCCATATACATCAACATGTTTGTGAATAAAAGCTGAAGATTTCCTCTTTTTTTTTAAAAAAAAAAAGCTGAAGAAGACAGTGTGCCAATTCAAACAGAGGAGACAGAGGAGCGGATGGAGTAGATCAGATGCCCAATATACATACCGGTGCTGTACCTACGAGATCTGTAATATCACAGATCTCGTAGGCGACACGCTCAAGCTCCTGCAACCACGCTTGGGCGCCTGCCCTCCCCCTCATCGACTGTCTCCCGGCGTCCATCGGCGCCACCGATATGTTATCCATCGTAGCCTTCATATGCTCAAGGTCTGGGACGAAATTCCCACGCCGGGTGTTGGTGATGGCAGCGTCAACCAGGGCGGCCAACAACTTGTCGCGGGCCAACTCAAACACGGCCGTGGCATGCATCCCGCTGGCCATCTCCCCTGCTTGGAAGAAAGATCCCTCTTCAGAGCTTCTCCTTCTCCACAACGGTTCGGCTTGAGTTTGTTGCTACGGTGGGTGGTCGAGCTTTGAGCTGGGAGCCTGGGACTGGGACTCGGAGCAAGAGAAAGGCCCCCTTATTTTCCTCAACACAACAGAGAGCAGGGTCAAAAACAATTTCCTCAAAAACAATTTCCTACTCTCTATGCTATGGGGGTGTTGAAACCACTCCGCTCCACTTTTTTTTTTTTTTTTTTTTTTTTTTTTTTTGGCCAAATAAGTTCAGCGCACATCATTGGCCATTGCTTCACAATGGAGTTCATATAGAGAAAAGTTTGTGGTCCAAACAGACGGGCCCATATGAGCATTGGATGTGACCTTCCGTCATGTGCTCGTTGTCCGAACGAGTCCAATGGGCATTTGGACAGCAAAATTATTTTCGAGATGCAATCATGCAACCACCGTGTGATGCAGAGCAGAGTCCAAAACTATTTATTACTTTTCTATTTATTGTATACCAATGTGGCGGTATATTTATCTCAAAGATTGTGGACTTAGAGCCTAAATAAGACTTTTTTAGAGTCTTTTTCTGCTCTCTCTTCAATAAATATACCACCACATCAGCAAAACACAATAAATAGTAGGATAATAAATAGTTTTGGACTCTATGATAAAGTCTGCACTGTGAATGCCCTTATCAGCCCACATCATTAAACCCAAACAGATTAATAAATGACGAAAGACGGGTCTTAGAGCAAGGCTAATAATTTAGCCTGCTGCCAGCTGCAAGATGGTTGTCACCAGCAGTAGGCAATGTCGTCCGCTCATAACAAGCTGGCTGCAGCACATATTCTATTGCATATAGTATAAGTACAAGCAATCTGTTGGCAAGACGAAAGCAACATCGTCTTGCTCGTAGCCGGCTGAGAGCATTAATTTTTTCTCGTATCTTGAGCTGGAGGTAGGCGAGATAGGAATCACCCGCTCAACAATCTCTCTCCCGTGTGGCCAGCTTTTCTGTTTACGTGGACTCTTGTAGCCGGCTAAAAATAGCTTATTATTTTGACATTGTATCATTTCCAAGACCACCATGTCATGTAAAATTAAATGAAACTTAGATAAAACATCCTTCTCAATGCAAAGTTTCATTCCATAGTTTTACAAACATTTAATTCTATGACTAATAGTTGGTAATCATGCTAAGAAAGTTTCATATCATGACACTTGTTTATTCTCTCTCTTCTTAAATACGGTATCATCATAAAAAATGTCTACCGTGGCATGCAAATGAAACTCACATAACACTCTTATTGGGACTAGCCTTAGGGCCTAGTTCCCACCCAAATATTTTCACCTATCACATCAATGATACATATGTGGAGTGTTAAATATAGTACAAAAATAACTAATTGCACAGAATGAGATAAATTTGTGAGACGATTTTTTTAGCCTAATTAATCCGTGATTAGATAATATTATACAATAAGCATGTGTTAATGACAACATCGCGTATGAGCTGAAATCCGGACATCTTGAGGGATTTCATTGAGCTTTCTTTTTGATACCTCAACTCTTCGAGTACAAGTTGATACATATCCGAAGTCTTTCAGGCACGTGACGGGCACGTCACACTGACCATTGCGGCATATCCACGTGTGAGGCTGCTGCAGTTAACAAAAACCTGCAGAAAAATGGGGAAAAACCCCGGGTGAGACAACGCAAGTATCGATCCTAGATCGAACTCACGCCGGGCTGCTCGCACACCTGGCGACCCAGCCAACCGAGCTATGCTCGGTCCTCAGGGATTTCATTGAGCTTTGGCAGCTGATCCATGCGTTGCAACCCGGCCAACAAGCAAGAGGACCAAATTGGAAAGTTCAAGAGCATACTACGGCAAGGTCTGCATATGAGGTGCAGTTCAGTGGACAACTGCCGTCGCGCTACCCTACGCCTCGCTGCAAATCGCGTATCGCGTTGTGTGCACACCGGACCCTCAAAAGGTAGGCCAGGCTGCGAGTGCGAGGGCGCTGTCGCGCACTTACACTCGGCTTTGCATCGTTTTCGGACTGTGCATAGCTTTGCGTTGGTTCGGTCTCGTGGTTGCTGAGACTAGTGGCACTCCCTTTAGCTTTTGGTTGGAAAAAAGAAAATGAGAATTTGAACCCCTTTAGCTTTTCGTTGGAAAAAAAAAATGACAATTTATGGATAACGCCTCCCGAAGGAAGAGTCAAATGCAGCCTTTGACAGCGTGGGAATAATTTAATTATGGCAGCGGCGTGGGAATAATTTAATTATAAGGGACAGTACCAGGGCAATAATTATAAGGAACAGGAGAGGGCAATAATTGAGTCTGCTGCTCTCCTAAAGCCTGCACCTTCACATTCGCATTCGCATTCGCATTCGCATCTAGCAGCCTACCACATCGCTGAACCCCACCAATCACTCAGACCAAAGCCAATTGCCCCTGTGTCCGGCCGAATCCATCTCTGCCGGAGGAGGAGATGGAGGCGGCTCTCGGAGCGGCCAACTGGCTCCTCGGCAAAGTCCTCAACAAGCTCTCCGACGACTTGGTGAAAGCCTTCGTGTCCAAGCTCGGCCTCAAGCTTGACAAGATCCAAAGGCAGATGCTCTACACCAGAGGGCTGCTGGACGCGGCCCAGGGGAGGGTTGTCGGCGGGAACCCTCGCCTGCAAGGGCTGCTTGAGAAGCTGGGTAAGAAGGCCGACGAAGCTGAGGATGCTCTGGACGAGCTCCACTACTTCATGATGCAGGAGGCCCGCCATGCTGCTCGCCACACTTCTGGTAACTGGCTCCCATGCTTCTCTTGTTGCCGTTCAAAAGATGGTGTTCCTGATGGTGGCTTGCCCTTCGACCGGGTGGAAATGTCCAAAAAAATCAAGCAGCTCATAAAGGAGCTGCACTCTAACTGTACTCCTGTCTGTGACCTGCTCAAGATAGCAACAGAAATCACGCAAAACCCTCAGCCACACATTCCTGCCTTCACTGAAAGGCCTGACACAAGCTCTGGAATCACACAGGAGAAGTTGTTTGGGAGGGATGCCATTTTTGAGAGAACTATAGAAGATATTATCGGTGCGACACAGAGTGGTAAAACCTTGTCTGTTCTTCCTATAGTTGGCCCAGGGGGCATTGGAAAGACGACCTTCACACAACACCTATACAATGATACAAGGATTGCAGAACATTTCAGTGTTAGGGTCTGGATATGTGTATCAACTAATTTTGATGTTCTCAAGCTCACCAAAGAGATCTGGAGCTGTCTGCCTACCACTGAAAGTGAAACAAACAGAGTAACAAATGAACCTACCAACTTAGACCTGCTTCAGCTATCCATCGCGCAGAGGCTGAAATCCAAAAGGATTCTAATTGTCTTGGATGACATGTGGAGTTGCAGCAGTATTGATGAGTGGGAAAAACTACTAGCTCCATTCGAAAAGGACGAGACTAGTGGAAACATGATTCTTGTCACAACTCGGTTCCCAATACTAGCAGAAATGGTGACAAAAGAAACTAATCCAATTGACCTCCGTGGTTTGGATACTGATGAGTTCTGGAAATTCTTCCAAATATATGCATTTGGTAGAATCCAAGATGAGCATGATGATCAAGAGTTAATTGGTATTGCAAGGCAAATAGCAGATAAGTTGAAAGGCTCTCCACTTGCAGCCAAAGCAGTTGGTCGGTTATTGTTTAAGAAACCCTTTCTGGAACATTGGATGAAAATTCTTGACAGCGGAGAATGGCTAGAACAAAATCATGACTATGATATAATGCCAGCCTTGAAAATTAGCTATGACCACCTTCCCTTCCATCTGAAAAAATGCTTTTCATGTTTTTCCCTTTTCCCCGACGATTATAAATTTGAGAAGCTTGAGATTATTTGTTTTTGGGATTCAATAGGAATCATAGATTACGCACAGAACAAAAAAATGGAGGACGTTGGATCAGATTATTTGGATGAACTATTAGATAATGGTTTTCTTCGAAAAGAAGATAATAATACTTATGTAATGCATGATTTACTCCATGACCTTTCACGTGTAGTTTCATCAGAAGAATGTGCCTATATCAGTTGTTCTAGTTTTGAGGCAAATGAAATCCCAAAAACTATTCGTTACCTATCCATTTTCATGCATGACACTCATATTCAGAATTTTGAGGAAGAGATGGGTAAACTGAAGGAAAGGATAGATATTAAAAGTTTGCGTTGTTTGATGATTTTTGGAGAATATAGTAGGTTACACCTTGTCAATGTTTTAAAGGATACATTTAAGGAAATAAGGGCTCTTCGTGTTCTATGTATATTCATGAACTCCCATAGTTCCTTGCCAAACAACTTTTCCAACCTTGTCCATCTTCGGTACTTAAAACTTATTTCCCCTTATTACTCAAAATTGCCTTTGCCAAGCACAGTGTCTAGGTTTTATCACTTGAAATTTCTAGATCTTAACCAATGGGAAAGTAGTTGTTCCTTGCCTCAAGACTTTTTCCACCTTGAAAATCTACGCCATTTTGTTGCTAAGAAAGAATTTCACTCCAATGTTCCCGAGGTGGGGAAAATGAAAAACTTACAAGAACTGAAACAATTCCTTGTTAAGAAAGAGAGTATTGGATTTGAGCTAGGAGAGTTGGGAGAACTAG
Source organism: Themeda triandra (assembly GCA_018135685.1). Taxonomy (NCBI): domain Eukaryota; kingdom Viridiplantae; phylum Streptophyta; class Magnoliopsida; order Poales; family Poaceae; genus Themeda; species Themeda triandra. The sequence continues at coordinate 121,255 of JAENPR010001231.1, read as the reverse complement.
GAGATCTTGGAGAGCTCAATATATCTGGGCTTGAAAAAGTGAAAACCAAGCAAGAAGCTAAAGAGGCCAATCTGATGGCAAAGAGAAATTTAGTTGAGTTGGGATTAATTTGGAACACTAATCAAGAGTCCACTGGTGATGATATCCTAGATAGCATCCAACCACACTCTAATATTAGAAGGCTTCGTATTGTAAATCATGGTGGCGCCATTGGTCCTAGTTGGTTGTGCAGCAGCAACATCATATACTTGAAAAACTTGGAGACCCTACATCTAGAGAGCGTGTCATGGGCCAACCTTCCACCTTTTGGGCAGCTTTATCACTTAAGAAATCTGACTCTGAAAAATATTGTTGGGGTACGCCAAATTGGACCTGACTTCTTTGGTGCCACTACAGAAAGAAGTTTCGCACACTTAAAAGAAGTTCAGTTTTATGATATGCCGTAACTTGTGGAGTGGGTTGCGGGAGCTAACTTTCATCTGTTCTCAAGGGTTGAAAGAATCAAGTGCATTAATTGTCCCAAGCTCACAGGGCTGCTATTCTCTCGGTTGGCCTAATTGGTTCCCTAGTCTTCGTGATCTTTTTATTTATAGATGCCCGAAGTTGCGCCTTCCTCCCTCGCCTCACACTTCAATGGTATCCCGTATTGATACGGAGTGCTTGTTTTATGATGGTAAAGAGTTGAACCTTAAGAAGCCCTCTGAATTGGCCTTTCACAATCTTCGTCACGTAGAAAGGTTGACAACTTATGATGCATTATTCTTGTCATTTATGGATCTTCAAAAGCTACATTCCCTAAGCCATATAGAAGTCAGTAGATGCGAGAAAACATTTTTGAGAGGACAGAATGATGGTGTTGTGCTCCGCACAGTCCAATCTCTCAAACTCAATCAATTTTCTCTTACCAGAAAATCGTTGTCAAATTTGTTCAAATGTTTCCCAGCTCTTTATAATTTGAATGTGAGTGCATCATCAGATGAGGATCATGAGGAAGTGGTACTGCAGTTTTCACCCTCTAGCTTGCTTAGAGAAGTCTACTTCAATGGGTTCAAGAATCTGATCCTACCTATGGAGGAAGAGGGACGAGTTGGATTCTGGTGCCTCTTGTCACTCCAGTCCGTGACCATAAGAAACTGTGACAAGCTATTCTCTCGGTGGTCCATGGGAAGAGGTGCAGCTCGGACTGGGAGCATCATCTACCCTTTCCCCCCCTACCTCAAGGGACTCAGCCTTTGGGATGAGCAAAGCACACTACCGATGTCTCTGCTCGCAAATCTCACATCTCTTACCAGTCTAAAATTAGTTAATTGCAAGGATATCTGTGATAGGTTGGATCCTCGCATCACATTCAACCTCGAGCAACTGGTGGTGTGCAATCAGAGATATGGTGAGGCTAAGCAATTTTCTGCAGCAGTGGATCTATTTGCAGTGGTGGCAAGGACCACAGCAATGCCCGCCGGTTCCTTCCAACTGGTGCGCCTTGTGGTGGACAGCATCTCTGCGGTGCTTGTTGCTCCCATCTGCACCCGCCTCTCCGCTACTCTCCAGACGTTAGTCTTCAATTATGATTGGCTGACAGAGAACTTCACGGAAGAGCAGGACGAGGCGCTTCAGCTCCTCATGTCTCTTCAAATCCTGGTGTTTGATAACTGCACGGCTCTGCAATCCCTCCCCCAAGGCTTGCATCGCCTTCCTTCTCTACAGGAATTCAGTATCCTGATGACTCAAAAAATCAGATCGCTGCCCAAGGAGGGCCTGCCCAATTCACTGCGAGGGCTATACATAGACAGTTGTGGCCCCGAGATTTATGAGGAATGCCAGAAATTAAGGGGAACAAGGCCAGATATAGATATAACTGCCTACGTTGCTCGTGTGCAAAGCTCAATCTCTCCTTCTGCGTGCCTTTCACGCATTAACTCTTCAGTGTAAATCGATCTGCAGGTTAGTTCCAAATTAAAAAGAAAAACATCTTATGCTCCTTGATTTATGATTTCATTAACTGTGCAAACTGAGTTTTTTTTTTGTTTTGTTTGTAGATTGAATTTACGATCTATAATTTCAGCTCCTCACATCTCTCCAAAACCTGTCATTTGAAGACTGCCTCTATCAGATCGCTGCCAAAAGCATGATTCACAGCGACTGCTACACATATTTGATTGGTTTGTCAAGATTTATGAGGAAGGCCAGAAATTAAAGGGAACCAGGCCAGATATACATATAATTGCCTTCGTTCCTGACGCGGAAAGCTGAATCTCTGCTTCTTCATGCCTTTCACGCACTATAACTCTTCATTGTACATCGATTTGCAGGTTAGTTCCTAATAGAAAAACAGCTTATGCTTATCAATTTATGTTTTCATTGACTGTGCAAATTGATTTTTTTTTTCTTGCATATAGATATGATCCATTGTCTTATGCTTCTGTGTTACAATTGGAGCCACCATTCACAATTCATGTCCAGCTATTTATTTGTTTATCTAACAAATTCAATCTTTCCTACAATCAATTTCTGGATCATATCAATTTCTAGCATTTTTCCTGAATATTGCATTATTGCACTGAATCTCATACCGTGAATTGGTACTTTTAGGAAGAAAAGTGAATTGTTTCAATGAGTAAAGACCATGCCATTATTACTTAGTTCATTCTTGTTGTGGCATGTCATGAATGGCTGTAGATTGCTTAGTTCCTCCTTATTTCCTAGATCATGGTGCATATGACTTGTTGATGATCTGATACGCATAGTGGCCTTGTCTCTATTACATGATGATGAGATTTGTTTGAACTGTAGGGCAACGAGATTATATGCCTTGCCTTGAAGGACTCTGCTTCATCATACGGTTACACATTGTTCAAAAAACATATATAATGAGCACCAAGCTTAGATTGTGGCGAACTTTGGCAACGATAAGGTGAGACAGTCACAAGTGAACTTCCGTTTATTCCAGGCTATTTTTCCTTTCACAAGTGAACTTCCGTTTATTCCAGGATGTTTTTCCTTTTACAGCTCTTGTGACTTTTTTTGGTAGTTTCAGACCCCTGACCTCCGTTGCTCATTTGTAAACCACCGAAGGCAGGAGATGCTGCATCACCGATCAGTCTAGGCTTTTTCTGCATTGGTCAACCAGCTGTAAAAGTGTTTTACTTAACTCTGTACATCTCTTGCCTCAAAAAAACATCTCTTTTTTTTTGACAAGTAACGATTTATTAAATCAACAGCATCTAGCTGATGGCATAATCTTCTGGAGCCGTTTTGTAATTATTTTGAGGAAACAACCGTTTTGTAAATTGATGATCTGTTGCTTCCTCTGTCAGGACGGGCTCACAATTGCTTCAAATTAGAAAGAAACCTGCCAGTGAAAGTTCGTATATGCCCAATTCAGCAGCAGATACACCCAGCACTCCGATTCAATGCGAGTGTTACACATATTTGATTGTTTGACGAGATTTATGAGGAATGCCAGAAATTAAGCAGCACAAGGCCAGATATAAGGACAACTGCCTACATTGCACATGCGCAAAGCTGAATCTTTGCTGCAGGATGCCTTTCACGCACTCAACTCTGCTTCAGCATGCCTTTCAATGTGCAGGTCAGTTCCAATTATATATATATAAAAAACTTCGTCTGCACCTTGATTCATGATTTCATTGACTGTGCATACCGAATTGCCTTCCCTTTTGCATATAGATATGACCAATTGTCATATGCTTCAGTGTTACATGTGGACCCACCATTCACAATTCTTGTCCATCCCTTCATTTCTTTAATCAGCAAATTTAAAAAATTTGGAATGTAAAAGAATTTTAATTTCTCCTATAATTTTTACTTTTGGATCATATAACTTTGATACTTTCTAGTAATTTTCCTCTTCAGGTACAATATTGCATTATTGCACACTGCTTCAGTTTTGTTTTAATCTCATGCCATGAATTAGTACTTTTCTGAAGGAAAGAAAACTGGCTCAACTAAGACCATGTATTGTGGCATATCATAAATGCCTGCTGACTGTTTGGTTCCACCTTATTATATTATACGCCCTAAATCATGACGCATATGCTCTTTTGGTGATCTGATGTGCACAATCACCTTGTTTGTATCACAGCACTATTAGTTGGCCCACATCACAATGAGATGATATACTGATTTTCCTTTGCAGGATTCTGCTTCATTGTAATGTTACACATCGTTCAAATCCATAAATGAACCCAAGCTTTGGTTGTGGCATACTTTAGCAAGTAAAGCCAAGGAATTCTTGACAAGGATGGCTTAGCATCAACGTTTGATTAATGAAGGAAAGAACAACGGTACACCTGTGCATCCAGAAAATATCAGGTGAGGCAGCAAGTGTATCTGAATATCTGAAGATATTGATAGTCACAGATGAACTTTTCGTGTAATATTATTCCAGGCTTTCTTTTCTTGTAATTTCAGACCTGTAACTCTCATTGTTTGTTTGAAAACCACTGGAAGGCAGCAGATGAAGCATCACGAATGACCTTTGATCATTTGGAAACCACCGAGGCTCTTTCTGCTACTGTCAACCAGCTTAGTGGATGGAAGAATAAAAAATACTTTGAAGTAATTTGTTTTTACTTAACTCTGTATGCTTTTGTTTTTTTTTTTAATTTCTATAAATAGCATAACCCTGAGCTGTACTGTAAAGTGAGGATCCTATGCTTCCTTTCTTTAACAGGAAGGGCTCACAAAGAAAATTCAAATTAGATGGAAACCTGCCAGTTCAAGTTCTCATACTCCAAATTCAGCAGTAGACACACAAATCCAGCAGTCCTGATCTCTCACCATTAACCTGAATCTGCAGCCCAGGAGACTGAACTGTACGCTTCTCACAGCTTCAGGTGCACATGCTTATATTTTGATGCCAAATATGATATTATACATCCTCAATGTTGAGAAACATTTAGTCATTGTTGTCAGTTACGTTTTGTAGTCTTATGAAATGGGATACAGCATTAGTTTTCGATGTAATACAGGCAAGCATACAGATGTTTGTATTTTCTACTGAGAAATATTTGTAGTTTCTGTGTGGTAACGGAAGCCTCCTTGCTTCACAGGCAGAGGCTGCATTCCTCATAGTAGTAGAAAAGAACAGGTGATCTAAAAATGCCAGAGACTGACAGAGGTAGAAACAATTTCCTCTTGTGGGTTAATGGTAGGGCTCGGTGTGATGCTTCTTTGCAGTGACATTGTCCAGATGGCATCTTACGTGCTTCTTCATCAATCACAACCAACCTGGGTCAGTATTGCTGAATGCTGAGCTTTACACTTTTTGTTCGCCCAGCCTTCTTGATTTTGGAGGAAAACGCAGTTTTTATGTCTGAAACTATGTTTATCAGCTGGAAGTGGATCCCAGACGCAATAGTCTTCAACTCATGGCAACAGTACGGAACTCCAAGTTACTGGATGCAGACATTTTTCCGTGAATCAAGTGGTGCTGAGTTTCATCCAGTTAAAATCGCATCCAGATACTCCGATTCATTGGCGGCATCTGCAATTACTTGGAGGGACACTGAGAACAGCTTCGTGAGGGTAAAGGTGAAAACAACAGATCCTTCTCCCTGTGGTTGATGTAACTCATTTTATAGCCGCTGTAATTTTGGAACTCTGAAATGGCTGTGTTTGCAGATCGTAAACTTTGGACCTCATGCTGTGAACTTGACAATACGTGCACATCAGCTTTGATCTCCTGCCGATGCAAGGGGATCAAGAGTCACTGTTCGGACGTCCAGCGATGTGATGCATGAAAACTCGTTCAGAAACCCACATAACGTAAGAGGATGATTGCTTTTCACAAGCTTTTATTTTCCTGTTGCTTCCATTTTTACACAAGCTCTAAATCTGTCAACTGAAATATGGCATGTCAATGTGCATTTTCCTGATCTTTGAATTGCACACTTATACTCTAGCATCTCTTTTGGCAATGTCTAGGAGACTAGAATCAATTTGCAGGGATAGGTCACGTTGCATGTAAAAAATGACGCGCCATTCTCATGTTGCAGCAGGCTCATCTAACATTGAACATGCAAAAATGTGCAGGTGGTGCTGGTTAGCAGAGGGTTGCCTAATGCAGGAGAAGAGATGCAGGCCTTGCTCGCTCCTTACTCGTTTACTTCATTCGACTTAGCTCTGGAAGAGTACAAACGTGTGGCAGAGATGTGAAGTAATATTATAGAACAAACTTTTCTAAAAAAATGTCTAAATGAAGTGTAATCATACAAACTATGGGGCAATTTGTGTTCTGCATCTTATGTTGTTATCTTTCCAAGACCAAAATGTTTGGCCTGAGCAAATTGAAATCTAGTTTTTCAATGATTGAATAAGTGACAACGGTGGTTGGATGATTTGATTTTCTTTTACTCTAGTTTGGCCTAAGCAAATTGAAATCTAGTTTCCCAATGCTATGAATCTCAAATGACCTGAGACCAGATATCCATATATCCGAAGATGTAATAACTGAACCTGCAGTTATGCCTAGTTGTTTGCATAGGTGATTGAGCTTGGACAGCTGGGTCTTTTATAACTGAACCTGCAGTTGGGCTGCACGGTGAATACATATGTGATGCAAATGTAAGACCTCTGGCTGGCCAGAACCAGCTTAACAAATTCCCATGCTAGAAATTCGCCACAAACGCCCAAGATAACTTATGCACACAGTCAAGGTGCAGATATTGCAAATACTATCGGACTATCGGTGTATGGACAAAAGGAAAACTGGTAAAATTAACATAAGTGTACATACAGATCAAATCGATTACATCTGGAGATGAATGCATCCATTAGGCATCATTTCTCAAGCCACAATGTTTACATACATGGGATGCATTTCATGCTTTCCTTTTCTCCTAGGCGCATTGAAATGTTCAGTCTTCCAAGGCACCAATAATAATTGAAACATTCAGTTCTGAGCCAGTGAGGTGCTACACTAGGCAATGAAAGAAAATACAATAATGTGGTCCTGCTGCTACCTCCTCTTCGTCGCCTTCTTCTTCTGCCTCCTAGCTGTGTATCGTTGACTCCATTGTCTTTGTCAAGGTGAGTACTCCCTCCGTCTCATTGAAGATATCGTTAGAAATCCGTGCCCCTCTCACAAACACGTTTCCCGGACGACATCTTCAATGGGACGGAGGGAGTAGATTCGCCTGCTTGAGCCTGCCGGCCAAGCTGTTCGTCGTAGCACGGGGACGCCCTGGCGGCGCTATGTGGCATGTCCTTCTCCGTTGCAGAAAAAGTGTACATAAGCCTCCAAGGTATCTATGGTGGTCTACATAACTTCATGAATTATGAAACCGGGTATTGTGCACATTAAATAAATTTTATTAAACTTGAAAAAAAAAACTCTAAGGTGGTATTAGGAGTGGTTTTGCTGATTTGGCAATACACGTTGCCTGGTTTTGTGGACATGGCAACCAACCCCACCCTGTCAGCATGGATGGCTCACCTTTCGTTGGGTGAACTTAGCCAAGGATGAAGTGTCCGACGACGCTCCCGACGACAACCCTCTGGTGCCCGCTGCCGTGCTCGTCGTCATCGACGCAACACCGCCGGCCGCCACGCACACGAGCTGCTCCTATCCACGGTCTTTCCTGGACGACCTTTCCTGGCCTGCTACTGTGTCCGATCGTACGAGGGCTTGGAGACCGTTTTTGTATTGCCACCCAGGTAAGCACGTCCACGCCACGCAGTAAGGGCTGGCTAATGAGACAGGAGCTAACAGCCTAATAAACATGCTTTATGACACATGAGGTGATATAAATATAAACATAATATAAATATAAACATAAGTTTGCAATGCATGTGTATGATATGACTGAAGTTTTGCTTACGTTAACAATTTCAGCTTGTCTTGGAGCCCTTGTATGTCACTCATATACGCATATTTGCAAAAACCATGCTATTTCAGGATAGTTTCTATGCATAAAGCCATACAGTTCGATACCATCAAGAGAAAAATATCCTATCTTCCAGTTCATTAACCAAGACACCTCTATCATTGAGTAAACAGGCTACGATAATCCAGTAGCCTCATTGGATCATATGTCTATTATAGGACCTCTATCATTTCGAACTGAATATACCAAACAGTAAATATCAGCAGTCTTCCTGGCATTGAAAGACCAAAATGTTTTTAATACAACAATTTTATAGAACTACAACAAAATATCCGGTCCATCACCATCACTTAGAGGCCTGGTCATAGCATACATGTTCTTTCAAGAGATTATGGAGTTCAGCATGGTAATCATCAAACCACCTAATGTTTGAACTATTTATCATCATCAAGCCTCTTTGCGCCTGAACTATCAACAATTGCCAGGATCTCATAGATGTCACATAGAGTGTCGAGCTTCCAATCTTCCTTCTCCACTTTGACATAGAACTGCTTGATACCCTCAAGGTTGAGCTCATCTCTCCTGACCAGAATCCTAACAAGCTTGTTCTTGAACTTGTGGGGTGATCTCAAGGGCCTCAGGGGGGCATGGTAGCTGAGAACACACCGACATGAATCTTTGATGAAATAAGCTGGAGGATATCATAGATCTGCAAAGGACACGTGCCAGTTCAAGCCAAGCAGCTTACAAGCTATCAAAAGATATCTGCATAGGGCACATGCCAGTTGAAGCCAAGCAGCTTAAATGTCAGTTGAAGGCAAGTAGCTTATAAGGAGGATAAAAGAGTTGAAAGCTGGTTCAGGAACATTAGATGACCATATCAGCAAGTTCTGGCCCAAAATCAAATTGGCTATATATGAATCCCAATACTAAATTTGACCTATGCATATCACAACCCTACTAATCATCAAATACCATGCATAAAAATGGATTAGTTGAGATCTGCAGTTTCTTTCCCCATCTGAAACTTTGGTTAGCTTAAATCTGGGACACATATTGGAACTGGTCTGATTCAGTGTGGGAATTAACATTGACGTCTCTAACGGCTTATGGAACAGGTCTAATTCAGCCATGAGTACCAAGGGAGTCTAAGCTGGGGGGGGGCTTTTGTTTTCTTTTATTACAGAAGCAGCAATCTGTGCATGTGTCCTGGTGTTAGTTTCTTCGGAATGGACATTCAACTAAACTGTGCAAATTTACAGAACTCTGAGCAAGTTCAAGCACAACCACTTTATCGAGCAAAAATTAAGTGCAAACCAAACTTCTTTGCTGAAAATGGACAAACAAATGAGTTTAATGACTTATCAGAACAACACAATAAAATGAGGATTCAGGTGCTGTTTGGTTGGAAAACAGAAACGGTAACGTCAATGGAAATGATTGTGCATGTTATCTTTTACAGTCTGCTTGTTGGTTCCCGACACTCTGGCTGCAGAATTTTGTACTGGTCCATATTGCATCCCACTGTGATCGCTTGCACTTTACTTCAGCCAAACATAAAGCAACGGTATTCGATCACCCTGTTAACTGATTACAGGACTAAATCGCAGAACCAAACAGCACCTCAGTTCAATCAAAAGGATACCTTATTCGAATCTGTTGGGGTTCAGCTCAACACCAATGATAATTGACGCTCCAGCAACCCTTGCACCTTCTATGGCCTACTCATGCAGATACGCAAGGTAAATCAGATGCAAACATTGAAGTTCAAAGGTATACAATAACAGAAAAATCAACACTTGAAACAAGGCCAACAACTCGTAGGCCAAATGACATATGTCTGAAATCAACTACAAGGCAACCGGCAAAAAACAACTTTGTATTTTTCTGGTCATAGCACATGCATTGCTTTCCTAATAGTAAGCCGGATTTTAATTTCTGTTAACGGGGATGAGAAATAAAGTTCCATTATCATGAACTGGCGTTATCAAATACATATTAGGAAATAAAGTTAAATCATCATGAAGTACTATTATCATTCTTTAAAATAAACATTTCTGAACTGTGCCATGAAATGAAATCCGACATTAATCTGCTTATTAAATGCCCACACCTCTCATTATCAGTTCAGCACTCAACTAAAAATAGTCCATTCTTCAAACAATAACCAAAACTATAGTTGAATACGCTGACTTCTGGAGCAAGGAATCACATGGTACCCAAAAGAAAAAGTAGTACATACAGATTTTATTAACAGATCACATGGTACCCAATGAAACTAAATGGTGCAAGAACATGGTTGGTTACCAATTTATGAACAAGGTAAACAAAAGCTGGCCAATGGTTATCGAATAGATTGCATATTGCAAGATGATAGGGGATATTATAAGTTAAAAAAAATCAGGGATGTACAGATACATAGTTGCTTACTGGGATGAGGGAAAACAAGACATACTTTGACGATCAATTGTTTACTGGGATGTACAGATACGTGGTTTAGTCATTCTATCTAATAGCTTGCGTAGTTGCGTTCGCAGGAGACAAAGAGGACGACAGATACGGTACAATGACACCATCTATTCAGCTAACTCCAGGTAAAAGTATGTTGTCTTACTTGAATTTTTCTGTACTAAGTTGATTATTTACGCAACATTTATTTTCCAGCGGTTGGAAAATAATCAAACATATAGAAGATCAGAGATTCATAGATCAACCAAGTCCAAAAAAATGGATCCCTGGAACCCTGACCCCAAATTCAGATAGAAATAGGTAGAACACCATCTTCAATACAGGCTACAGAGAACACACCTTGCTCGGTGCCGTAGATGGGGGAGCTCACTGCCTCAGCTTGGGTAGGCTTCGCTTCACCCCAGGCAGACGATACCAGTAGGTATTTTCTAGATGTAGAGATTACACCAAGATCAATTAACTCCTCAGTTAATTGCTTCTTTCCACATGAGTCATTTCTAATTCCATGTGCCAGTATAGACTAGTAGAATCTAACTGGCATATATTATCCTAGCACCCATGACTGCTTCCCAAATCATACTCAGCAGACCAAGTTGCACTATCCTGTTGACATTCACCAATGTTACGACATCCAGACAATATGAGGTCTAGCATTTTCCTCCGCACAATGTATACAGGGTTAGGCTCAATCAGACATCCTTTACTGTAACACTCCCTTAGGATGACTGTCTGTGCGCCTCCTTTCGTTGAGATGTAGAAAATGCCTGGATACTTAAGAAGAAATTCTCGCAGGTTTACCTCCATAGCATACACTCTTCTGAAGTGTGACAATCTTTCAACTGGCATCATCTTTTCGACCGTCAGGCTTAAAAGCTCATGAAGAACACCAACAATGGGTTTCTCAAGCCGCTCCACATTGCGGATCGGATGAGAATCATTCTTCTCATAAGGTTTGGTGTAGGGAAGCCTCTGCCAGTTCTTGAGTTTTTCCCTGAAACCTTTCTCAATCTTAAATCCAGTTGGGAAGTTGATTGGGAAAGCATATTTTGTCTCTGATTCAGCTAGCCATTTTTCTGTGTACTCCCTTTTCCTCCATTCTTCAACCTTAGCGACAGCTAATGCTTCATCCCTAGAGACAAGTGACAGAGTATCTGGAGATTCAAGGGCCAAATCATGTTGATGGTTTGGCAGTATAGAGGACCTATAATCATCAGGAAGCCCAAGTTCCGTTCTTATGAGCCATAATGCGTGCATATTCAGAGTTCCATTCACAGAGAGCATGAGAAGTTTCTTCAGCCGCTGAACTATGTCGACCTCATTCTCCCTGATTTTTTTTTAGATAAAGGATAAAATATCCGGCCTCTACATCCGTAGATGTACATGACAGCATCTTCCTCTGCGATCAAGTCGGACATCTTCTGTGTGATCTTGCAGCAGTGGGTTTTCGTGACAGGGTGCACATAAATCTGAAAAACGTGGGGATACTTCTTGAGGAAAGCACCGATCTCAATGTTCAACCCAATCTCATGTCTCCACTTCGAGAGAAGCTGGAGAGACGCATATCTGTTCCTCTGCTGAGATATCACCTCATGCAAAGCCAAGGCCAATCTCAAGTTCCTCAGCTGAACCATTAGCTTGTCCAGCCTATGATCCCTTGTTCTTCCCTCGAGACGTGTTCTCGCCGAATCTACAGGCTTTTTCCACCTCCGCTGCATGCTACGACTAAAAGGACCATGCTGAAACAGCTCGCCCAACGTCCGTGATCGCAGAAAGAGTGCGTGAATGTTTCTTGCCCCAGATACGATTGATGCCATTGTGTATTAAAAGTCCAATCCTAATAAGAGATATGAAACTGCACCGAGAACCACACGTGCATCTCTAGAGCATTGGTGATTTGCTGGAGCTGCAGCAACTGCAAGAAAGAAAGAGATTGGACGTGGAGTCAGTCTTGTAGACAATCAAATGCAAAGCACCAAGCTTGCATGAATACATGCGGGAACTAGATAAGGTTCAGTGAACAAAGAAAACAAAAGAAGCCATGTCGGTGGCGTGTAGAGACATGGAAGTGTAACTCATAGGAAATTCAAAAAGTTCAAGAATGTTCATAGTCAGGGGCAAGCAGGTGTAAAAATAAGATACCTGGAGGAAGTTATTACTGTGGTAGCCGGTGGGCAAAATGTAAAGGTATAAAAAAAACGTAACCAAAAGACTAATATTTAGCATGGAAAATGTCGCATATTTGAAATATATAACGCATTAACACGGAACTGAGCATGATTTCATATATTCGGGAATTTGAGCACACAACTGAATACAAAAATCTCTTCATACTTTGAGACGTAATAAATTAAATTAGGGGACTAAGTAAATTGGGACAAACTCACGCTCTAAGCCACTGTGCATTTCACAAATTGCTACTCGCCTACTACTAACAAATTGAATAGGAAATTCTTCCTTTTTTTTTTTTGTGAATCAGAGCTTTCATATCATTCATCAGGGAGTACGAAAGATACACTCTTCAGTCAGCAGGTCGACAAATACAAGCCGGAGCAAAGTGACACTCTCCCAGCCTGGTGTCACTTGTGACTTGCTTTGCTAGTACATGGGCAATGCGATTATAAGAACGGCTAGCATACATTAAGATAAAGTCTTGAAAGCTAAGAGATAGAGATTGAATGCCTGAATTTGAACTTCAAGAAGTTCATACAAACTCGGGGATGGACTAAATGCAATTGAATAGGAAATTCAGAAGCTAATCCAAGAGATAGAGATTGAATGTCTGAATTACTTACATTACAGAAGTTCAGACAAACTCAGGGCTCAGCTCGGAATGGGGCTGTCGGAGCCTCGGACTACGAGCTCGCCTCGCTGATGCGTGCTGCCGGCCTGCCGCACGTCCGGCGTCCGGCCTCCGCGGCTCTGCCCGACGCAACGCCTCGACTGGCGACCGAGCGTCCCTGCCGCTGCCGCGTTGCTGGTCTCGTCTGTGCTGCCCGTGCCGCGGTCGCCGTCGCCACCACCCCCCAATTGGCCCGTGCCGCTAGGGTCTGGGAGTCGCCGCCGCCAGCTCGGATGAGTGTGCGAGACCGTGGCTGCAGAGGTGCGGGTCGCGAGCAGTGGAGAATATGGGCCGCCTGGGCCTCGCTGGGCCTTCGGGTGGCGTAAACCAGTTTTTTTTTTTTTTTTTTTTTTTTTTTTTTTTTTTTTTTTTTTTTGCGATCGAGTAAAAACGAGTATGGAGCATGTTAGAGTAAAATGCACCGGGTACCTAAACTATTCGGCTTTTTTCATGTAGGTACTCAAACAATTAAAACGACTATCTGAGTACCTAAACTTTCACCGCGGCATATCAAAGGTCCTTAGACAGACACGTCAGCGTAAAATTTTCAGAAAAAACCCTATCTTTATTCCCTTTCTCACTCTTAGGTTCTTCCGAGGCACCACCTGTGACTAGCAGACGAAGAGAAGGAAGCAGAGAAAGGGGAAGAACAGGGCACGGTTGGTTCGACGGCCTGCGGCGCCCAGCCCCCCGCCCTTCGTCGCGCCGCCTCGCCCTGCCCGCCGCCCCGGGCCCTGCGCCCGGCCGCCCGACCCGACACAGAGCGTAAGCCGCCGCCGCGCGCGCCGCGGCGGCGGCGTCTCCGCGCGCCGTGTGGCCGCGCGGGCGGAGCGTCTCCTGTGCGCGTCCGCGAGGTCGCCGCGGCCGAGCGGTTCCCACGCGCGCCCATGAGGTCCCGGTACACGATGCCAAGGCTGTGCAGGTACTCGAGCGCCAGCACCAGCTCCGTCGCGTACCTGCGATTGATGAACGACAAGGGCAGAAATTAGCGATCGAATTGTGAGGCAGCTTGTGGCTCCATCTTCTCGTTCGGTTAGGCCATTGATGAGGCGTTGAATGGACGGACATACCGTATGACGGTGTCGGAGCGAGTTCAGGTCGCCGCTGCCGCACCGGTCGATGGCGAAGCCGACGACGGCGTCGATGGCGAGGACGCCGCGCAGGGAGGGCATCAGCAGGTGGCGCAGCGCCAAGAGCACGTCCCGCTCGAACCAGATCCGGCGGTGGCCGTCCCCGTCCCCACCGGCCGCCTCCCTGTGCCACACGGCCTCTCCACCGCTGCTCTCTCCAATTCCAGCTTGTCCAAGCCACCCGCGCGGTACCGGTACCACAAGCTCCGGGCCACCCCACTCTCCCCCGACCCCTCGCCCAAGCCGACACCGCGCAATCCCTCTTCGCCGTCGCCTCAGGCGAGGCATCCATCTTGGAGATGGACCTGCACGACACCGGCAACCGGGCAATGCCACCGCCGTCCGCTTGGTCTTCGCTGAAAGCTCCAGTTTGGTTTTGGTAATTAATGACATATCTAGTTGCTAATGGCTTTGCTAAGTTATGTAGAAGTTTAGCAATCTAGGTGATGGTGAAGCTTGGAGATCATGGTGATGGACATGTCGGACTTGATGCATGATCAAGTTTCGGAGAGAAAAAGGAAAGGCCCATGGACATCAAGGCAAAGGTATAACTTGATAGGGCTTTTCGGTTTGGTGATCGAGACACCATAGAGAGTGTGGTCACATTTAGAATCGATAACCGACTATCAAGAGGGGAATCCATGGTTGACTCGCGGTCCAAAATGCCTGTAGATTTGACTTTGCATGATGCATGAGAGGCTAACTAGAGTGCTAACCCTTGCCGATATTTTCATGAGATGAAATGCTAACTCCTGGGCTTGAGATGTGATCAACACTGCTGGAGTTGGCACCCGAAGCAATGTGGTTGGACTTGGATCAACAACGGCGCGACGACGACGACAAAGCGACAAGACGGCGTCTCTGCGTGTGCGCCGGAGGGACGCGCCGGACGCGGGCCTTGGGGCCGGACGTGACACAGAGTGCCTGCAGAAGGGATTCGTCGGAAGACACAGCGTCGGACACGGGCCAGGCGGGCCGGACACGTCCGGCGCGTGGTGGTGGCTGCGCTGGCTGCTGGCCGTGGCTGAATAGGCGCCGGACACGGAGGGCCGTGCGTCCGGCGTGCGCCAAACACTACCTAGTGGGGGGTCACGGCGCCGCGCGAGCACCGGATGCACGTGTTGGCCAGCGCCGGATGATGATGTGTCCTCGTTCAAACCGCCAATCGTCGACTGCGCATAGGCGCCAGACGCGTTCGGCGGGTTGGATCTGGCGCGTCCGGCGCATGAGATGAAGGCCCCGAGAAGCATAATGGTTCAAATTTTGGGGGTGTCTATAAATAGACTTGAGGCCGGTTGGGGAGGTCTCTCTCGCCCATTCTTACACCTCCAGGCATTCTTTCTAGAGAAGCTTCCCTCCACTCATCTCCTTGCTTGATTGCTTCATCATAGTGAGATTGAGTGAGAATCAAGTGCGTTGCATTGAGAGTTGCATCTAGAGGTACTTGTTCTTCGAGTGGGCTGTGGATTCTTGCTACTCTTCGGTGATTCCCGTCACCGTAGATGGTTTGGAGCAGCGTGTGGTTGTGAGCTCGAATCGGTGATTGTTCGAGGCCACACCGGTGGATTGTGAGGGATTCTTGGTCCTTCCCGGTGGGAGAGTCGCGAAAGTATACTCTAGTGGATTGCGCGTGGCTTGGAGGATCCTAGTGTTGTGTTGGTGTTGCGGCTCCCGGCTGCGGTATTTGGCGTTGAGTGCCAATTGAGCTTTCACACCACCAAGCTAGTGCATCGCCACAACGAGGACTAGCTTGCCAGGAAGCAAGTGAACCTCGGTAAAAAATCTTGTGTCGATTTGTGTTTGTCGAGGCTTCGCCCTCTTGTGATTGTTTGTAGCGGATTGGTATTCTTCATCATGATTGGGCATCTTCCTCTCTACACGGCGGTATAACCATCCAATCCCTTCTCTCGTTACTTTCCTAGAATTGCTTTGTGGTTCGTCGAGAGCCTTAATTGTGTAGCGCTATCTCTGCCTTCTAGTTGTAAAGTAGAATTGCTTTGTGGTTCCGTCGTGAGCCTTAATTGTGTAGCGCTATCACGGAATTGTTGTTGATTGGGTGTTAGTGGAATAGCTCTTGCTAGAATTGTTAGTATGGTTGCATAGACTAGTCGAAGCTTTAGCTTTGCACATTTGCCGCCTAGTTCTCTAACAAGTTGCTTAGTGAAGTTTTGCAAAAGATTTTATTAGGCTATTCACCCCCTAGCCATTTAGACCTTACACGTGGTATCGGAGCCGAGGCACCGTTTGTTTGAGTTTACTTGTGTGGATTAACATCCTATGGTGAAGCAATGGCTTTGGTTTTGCATATCAACAACACCAAGAGGGCACCAACTTTTGATGGCAATGATTATGCCAAGTGGAAGCTTAAGATGAAGAGTCATCTCAAGTCAATCAATAGAGAGGTGTGGAATGTGACTGAGACAAAGTTTGAGGTTGCCGATGCGGAGGCACCCACACCAGTCGAAGAAAAGAAGCAACCAAGCAAATAATGTTGCCATGAGTGCTTTCCATGAGGCCCTTGATGACAAAGCTTTTGAGATCATCAAGAATAGTAAGGTGGCTCATGACATTTGGACCAAGCTTGACGAAGCTTATGAGGGCACCGAGAGTGTGAAGACCACAAGAGCTTACATGTTGCAAGAGAAGTTTGCTAGCTTCTCAATGAAGGAGGATGCGAGTGTGCCGGAGATGTTCCAGAGGCTCTAAGTCATTGTCAATGAGCTCAAGGCACTTGGAGAAGAGGTCAAGGACCAATAATTCTCAACCAAGTTCATGAGATGCTTGTGTTGGCACAAAATGTGGCGCACTGTGCCTCACACACAGCAAGCCGGAAAGCGTGGCTTCAATCGGGCGCCCGGACGGTTTGGAATCCGAAGACGTGCCAGTCGGTTTGACCTGAAAACCGACAAGGGATGAAACTGTGAGAACAAAACTGGAACGTATTGGGTGAGACCAGACAGTTCCATATTTACGGCCCTGAAGCCACTTACGATGACATACAGCTATATAAGCTGTCTGCCAAACATGTTTATAGAGTCATTCAGCTAAATGAAAGCATGTAAAAGCATTGATTGCCGAATACATATGTAAGAGAAGACATGTTTGAACAAGTGAAAATTGATCATCATATATCATGTGAATTTTAGACCAATGACACCATCAAGACATAACAAATTATAAGCAGGTAACTCATAAATACAAATCTATTAAAATAACGCATGCATAGGCTAATTCAACTAGTCTGCCGCACGTCTAGGCTTCATAAACCCGTCAAGCATAAACCCAAACAAGTTAATCCACCACATGATACCGCTCGCTATGAGTCTACACCACTTTCCACGATCAGATTAATCCACCGCATGATATGATCTAATAGTAAGAAGCTAAAAGCATGTATATATCCGAACAGACCTATAAATACTCGTTACTCGTGTAAGCATAACCATATTCGGCAATCTTGCCGAATTGGGGTCCATGAAGAAGGAACAAACAAGCTACCACGATTTAACCTAATAAAACCTGCATCTGCCGCACGACACCTAGTTCTATTAGGATTAATACGCTTTGGCATGTATGAACCCACAACATGTTGCAACCTAGATTGATCTAATTTGGCTATACAAGCATATGATCTACCTATCATGTATTAAGAGCAAATAGTTCTATCGAAAGCCGAAGTATATCAATCTAGATTGGGCAAAAGAGTGTTACAAATATATAAAACATTAAAGACAATGCAACACATGATAACTTGATGAATCTACTAGACTTTGCTGAATCTAATAGAGCCGATAACTATTTTTACTCATGGCTTAATACGCCGCACGATACAACCTCAGTTTGCTTCTGATAGTGAGGTAACTCCTTTATGATCTTCTCCTTGAATCCTCTTCTCGTATTCTAAAAACTCTCCTTTTAACAGGACATTGAACCTCGCCTTCCTCAAGAAGCCCAATATTACCAAGCTGGGCCTATCTCTGCTTTAGGATTCAATGCCCCAGACTTAGCAACTTTCAAGAAAATCCCTGCTAAGGGATCAGTACCTCTAAAGGAATACAAAAGGAGAGCTCCTTCTGGCCCAAGCAAGGATGCTACCACCACTAAAAAGCCAAGGTCTAAGAAAGCCAAGCCACAACCCAAGGTATGCATGCTTTCAATCTTTATCTGGTAATAACTTTGACTTCCTTATACTTATTATTTTTGCAACAGCCACAGGCTAGTCCTCAAGGATCAGCCAATATCTCAGTAAACGTGGTGGACTCTCCTGAAAATTCCACTGACAATGCAGAGTGTCATGAAGCTGCTAGTTATACTGGTAATCATCCTTAGCTTATTACTTTCCTCTCTTCCTGTCAGATTTTCCTTACTACCTTCACCTTCTATCATCCTTCTTCAGATGATCATGTAGAGGAAACAGCAGAAGAACATTCTTCTCATCAGGCTCCAAGTTCACCACCTTTGGATACTCAAAATGTCCAAGCAAGCCCGGATGCAGCTCATCTTGATGAAGCTCTTATACAAGAGGTAACATCTTGTCTTTTAGTTACTCTATATCAGACTGATGCATTCGGCTAAAAGCACCCTTTCTTTTGTTTTAAAAGGACAATGCCCAGCTGAAGGCCAGCTACTCACTCATTGCTGAAGAATATGTTGGAGAAAGAGGTGAAGAAGCTTCATCGCAGCAGCAGTTGTCAGCAGAAAACCAAGCTCGTTTGAGGGACATAATTCTTCTCCTGAATAAAGACATCCCCACCTTGGTTCAAGATGCAGACCAGATAAGGGACATTAGCGAGCTCATTGATCAAGAAATTCCTCCTACTCTTAAGGCCTCCTTGGAATCCATAGCCCATCTTGATGATCATTTTGCCACAGTTAGGAGAGCAAGCAAAAGCATAACTGTCAGGGCTACCTTGCGTAATGACAAGCCGGTGAAAGAGCAATAGGTCAAGGAGCCGCATTCTCGAAATCCATCGGCTAAACATTCTCTCGGAAACTTCGGAGCCGAACGCAAGTCATGGAGGAAGAGAAGACTAAACTGGAAGCTCAATTGGCTCAATTAAGTGCCAAAATTCAGTCTCATAAAGCCAAAATTGCCGATCTGCCAAGCTCTATCGAAGCGACTAAAGCAAAGATAACATCCGTTATCAAAGAGAACCAAAGAAATTAAAACCAGATCATCCCGAAATTCGAGTTCAAGAGGATGACCGAGAAAGTGCTTGATGATGTTAGCCGAATCGGGGATCGATGCTATGGACGCAATCAATTTCTTCCCGAATGAATGAATCGTCGGCTTGTAATTAGATGTAGAACTATATTCTTGAACAATTTGTATTCTCGAATACTTGTACTTTTCTTCTTAAAGAGGAAGCTTTACTCTTTTATTTCTTGATTCTATCTTAGCCAAATGCATCGGCTTCCCAATTTCAATCAAGTTCTCTTCGAGCAATAACTTCTATTTTAGCCGGTTCGGCCCGGTCCAATATCGGCCCATAGAAGCGAAAAACCCTACCTCATTGCTTGGCTTCCCGGAGATGCACGCCACGGCTCTTAGCATTGATAAATAGAACCTCCTACCCGAGACGCACGCAAGCGCCCCATCGGAGAGGAGGCGGAAGGAGCCACGCACGAGGCCACCGGCGCCGGCGGTGAAAAATCAATCTTCTGCCCCTTTTACGGTTATTCTTTCCTGTTCATCTTTCCCGTTCTTGATTTCATCTTCATCTTTCCAGAGGCGTAGGGATCACTGGCCACTATCATCGTCTTCCTCCGGCAATGATGGCTCCGTCGAGCGCTCCCGCTCCTGCTCCCGGCTCACCGAGTTCTTTCGACTCCGGCGACTCGTACCACCCCAATCCTTGGGGTCCGGCGGAACCGGAGGAGGACCCGTACGAGGGGTACCCGAATCCGTATACTCATGCGGACGCGCTCATCTTTCTCCGGGAGAGAGATGCGGCCAAGGAGGAGCTTGGTGAAGAGACCAAGAAGTTCGACATCGCACAGGCTGAATGGGAGGACCAGAGGAAGCAACTCTGCGACGCCGTCTCTGGTTTGATACTTCTGTCTAAATCGCTTCATTTTTGGTTTCCTCTGTTTGTCAACTCATTTTCTTTTTCGTCCAGCACTCTCTGCAGAGGTTGATCGCCTGAAGGTGGCGGCGAACGAAGTTGCCGACAAGGTGAACGCCCATGGGGCGACGGCCGAAGCACACCTTGAAGCTGTGCATGGCCGCGTGGATCAGGTCGTCATCCAAGGTGTGCACCTTGGCGTCTCCCTCGGGCTGGCGGGGATGTCGTCCTGGACCAACGACGACTACTCCGTCCAGCCAGTCGGCTTCCATGGTGGCCGTCCAGACAAGATCGAGAACATCGACGAATGTCTACTACGAGGACCACGCTGCTGCCCTTGCCGAATCCACCAACCCTCAATCCGTCCTCAACAAGCTGTTCGATGATGAGTAGTTTGTATTAGGATAGATCTTTGATGTAAATAAACTTTATCTGAAGAATGCTTGCTCCAGTCTTTTGGTTGTCTTTAGTAACATTTTGATTGTAATAGTTTCTCTGAAGGATGCTTTGCCGAACGCATGTCGTCATGTTAGCCGACTGGATCTCAACTCTGCGTTGTAACCGATACCACGCGTCGTGTAGCACTTCATTTACTGCGTTCCACTTTCTCTTCTCTTGATAAACCTACCACTCAAAAATGCCGAAACCACCCCGGTTATGCACAAATATCTTTGTATCGAAGGCGATACAAACCGTATCGGCTATTTTGTACTAAAGACAATATGAACGATATCGGCTATTACTCTAGCTCTTTTTTTTAGACTAAAGGTGATTTCTCATTCATCGGCTATTCATATCCAACTTCTGATCTTCTTTCATGAACCAACCTCAATACTGGGATAAAATTTCTTAAGATATCTTCCATTGATAGCTCTAGTAAACTCCTCTCCAAACAAGGTCTTCAATATATATGCATTGCCAGGTACACATTTTATTACCCGAAGAGGTCCTTCCCAGTTTGGAGACCATTTGCCGAATGCTCTATCTTTTGTTCCAATCGGCAATATAGTTTTCCAAACCAAGTCTCCTTCTGCAAATTGCTTTACTCTGACCTTTTTGTTATAATATTTGGCAACGCGCATCTTGTTTTTCTCAATATTTTCCAATGCCTTGAGATGAATCAAATGCAAATCTTCCAACTCATCCATCATCAAATTCTTATAGTCTTTTTTAGTTAAATCCTTCTGCAGCGTAACTCGTCTCGAACCTGACTGTAATTCCCATGGCAACACAAAGATTATGTCCATAAACCAATTCATATGGGGACGCCTGAGTAGACCCATGACAAGCCATTCGGTAAGCCCACAATGCTTCATTAAGGACCAAATGCCATCTCCTTGGCTTTTCATCAATCTTTTTCTGGATGATCTTAATCATAATCTTATTTGATGCTTCTGCTTGGCCATTGGCTTGTGCATAGTAAGGAGAAGAATTATGTAACTTAATTCCCATATCTTCGGCAAAATCACAAAATTCTGATGAAGTAAACTGAGTCCGTTGATCAGTTGTTATAGTCTGAGGGATCCCAAATCTATAAATTATGTGCTCTTTAACAAAACTGATCATATTCTTCGATGTAACTTTCTTCAAAGGGATAGCTTCCACCCACTTGGTAAAATAATCTATGGCTAAAAGTACAAATTTGTGTCCCTTGCTAGATGGAGGATTAATCTGCCCGATCAAATCTATACCCCATCCTCTAAATGGCCAAGGTTTGATTATGGGGTTCATAGCAGATGCCGACACCCTTTGAATATTGCCGAATCTCTGACAATCGTGACACCCTTTGTAGTATTCGAAACAGTCTTCTAGCATGGTCGGCCAAAAGTGTCCAGTTCTCCTAATTACCCACTTCATCCGATAAGCCGACTGGTGTGCACCACACAATCCCTCATGAACCTCATGCATCACCTTCCTGGCTTCTTCTTAACTTAAACATTTGAGCAACACTCCATCGATGGATTTGTAATACAGTTGATCATCAAGGAATACAAACTTGAGGGCTTTGTACCTGAGCTTTCGGGAAAATTTCTGAGATGGATCCTTCAGATAATTGGTAATATCATACCTCCAATCACCATCTACTTGATCAGCATTGAAAACATTTTCTTCTATAGCAAAAATTTCCCGATTCTCATGATATCCAGAAGCAGTTTGAGCTAACTTGTTTGCTTCTTCATTGTGCTCTCTAGGGATATGATGCAAGGTTACTACTAGAAATTTCTTCAAGAGTTCTCGACATTCCTCATAATATTCCCTTAATATGTCATTCTTGCATTCATACTGACCAGTTAATTGATTGATTACCAGCTCAGAATCTCCAAAGATTTCAACAGCAACGGCTTTTACCTCTACAAGAAGCTGAAGCCCTCTAAGCAGTGCTTCATATTCTGCCTGATTGTTAGTAACATGAAACTCAATAGGGAATGCATACTCAAAAACTACTCCTCGTGGGGAAATTAAGAAAATACCAGCACCACCACCTTTGTTACAAGATGAACCATCAAAGAATAAAGCCCAAGGTACAATGCTCACTGCTTCAATAGAAAGATCCCGATGCTGGGTAATGAAATCGGCAATGATCTGACCTTTTACTACTTTTGCCGATTCATATCTCAAATTAAATTCTGACAATGCTACAATCCATTTGCCAATTCTTCCATTTAAAATTGGCATCAATAACATATGTTTGATTACATCAAAACTAGAAACTACCATGCATTCGACATTCAACAAATAGTGCCAAAACTTGGTACATGAGTAATACACACACGGGCAAAGTTTTTCTCAGTGAATATCTTGTTTCGGATCCAACAATTTTTGGCTAAGGTAAGCTATTACTCTTTCCTTCCCTTCAAATTCTTGCATGAGGGCCGATCCTATCGTCAGGCTATCGGCCGCCACATACAACTTAAAAGGCTTGTCAAGTTGTGGAGGTACCAGCATAGGTGGTGCCTTCATATTTTGCTTGATCTCATCAAAAGCCTTTTTCCGTATGTCACTCCATACAAATTTCTAATCTTTTTTGAGCTTTAACAAAGGAGAAAAAGGCAAAACTCTCTCGATAAATTGGATATGAACCTCCTCAAAAATTAATTTTACCCAAAGCAATGACTGTAACTCGTGAGATTAGTTGGAGGCACAACTTTTTCTATTGCTTCCATGCTCTTTTCCCAACTTCAATTCCCCCTTTATGGATTAAAAATCCCAAAAACTCACCAGCCGAGACTCCGAAGGCACATTTGTTTGGATTCATCTTCAAGCCATGCTTCCTTGTGCACTCCAAAGTCTTCCTCAAATCAGCTAAATGCCCTTCATGATCTCTGGATTTAACTACCACATCATCAATGTAGATTTCCACAATTTTGCCGATTAACTCGTGAAAGATATAATTCATAGCCCTTTGATAAGTTGCACCGGCATTTTTTAATCCAAATGTCATGACTATCCATTCAAACAATCCGATATGACCAGGACATCTGAATGCTATTTTTGCAATGTCTTCTATTGCCATAAATATTTGATTATAGCCAGCATTCCCATCCATAAAACTGATAACTTCATAACCTGCTGCTGCATCTACTAGCAAATCGGCAACTGGCATCGGGTATCCATCCATAGGAGTAGCCTTGTTAAGATCTCTAAAATCTGTACAGACCCTCATTTTACCATTTTTCTTGTATAATGGCACTATATTTGAAATCCACTCTGCATACCTACATGGCCGAATGAAGTTTGCCTCTATTAATCTTTCGACTTCTTTCTTCACATCAGCCAATACCTCCTCTTTATAGATCCTTCGTGGAGGTTGTTTGTAGGAACGATATCCAGGTTTAATAGGTAATCGATGCTCAACAATAGAATGATCCAATCCAGGCATCTCTGTATAATCCCAAGCAAAACAATCTTTGAATTCTTTCAACAAGTCCACTAACTTTGACTTATACTGGGGTCTAAATTCGCACTAATATACATCAGCCTTGGCTTAGAACCATCACCAACATCTATCTCTTCAAACTTGTCAGCCGACATGAAACCACGACCCAGCTTTCCTTTGTTGCCATCGATTGGATTGCCCATTAGAAATTGCTATGAGAGCCGACTGCTTGGATCGGCTGTTGATCTCTACTGAAAACATTCACAGGACCTTCCTTCCATTACCGGAAAAACAGTTAAAGCCATCATATTCCCAATAAGCAGGCTTTGAAGCAACAACACTTACCGAATCATCATCATGGACAACCTCTATGTCATCCCCAATCCACTGAATAAGAACTTGGTGCATGGTTGAAGGGATGCAGCAATTTGCATGGATCCAATCTCTCCCTAGAAGCAAACTATATGCCCCTTGCCATCAATGACAACGAAGGTTGTAATCAGAGTCTTTGATCCAATCATTAACTCAACATGTACAGCTCCACGGGTATCAGAAGGGTTGCCAGCAAAGTCTTTGAGAATCATGTCCGTTTTTAACAAGTCCTCACTTGTCATCTCAAGCTTTCAGAAAGTAGTATAAGGCACGATGTTGATAGCAGCTCCTCCATCAACAAACATCTTGGTCAGAGGCTTGTCATTGACATATCCCTTCAAATAAAGTGGTTTCAAGTGACGATTCTTGATTGGTTTGTCAAAAACTGCCTGCCGGGTTAACACAAGTTGAGCCATCAAATCTTGATATTCACTTCCATCAAAGTCAGAGTACACTTCTTCTTGGACATCTTGGTTTTCGGGAGCTATGAATTCTGATGGGAGGAAGAAGGCCATGCAAGCATCCGCCGAAGGACCATGCTCATCGGGTTTCTTCTTGGGACGCCACATTTGCTTTTTCTCAGCAGCTGCTTGTTTCAGTTCCTGGTTCCTCAAGCGCTGAACTCTTCTCTTCTGACTTTTCCTTAGACCTCGGAGGGCACCATTGTCCTCTTTGCCACCCGTATCCATAGGAATTTTCCTCTTCACCATGTGCCCTACCGTGAGTCCAACCCTGATCTGCAAATCTTTTCCTTTGCTGACTCTCAAAGCCATTCATTTTTATGCGACGATCGTCTTCAGGAAATTGTGTTCCAAGTCTTTCATAGACGGGACGACAGTTGACTTGAGATTGCCTATATTCCGAGTACTTGAGCACCGCACTCGGGACAATTATTTCTAGCAGCAACTTCAAGCCTTCATTCCAACAATGCTTAAAGAACGAACAACCCCAATGAGATTGCTCCTATTCTTTTATGTACTCCTCTTGTTCCCTTCGGTAGACTTCTTCTTCATACCTTTGGCGCTCTTCCATAAACCTACGTTCTTCCTCAATGAATTGCTGCTCTTCGTGATATTCCAATTCTTTCTCTCTCTGCCATTTATTCAGCAAATTACGCGATGTGACCCTGGGTTCAGAGGCTTGACCTTCCTCAGTTCGGCTATTCTGGAACCGAGCTTGTCGTTGCATCTCTTCACTGGTAACTTGCCGATCGGGGTCAACAGCACCGCTTCTCCTTGCCTTATCAGAAGTTAACACCTTCATCTTGCCTTTACCCTTGGGATCATTTGCAGAGACCATGCACACAGAGAAAGAAATCATGTTTTGTGGAAAGGGTTGATTATCAACTTTCATCTTGCCGTCAAACCTCAGATGTCCCTCTTGGATAGCCTTCTAGATCCGTGTTCTGAACACTCGGCAATCATTGATGGAGTGAGAATTAGTGTTATGGAAGCCACAATACTTTTTTGTCTTTTACCCCTTCAGGACGTAGCATGGGATGTCCTTCGGTAGCTTGATGCGCCCCTCCTTTACCAACAATGCAAAGAGCCCGTCTACCTTAGTAACATCAAAATCATAAGTTCCTTTCTCAAGGCCTCAACCAGTGTTGATTGACTTGAGTAGGCTCCTTTGCCCAACTCAGCTCAGCTGCAGCTATCTCATCTTCATCATCATATTCATTTGCTTCCTCAAGAAAACCTTGATACATCTCATTAGTAGCATTGTTCTTCTGAAAGTGATTATCTCTTCTGAACCCCTGAGCTTGATTGCTCATAGCTGCCAACCGCTGCGAAAGCTAGCCAAGGTCATCAAACTCCATGCCGAACAGCTTCTCTCTGATATTCGGCAACATGCCTGCTATAACCATCCTTGGTAACTGATCATCTGGTATACTCAGAGAATAACACATGTTCTTGGTTTCCCTGAACCTGCGAAGATACTCCAGTGGTGTCTCATTGGTTCTCATTCTTAGACTCATGAGATCAATCACCTTCTTCTCATTGGTATCCGTGTGGAAATATGAATGAAACTTCTGCTCTAGTTCTACCCAGGTACCAGTGGAATGAGCTGGCAAAGATGTGAACCATGTGAAAGCTGGTCCTGTAAGAGACAGAGGAAAATATCGAATCCTCCAAGCTTCATCTGCAGCAGCTTCTCCAAGCTGCATCAAATATTGACTGATGTGCTCTATGGTACTAGTATCATCTTGACCAGAAAATTTGGTCAAATCTGTTGGAGGCTTTACTCTTGGAGGAAGCGCCACTCTGTTGGTCTAGATAAGGAGACTTGTATGAATAGGATTGGTTTTTTGGCTTTAGGCCGAATTGATTCTGCATCATATCAGCCATCCTATGCACTAAAACATCAATACTTGAATCTTGAGCTCCCTGTACCTGTCCTCCGAAAGACAACCCTGAAGCACTCTTGTATCCTGGATTTGGCATAGCATTGATAGCACTGTAATCAGTAAACTCATGATATCCATCTCCATACATGCTCTTCTGCAATCTGTTTGATGCTGGAGAAATTCTAAAAGCAGAAGATGGCACTTCTCCTGTTGTACCGAACGTCACTTGGCCATGGGTGGGATGTGGTTGTTTTTCAGTAGGAGCTGATCCACCTTTGCTTGAGGCAGGTGCCTCCTCTCCTCCAGCAGGCTTTTCTTGAGGCTTTTGCGTGTTGAGAAGTGTCGGTCCGCTGAGTGGGCCAATATTTTCTCCAAAATACTTATCGGCCGTTGGACCAAAAGTGTTAATCATGTTTGCCCGAAAAGTATTCAGAAAAGCTGTATGATGGTTTGTCATGGTCTCTCCCATGGCTTTGTAGACTAGCGCCGCCATCTTGTGAGCATCCTCTTCCTCGGTGTAATCGATTGGTGTGGTAGAAGAACCCTTGGCGTGGACGCTTTTGGATCACCTTGTTGCTCTTGTTCTTGGAGAAGGACATCAAGCACTTCTGTTGGAATTGCTCACATGCCTGTTGCACTAGTTCCCTGAAGTTATCTGGCAACTCTTCCATGGTCACGTCCAGAACGTGACTATTGCTGACATCAGACATCTTGAACTTAAAAGTGGTCCCACTGGGTGTGCCAAAAAGTGTGTTGGCACAAAATGTGCTGCACTGTGCCTCACACACAGCAAGCCAGAAAGCGTGGCTTCAATCGGGTGCCCGGACGGTTTGGAATCCGAAGACGTGCCAGTCGGTTTGACCTGAAAACCGACAAGGGATGCAACTGTGAGAACAAAACTGGAACATGCCGGGTGAGACCAGACAGTTCCATATTTACGGCCCTGAAGCCACTTACGATGACATACAACTATAGAAGCTGTCTGCCAAACATGTTTATAGAGTCATTCGGCTAAATGAAAGCATGTAAAAGCATTTATTGCTGAATACATATGTAAGAGAAGACATGTTTGAACAAGTGAAAATTGATCATCATATATCATGTGAATTTTAGACCAATGACACCATCAAGACATAACAAATTATAAAGGTGTAACTCGTAAATATAAATCTATTAAAATAACGCATGCATAAGCTAATTCAACTAGTCTACCGCACGTCTAGCCTTCATAAACCCGTCAAGCATAAACCCAAGCAAGTTAATCCACCGCATGATACCGCTCGCTATGAGTCTACACCACTTCCCATGATCAGATTAATCCACCGCATGATACGATCTAATAGTAAGAAGCTAAAAGCATGTATATATCCGAACAGACCTATAAATACCCGTTACTCGTGTAAGCATAACCATATTCGGCAATCTTGCTGAATTGGGGTCCATGAAGAAGGAATAAACAAGCTACCACGATTTAACCTAATAAAACCTGCATCTGCCGCACGACACCTAGTTCTATTAGGGTTAATACGCTTTGGCATGTATGAACCCACAACATGTTGCAACCTAGATTGATCTAATTCGGCTATACAAGCATATGATCTACCTATCATGTATTAAGAGCAAATAGTTCTATCGAAAGCCGAAGTATATCAATCTAGATTGGGCAAAAGAGTGTTACAAATATATAAAACATTAAAGACAATGCAACACATGATAACTTGATGAATCTACTAGACTTTGCCGAATCTAATAGAGCCGATAACTATTTTTACTCATGGCTTAATACGCCGCACGATACAAGGCATAAGCAAAAACTTCCCGCCATTAAGCTTAAATCCACCGCATGATACTAAGCAAAATGAACGAGACTACTTGCACCATGATCTAAATCCACCGCATGATACTAGACATGATAGCAAGGTTGCCGGTACTTACGGAGGTCGACGGATCGATGGCTCCTCTCGAAGAACTCGACGACACGACAAAAAGACTCGAAACTTGGCACGGGGCTGGTTGTGTTGATTTGATTGTGTATATCTTTACAATGGTTGGGGGTTAATATTTATATCCCGACAAAATATGAATCCTAGAAGACTATGATTTACTAAACAATTCTCGAATATTACGACTCCTAACTCTAATTCTCCTCGGAGTCTTTCTATTATAACTTTTCCTTTTTCCTGGGCGCTCTACTTGCTTCCTTCTCGCTTCCCGAATGGGATCACCGCTTTTCCCGAAATAGCCGACCGCATGAGCATTTGCTTGAATAATCGAGGTTTAACCGATCGCTCGCACATTTGCCGAATCCCCTTCTTGCCGTATGCGGGTTCATCTGCCATCCTTCTTATTCTCACCAAAACCCAGTTTTAACACCTTGCCTAAGAGATTTGACATGTTGAAGACCATCATGGTGAAGGCCACAATGAAGGACAAGCCAACTCCAAATCAAGTCCTTCAAGAAGTCATGGCTGATGATGAGTTTAGAGAAGATGATGAGAAGGAAGAGTTGATCAAGAAGAAGAAGAAGGAAAGTGAGAAGAAGGATGATGACCACAAGAAGAGTGTGACATTCAAGGCCACATTATCCAAGAGCAAGGACAAGAAGAAGAAAGAAGCATCAAGTGAAGATGAGCCATGCTCTAGTTCAAGTGAAGAAGAAGACATGAATGATCAAATGGCTCTCCTTGTGAAGAAGATGGGCAAGCTCATGAAGAAGAAGGGGTACCGGTCAAGAAAGAGAAGCTCTTCCAAGTCAAGTGAACATTCTATGAAGTGCTTTTGGTGCCATAGCAAGGAGCATCTCATCGCCAAGTGTCCCTATGATAGTGATGATGAGGATGCCGTGAAGAAGGAGAAGAAGAAGCAAAAGAAGAAGGAGGAGAAGAATGACTCCTCCAACAAGAAGAAGAAGGGTGAATCATATGTGGCAACATAGGTGAGTGACTCCTCTTCCTCAAGTGATGAAGATGAGGATGACTCCAAGAGCAAGAAGAAGAAGGGGCACGTAAGCATCGCCATTCAAGAGAAGATTTCTCTATTTGGTGCTCCATCTACTTGCTTCATGGCCAAGGCCACTAAGGTACAACCCCCACCCGATAGTGATGATGATGAACCTACTAAAGATGAACTCATCACTATGCTTGAGGATTGCAAAGATGGCTTCAAGCTATCTAGGAAGGAATGTAGGGGCTTGTGCAAGGACAAAGAAAGCCTTGAGCAAGAACTTATGTTGTTGAGGGCATCTTATGAGAGTCTAAAGGTAGACCATAAGAAGCTAGAGATTGCTCACTCCAAGCTTGAAAAAGCTCATTCCTCTCTAGTAGAGAAGCAAGAGAAAGAGCAATCCCAAGTGGTGGTTGTTGAGAAGAAAGATGTTGGTTCCTCATGTGATTTGCTTGATGAATCTTTCTTTAAGCATATTGTGGTTGCTCCTACTAATCCTTCTTGTAGCACTTCCACTCCTAGCTCTTCTAGTAGTGATGGATTCACTTGTGATTCCACACTAGTGATTGAGAATGAGATTCTCAAGAAGGAAGTGAAGGAGCTCAATCACACCTTAGCTAAGGCTTATGGTGGTGAGGACCGCTTGCTTATGTGCTTGGGTAGCCAAAGAGCTTCTCTCTACAAAGAGGGATTGGGCTGTACCCCCAAGAAAGGCAAGGCCGCCTTTGCTCCTCAAAAGACTAGTTTTGTGAAGAACAATGGTAGCTGTTGCAAGAGTTGCAAGCAAGTGGGTCATGTAGAGCAAAGATGCATGAACAAGAAGTCTAATGCTAATGTATCCTCCTATAAGCTAGATTCTTTCTATATGCTTACTAGGGATACAAATGGTGTTCATGCTAAGTTCATTGGTGCACCATGGATGGGCTCAAGAAAGAAAGCCATTTGGGTACCAAAGAACTTGGTAACTAACCTTCAAGGACCCAAGCAAAAGTGGTTACCTAAAGCTTGATCTTCTCATGTAGGTCAATTACAAGGCCAGAGGGAGGCTTTGGGTGCTTGATAGTGGGTGCTCAAATCATATGACCGGAGAAGATAGTATGTTCAAGTCACTTGACAAGAATGACAATGGTGGATTTGATTCTATCACATTTGGTGACAACAATGGAGGTGATGTCATGGGGCTTGGGAAGATTGCTATATCCAATGACAAGAGTCTTTCAAATGTGTTGCTAGTTGATACTTTGAACTTCAATCTATTGTCGGTGGCTCAATTGTGTGATCTTAGCTACAAGTGCATATTTGACACGGATTATGTTGATGGTGAGCAAAGATCAATCCAATCTCATCTTCAAGGGGTTTCAGCATAATAGCTTGTATTTGGTGGACTTCAATGCTAGTGAAGCTCAACTGTCATCTTGTTTGATTGGCAAGTCTAGCAAAGGGTGGTTATGGCATAGAAGACTTGGTCATGTTGGCATGAAGCAATTGAACAAGTTAGTAAAGCATGACTTAGTGAGAGGCTTGAATGATGTCACATTTGAGAAGGATAGGCCTTGTAGTGCATGTCAAGCCGGCAAGCAACATGGGAAGCCACATTCAAAGAAGAATGAGATGTCAACTTCAAAGGCATTTGAGTTGTTGCACATGGACTTGTTTGGCCCGACAACATACACATCAATTGGGGGCAACAAGTATGGCTTTGTGATAGTGGATGACTACACTAGATACATATGGGTGTTCTTTCTATATGACAAGAGTGAAGTCTATGATCTATTCAAATCTTTTGCCAACAGGGTGCAAAATGAGTTTGAGACTACCATCAAGAAGATTAGAAGTGATAATGGTAGTGAATTCAAGAACACAAGAGTTGAAGAGTTATGTGATGAGCTTGGCATTGGACATCAATTCTCTTCAACATACATTCCTCAATCTAATGGGTAGTTGAGAGGAAGAATAGGACTTTGATTGAGATGGCAAGAACAATGCTTTGTGAGTACAATGTGAGCCAAAAGTTTTGGAGTGATGCCATCAACACGGCTTCCTACTATAGCAATCAACTCTATTGC
The DNA here is from genome assembly GCA_018135685.1 of Themeda triandra. Taxonomy (NCBI): domain Eukaryota; kingdom Viridiplantae; phylum Streptophyta; class Magnoliopsida; order Poales; family Poaceae; genus Themeda; species Themeda triandra. Next base: position 89,300 of record JAENPR010001231.1, on the reverse strand, counting down.
CATAGGAAGTTAGAGAAGACACCTTATGAGATTTTGAATGGAAGGAAGCCCAACATTGCATAATTTTGGGTCTTTGTTTGAGAAGGGGCAAAGACTTGGCAAATTTGACAAGAGATGTGATGAAGGGTTCCTAATTGGTTACTCTACTTCAAGCAAGGCTTATAGTGTGTGGAACTTGGCTAGTGGGATAGTTGAAGAGGTTCATGATGTTGAATTTGATGAAACCCAAGGCTCTCAAAGTGAAGATCAAAATTATGATGATGTGGGTGGAGATCAATTGAACAATGCAATGAGGCACATGGACATTGGTGATATTCGGCCAAGGCAAGTTGATGATGATGATGATGAGGTGCAAGTGCCAACTCAAGTAGTGAATCAAGATCAAGGTGAAGCAAGCAATCCAAATCAACAAGTGCTTCAACCTTCAAGCATTGCAAGAGATCATCCTCTAGATCATGTCATTGGTGACATTCAAAGAGGTGTGCAAATAAGATCAAGATTGGCTAACATTTAAGCACTATTCATTTATGTCATTCATTGAGCCAACCAAGATTGAGGAAGCATTGAAGGATTTGGATTGGATAAATGCCATGCATGATGAATTGAATAACTTCACTAGAAATGAAGTTTGGGAGCTTATTGAAAGGCCAAAGAAGCACAATGTGATTGGCACCAAGTGGGTCTTCAAGAACAAGCAAGATCAAGATGGTTTGGTTGTGAGGAACAAAGCAAGATTAGTTGCACAAGGTTACACTCAAGTTGAAGGTCTTGACTTTGGGGAGACTTATGCACTGGTGGCAAGATTGGAGGCAATTAGAATCCTATTAGCCTATGCTTGTGCACACAACATCAAGCTCTATCAAATGGATGTGAAGAGTGCATTTCTCAATGGGTTCATCAATGAAGAAGTCTATGTTGAGCAACCTCCCGGTTTTGAAGATGACAAGAAGCCCAACCATGTCTACAAGCTCAACAAGGCATTGTATGGTTTGAAGCAAGCACCAAGAGCATGGTATGAAAGATTGAGAGACTTTCTCCTCTCTAAAGGCTTCAAGATGGGAAAGGTAGACATTACTCTCCTCACCAAGAAGATTGGAGATGACTTGTTTGTGTTGTAAATCTATGTGGATGATATCATCTTCGGTTCAACCAATCAAGATTTTTATGAAGAGTTTGCCAAGATGATGGCTAGTGAGTTTGAAATGTCTATGCTTGGAGAGCTAAGTTACTTCCTTGGACTTCAAATCAAGCAAATGAAGAATGGCACCTTTGTGAGTCAAGGCAAGTACATCAAGGATATGATCAAGAAGTTTAGGTTGCAAGATGCTAAGGCAATTAGCACACCAATGGGTACCAATGGCGGCTTGGATCTTGATGATAGTGGCAAGATGGTTGAGCAAAAGCTATATATATCAATGATTGGAAGCTTGCTATATGTGACTGCTTCAAGGCCGGATGTCATGTTTAGTGTGTGCATGTGTGCAAGATATCAAGCATCACCTAGAGAGAGTCACTTGACGGCGGCCAAGAGAGTGTTGAGATACTTGAAGAGCATTCAAGATATTGGCTTATGGTATCCCAAGGGGTCAAGCTTTGAGTTGATTGGTCATGTGTTGAAACCGAAGATTCAACACTAGGTTCACAAGCTGAGGAATGAGTTGAACATACTTAGCTTCTCCAACATGGATTGATGCACCCCATATATGACATGCCTCTCCTCCAACATAGCAAGGTAAAGTTGTTTGTTGCATCTCATGCATCCTTTGCTAGTTGTGTAGACATGTATACATGTGCATCTTGCTAGGCTCATTCATTGCAAATCAAATGAATTTGAAGGATATATGGCACCACTATTGTTTCTATGCTTGATTTGATCTAGTGGTGGCATATGACTTGTTTGTGAGCTTGTGAACCTAGTGTTGAATCTTCGATCCAACATGAGTTGATGCACCCCACATGTGACATGCCTCTCCTCCAACATAGCAAGGTGAAGTTGGTTGTTGCATTTCGTGCATCTTTTGCTAGTTGTGTAGATCATGAAGGCACTTGTGCATCTTTTTAGGCTCATTCATTGAAAATCAAATGAATTTGATGTATGTATGGCACCACTATTGTTTCTATGCTTGATTTGATCTAGTGGTGGCATATGACGTGTTTGTGAGCTTGTGAACCTAGTGTTGAATCTATAGCATTTGCTCATGATGTGTATTTCAACATGGTCAATATAACCCTTATACTTTATGAGGTGTAAAGAAGCTTGCCCTTGGTTCAAACCGAAATACATTTTCTAGGCATGTGATTTAGATTTGGCCATAGTTTGATTGACTTGTTTCTCTCATCTTATGCACCCCTTGTTGGTGATTGTTGACAAAGGGGGAGAAATATATCACAAAGAGCAATGGAAGGGGATCAATTTTTATGATATAACCCAACTATGAGCATATAAATAGGGGAGCAAGCTCATAGACTATTTGTTGCATTTGTATGTGCATGACATGATGATATGGAGTATTGCAAGTTAAATTCAATATTCATGCTTGTTTGGGCATTGCTAGTATAGAACTTGATTGATGATATGAAGTACTAGCATGCATAGGTGGTTTCTAGACATAGTGGTGTCTTTGATTCAAAGTATCTCTCATATAATGTTGATCTCATGAGGTATTTTGAGTTTTGATGAATGTCTAGATTCCCATGGTGCTAAGGAAGGTTTATTATCGCACTCCGATTGGTATCACGCTTCAAAGGTCAATTCTATAAACCTTAGTACCATTTTGGTTGTGATATCTCTCCCACAAGTTCTATCTATGCATATGTGCTTGATAAACATTGGATGCACATATGTAGGGGGAGCTACCACTACCAAAACTGGATTTGAAATGCTTGTCCAACCAAGATTCTTGATCAAAATGTTTTGGACAAGCAATTCAATTTCATATTGAATTCAATTTCCATATCTTTGTGAGTGTTTGTGAAAGATTATCATCAATTACCAAAAAGGGGGAGATTGAAAGCTCCGGTTTGGTTTTGGTAATTAATGACATACCTAGTTGCTAATGGCTTTGCTAAGTGTATGCAGAAGTTTAGCAATCTAGGTGATGGTAAAGCTTGGAGATCATGGTGATCGACATGTTGGACTTGATGCATGATCAAGCTTCGGAGAGAAAAAGGAAAGGCCCATGGAGATCAAGGCAAAGGTATAACTTGATAGGGCTTTCTGGTTTGGTGATCGAGACACTATAGAGAGTGTGGTCACATTTAGGATCGATAACCAACTATCAAGAGGGGAATCCACGGTTGACTCACGGTCCAAAATGCCTCTAGATGTGACTTTGCATGATGCATGAGAGGCTAACTAGAGTGCTAACCCTTGCCGACATTTTTATGAGATGAAATGCTAACTCCTAGGCTTGAGATGTGAACAACACTGCTGGCACCCGAGGCAATGTGGTTGGAATTGGATCGACGACGGCGTGACGACGATGACAAAGCAACAAGACGGCGGCTCTGCGTGTGCACCAGATGCGTCTGGAAGGATGCGCTGGACGTGGGCCTTGGGGACCGAACACGACATAGAGTGCCTGCAGAAGGGATTCGTTAGCGGACACGGCGTCGGACGCAGGCCAGGCGGACTGGACGCGTCCGGCGCGTGGTGGTGGCTGCGCTGGCTGCTGGCCATGGCTGAACAGGCACCGGACGTGGAGGGCCGTGCGTCCGGCGTGCGTCGGACGCTCCCAGTGGGGGTCACGGCGCCGCGCGAGCGCCGGACGCGGGCGCCGGACGCCCCCGAGGAGCGCCGGACGCACGTGTAGGCCAGCGCTGGATGATGATGTGTCCTCGTTCAAACCGCCAACGGTCGATTGCGCATAGGCGCCGGACACGTCCGGCGGGTTGGATCCGGCGCGTCCGGCGCGTGCAGATGAAGCCCCCGAGGAGCATAACGGTTCAAATTTTGGGGGTGTCTATAAATAGACTTGAGGCTAGTTGGGGAGGTCTCTCTCGCCCATTCTTACACCTCCAGGCATTCTTTGAGCTAGAGAAGCTTCCCTCCACTCATCTCCTTGCTTGATTGCTTCATCCTAGTGAGATTGAGTGAGAATCAAGTGCGTTGCATTGAGAGTTGTATCTAAAGGCACTTGTTCCTCGAGTGGGCTGCGGATTCTTGTTACTCTTCGGTGATTCCCATCATCGTAGACGGTTTGGAGCAGCATGTGGTTGTGAGCTTGAATTGGTGATAGTTCGAGGCCACATCGGTGGATTGTGAGGGGTTCTTGGTCCTTCCCTGTGGGAGAGTCGCGAAAGGATACTCTAGTGGATTGCGAGTGGCTTGGAGGATCCTAGTCTTGTGTTGGTGGTGCGGCTCCCGGTTGCGGTATTTGGCGTTGAGTGCCAATTGAGCGTGCACACCCCCAAGCTAGTGCATCGCTACAACGAGGACTAGCTTGCCGGGAAGCAAGTGAACCTCGGTAAAAAATCTTGTGTCGATTTGTATTTGCCGAGGCTTCGTCCTCTTGTGATTGGTTGCAGCGGATTGGTATTCTTCATCGGTGATTGGGCATCTTCCTCTTTACACGGCGGTATAACCATCCAATCCCTTCTCTCGCATTTACTTTCCTAGAATTGCTTTGTGGTTCACCGAGAGCCTTAATTGTGTCACGCTATCTCGGCCTTCTAGTTGTAAAGTAGAATTGCTTTGTGGTTCCGCCGTGAGCCTTAATTGTGTAGTGCTATCACGGCATTGTTGTTGATTGTGTGTTAGCGGAATAGCTCTTGCTAGAATTGTTAGTACGGCTTGCATAGACTAGTCGAAGCTTTAGCTTTGCACATTTGCCGCCTAGTTGTCTAACAAGTTGCTTAGTAAAGTTTTACAAGAAATTTTATTAGGCTATTCATGCCCTCTAGTCATTTAGACCTTACACTCGCCCACCGCGAGGCATTCGCGGTGCCCAACGCCATGGCGGCCCAGCTCCTGGCGCATCGCCTGGCATGCAACACCGCGCAGGCCGAGACGATCTCAGCGTCCATGTCCGTGTCCGCGCCCGCGGTGGCGACCGTGAGGAACGTGACGCGGCGCGCCGGTGGCGGCGGATTCGTGGCTCCTGTGGTGTTCAGCCTGGCGCTGGGCAGCAGGGAGTACTTCGCGTCGGTGGGCGTGGGCACGCCGCCGATGCCCGCGCTGCTGGTGCTGGACACCGGCAGCAACATGGTGTGGCTGCAGTGCGCGCCGTGCCGGCGGTGCTACGCGCAGTCTGGGCGGGTGTTCGACCCGCGCCGGTCCCGCTCCTACGCCGCCGTCCACTGCGGCGCGCTGCCGTGCCGCCGACTCGACACCGGCGGCTGCGACCGGCGGCGCGGGACGTGCATATACCAGGTGGCGGACGGGGACGAGTCGGTCAAGGCGGGGGATTTGGTCACAGTTTGAACCTCAAGTATAGGGACCTATGAGTGAGAAAGACAAAAGGTATAGGTTTTTTGTTTAAAAAATTGTGCTGACATGTCTGCCTAAGGACCTTCGATGCGCTGCGATGAAAGTTTAGGTACTCGGATGGTCGTTTTGATAGTTTGTGTACCTACATGGGAAAAGCGAATAGTTTAGGTACCCCTGATGTATTTTACTCTTTCAGGTATAAAGGGAAATTTCCTATAGGTTTAGCATCCTACAAAATTGGGCGTTGTTTAGATGGCAAATTATTTGCCTGAAAAGTAAAGTGCTATTCATTTGTTTTAATAATTATTGTTCGACCGTGGCCTAACTAGACTCAAAAGATTTGTCTCGTAGATTAAAGGAAAATTATGCAATCAGTTACTTTTCACCAATATTTAATACTCCATGCATGCATCTAAAGATTCGATGTGGTAAAGAGAGAGTGGAAAAACTTAAAATTTTAGGGCATCTAAACAAGATCTTGCTTCATAAATCATTTGTTCTAAAGAGGTTAGAGCATCTCCAAGGGTTATGCATTCAGACTTTGCATTCACTAATTTACAAAAAAATCTTAAAATGTCCTATCCAATGGTTTTGCATTTAGACTTTGCAATTTGCATAACTTGGCATTTAGAGGTCTAGACTTGGCATATATGCCAAGCCCCCAGGCTTTGCAAATCGCGCGCCCCCTCCCCCAACACCCGTGTGACTCGGGCCTAGTTCGCTCCACCGGCGCGATTCGCGTCCTTGCCTCCACCGGCTCGGCGGCGCACTCCCGCCGCGCGGTTCCTCCGGCAGGCAGGCGAGCGGTGCCCGACGGCCTGACGACGCGCCTCCGCGTGACCTTGGGACCAGGCGATGATGGCGTCCCCATGTGGCGTAGCCCGGTCTCCATGCAGTCCTTGTGCACTCGCGCGCACGACCTGCGCAGCACCAGCGGCGCCCGACGGCCTCGCGTCCCCGAGCGGCCGAGCACCAGCAGCGCCCGACGCGGGCGGAAGACAGCAGCAGCGATCAGATTTTGGCGGCCGGGTCCACATTTGGGAAATTGCCAACTCCAAAATGCAAAAAGATTGGAGAAGGCCTCTTTTTTTTCCTTTGTATTTGGTTTGCGGAGTTGGCAAATAACAGCAAATGCAAAGCCAAAATTGCAAAACCCTTGGAAATGCTCTTAGCTGTGGCCTTGCTAGCAACCCACGGGTGCGTAGCCGCTCTCTCCCACTCGGTTGCTTCCCTTAGCTGCCTCGTCTACTAGGTGGGCCCACCAGTATTCAAGGGTATATTCACGATTCAGTTGGATATTTAAATTTTTTTGACAAAAAATCAGATATAGTGCATGTACAAGTTTGTATATTGAATTTTAAAAAAAACAAAAATATAGCGAAACTGAATGTACCTGCATAGCAATTTGAGCCAAAGTAACATGCTTGAGCGAATTGCACCGTAGGTACTTAAACTTTTGGTGAGTTCCCGTTTAGGTACTCGAACTGAAAAATGTATCATCTGGGTATTCAAACTATCTGTTTCATGCACCAAAGGTACAAAACATGCCATGTGTTCACTAAGAGCTGACGTGGCGAGCCAACTCACCCTGTAAACATGTACATGTCATGAGAAATGACCCTTATGCCCCTGCCTGATCTCTTGTTGTCTCTCTTCCATATGGACTCGTTTGTCATCATCTACCTCCGTCCATATAGTTAGGGGATGCAGGCCTGGTGCGGGGCGGGTACATACGTGGCCCTGGCCTAGCACAGCGGGGGTAGCAGGGCGGGCGATGGCCGACTCGTCATTCAACTCCTACTGCATTTATATCATGTAGTGGCACAATCCTTTGCATGCGTGCTGCGGCTGTTGTTCCCTCATGTTTGCCTAAAAATAGCTGGTGCTCGCTTGACCAAGAGGAGATAGGCATAGCAGGTTGTTGCGGGGGTGTCTCCTGTATGTTACCTTGAGCCTGTGCATGCATGCTTGCACGTTTGACTGAAACAGAGAGAGGCGCTACGGCTGGCCTGTAGGCGGAGTGCGACGGCATCTCGCGCCTGAGATTGGCCAGCGATCAAAGCATCAGGTCGCAGGGGGAGCGTGACGGCATCTCGCGCCCAGGCCAATTGCATGATGGAGGAAGAAGATGACAAGCTGGGCCCATATGGAAGTGAGATAGCAAAGGATCAGACAGGGGCACAAGGGTCATTTTTCATGGCATGCACATGCTGGCAGGATGAGTTGGCTCGCCACGTCAGCTCCTGCTGCACACATGGCCTATTTTGTACCTGTGGTGTATGAGGTACATAGTTCCAGTACCTAGACAATATATTTTTCAGTTCGAGTACCTCAACGGAACTGTAGGATCTCTGGATGGGTAAATGGCCTAGAGGGGGTTGAATAGGCCTATCAAAAATCAACTCGAGCAGATGTCAGAAGCTCGGGCGACACTGTCGCTTGACAGATACAAACCTACTGAAGCTGAATCTTGACTGAGCCAATCTACTCACTAGCAGTAATCTACTGACAGAAAACTAGAACCAAGTCCAGCTCGAAGACTGGCTCCCACAGAAAGTAGAGAAACTTTAGGATCTAGAAAAACAACCCTAGCAACTACTCAACAACAGGAACAACAGTAAGTAAAACTGAAGCATGCGAGACAAGCTATTTATCCCGTGGTCCAGCTCACCACAAAAGGCTTGCCTGAGTCCACGTTGTTGAGGTATCTATCGATGCAATATCGGCGATAGTCCGATCAGGGGTATGCCCTGACCAGTAATGGATTGGCGGAAGGCGTACGAGATTGCAAGCGAGATGTAAACAGGGAACAATCACACAAGGTTTACCCAGGTTCAGGCCACAAGGATGCGTAAAACCCTAGTCCTGCTCTCTGTTTTGATTATGGATATGGATGTGTGAGTCTGTGCATTATGCCAGATTCTGTCCTCTGGACGGGGGGTCCTTGCTCTCCTTATATATCACGGGGAGCAAGGTTACAAGTTGGATCTAACCTATCTGGTACTAATTTTACATACTTTACAAGTCTAAACTTTCCTATCTCAGCTAGGTCTGTCCTCCTTGTCGGTGTTCGTTATACTTGCCCGTTTTAGGCTGGCTGACCAGCTTGGGCCGATCGGTCTTGAAGCTTGATGGGCCGGCCTGGCGATGACATGCTGGCCCAAACTAGGCCGTGAGGGTATATGGAGTTTATATCTCCACAGCTAGTCCCCGAGCATCATGGATCTTGAGGGAAAAAACATCATCTTCGTTTGGTCAAGTGAGAAGCGAGTGGTCGGACACACGTTCGACATATGGTCCGAGCAGTGCTGGAGGACCGTCTTGTGTTTCCGACCAGTTTGCTTCACACTTAGTTTGACGTTTTGGTTTGATCAAAAGATTTATGATGCTCCTGAAAAGAAAAAAGAAATTTGAAAGGGTCCTAATCCAGAGACGTGGGCCCACATTAGTTTGTGATGCCTGCCATCACATGGTATCTGCGGTTATTGCATTTAGCTTAGTTCTGAACTAAACTCTGGTTTGTAAATTGAAAAGTTCAGGCCGAGTCATGCAAATGACGTGGGCCCACGTAGTCCCCGAGGTTGCTGTAAGATAGTATATGTTGCAGCAAGCTCTAAAAGAAAGACCTAGCCCATGTCACCTCTCAGGTGACGTGGGCCCACATAGCCCCCGAGCCTGAGATGAGGTGGAACACGTTATGTCAGGGTCTAAAAAAGACGACCTGCCCATAGTATCGTGCTTTATGTGTTTCCGACCACTCTTTGAGTGAGACCGAGCAGGCCAAATTTCATTCAGGCTGGTCGGTTTGAACCATGCCATGACTTCGTCATGATTAAATTAAGATAGCTTTGCTACTTAATTTAGTCCCCAGCGTGAGACCATGGTTTTGAATCTAAACCAAGGAAATAGCTTAGCTATTTGTGTGCCAGAATAACCGGTATCATTGGCGAAAAAGTCCCAGCTCAGCTGACAGACCGTGTGGGTTGAAATGTTGATGCTATACTGCAACTTTGTCGCAGTGGGTTGGAATGGTTTCTTCGAGTTGTTGCTGCAAAGAAAAAATGGGGTGTAAGTGTATGTCTCAATGAGTTATGTTGAGTTGTATTGATTTGATATGAGCTATGATACGTATTTTGTATTAGGATGTATTATTTGGAAATGGTGTTGGCAGTCGCCCTTCTTTAGAGTTAATCAGTCCTCAGGTGTGTAGGTGACCTATAGTGAATAGCGCGATGCGGAATCACTTGGGGCCCTATTTCCGTTGGAAGCGACCGCTGACACCCCTGTGTTGTATAGCGTTAGGGCTGTTAACACATGCGGAGTTGATCAGAGACAGTTCATTCTGATTGTTTTCTGTTGGAAGGGTAACGTACTTGGCCATTTTTTACAAAGAAAAGAGATGTTTTTACTTTGTAAGGGTTGTGGAACATACTTTGAAGTAGTTTATGTAAAGAAATCTTTTTTGAAAAAAGACTTGTGAAATGTATATGATATTGAGTTGAGAAAGCACTTATCTGCTTGCTGAAATGAGCCACCGTTTCTCCGAGGTGGGTTGCAATCACACTTGTTTCTGAAAAAAATGGTCATGAGATATTTAAACTTCTCTTATTATGCAGAAGGGTAGGTTATGCTTATTATAGATTTGGAAGAAAAATTTCCAGTTAACAATAGTCTCTTGCTCATCCAAGAGCCGACCAGGCCTTAGGGATTAGATGATCCTAAATAGACAGCGCGATGCCGGAATGTTTGGAGCCCTTTTCCTTTGGGAGCAATCGCTGGCGCACTCTGTGTTATTTGAGCGTGATGCTGTTAACACGTAGCGAGTGAAACCAGAGATGGTGCATTCCTGGTTTGCTTCGTGTTTGAGGAAAGAAACTACTATGATTCTGGTTTTTCCAAAGTGTAGACTTTTGAAAAAGATGACTGAATAATTAAAAGGAAAAATTTATTAAAGATATTGGATACTTATCTTGCGTTCATCGTGTCACGTCGTGATCGCGTGTGAAGCAAAATATTCGCTCACCGATGCAACCGTGTATCAGCAACCGAGTTGTCTTGTCAATCCGGTGTACACTTTTGGGCTCCGGTCGGGTCAATTCTCTCTGTCGTCGTGGGATCAAGATGTCAGTGACTCAATCGCTCCACCTTCCTGACGACGTGGGTCAGCGAATGCACGGGGGGTTCCTGATATGAGGGAAATGTATAAATGCTCATCGCATTAGTGGGGCGGTTTTCGTCGCTTCGTGTTCTTGGGAAACGAGAGGGCCGCGGGGTTTTGATTTCCCACGATCCCGTCAGTTGCCTTCTCGAATCCTCCAATCTCTCTATAAATTGGCGCCTGCGCTGAGAGCTTCTCTACTCGCAGCGCATCTTCTGTTCTTGCTCCTCTTCTTCTACTCCCAAAATCTAGGGTTCTAGATCCCAACTGCTCATTGCCGCCGCTTGATATGGATCGCCGTGATGGCAAGCGCCCGGCGGAGGAGGAGTCCGTGAACTCCCCTTGGGAGGTGAGGCCGAGGAGGAGGTGAGTTTGAATGAGGTTCTTTCTTGATTGGTCTTTGGGTTTTCTTCTCTTGGTGTTGTAACAACCCGAAAAATTCACTTAACACAAAAATCCCAACTACAAATTTTTTTTCTAAACAAACCCATGTTTGTTGCGTGTCATGTAGATAACCCTACCTAGACACGCCAATAGCACATCATCACATGTGTCTTAACCCCCCCCCCCTCAAGCCACATGTGATTGAGACCCTAAGATAAACACTCGTAACCTGATGACAGGACTTAGCATAACCTTGTAATCATATGACTTATGATTGAGCTTCTAGGATGAACTCACCTACTTGCTAGTAGAACCCAGGATCACCCACCAACTAAGTTGCGACCCAAGTGATAACCCCTAAGCCAGGTTAATGGATACACATTTAGAACGACCCTAGCTTAAGCACTAGTGGGGCCTGCTTGATCCATAGTTATTATCACATAGGAGGTCACGCATCATTTTCTTGCACATTAAGCATTATGAGTGATTTGGAGTTTATTGGATTTTTCCCGTGTATTGACATCAAATCAATAAACACATATATATGCAAATGTATATACATAGTATTATGGGGAATAATACCCAACATGCCCTATGACCACTTATGATCACCATGGAAACATACCACACAAGACAAGGCATAAAACATATGCATATGAACACAAAACAGAAATAGAAAAGCATTGAGGAGAAGCTGGAAATGGGAAAGTGCTATTCTGGCCCGTGACCACGAAATGGCCCATGCCGGCCTGCTCTTCTTTCCCTCTCCATCAAGCCGTGAAAGCCATTCCGGCCCAATGTGCCAACCGGCCCAGCCTGCTACTCTCTTCCTCCCCCTATTTTCTTTTCCCAGAACCGACCGGCCCAAAGCCAAACTGCCGGCCTGCTCTCTCCCTCTCTTCTATTCTCTCCCGGCCCATGAACCGGCCCACTTCATCAACCGAGCAGGAGCAGCACATCACGTGCTCTTGCCCTCTCCTCTGTGCCGCTTACACGAGGGGCCCACCTATCATAAGTTCTACCTGCCCCCTGCTTTTTCCTTTTCCGCGCACGAACGCGCGCGATCGGGCTCCAGCGGATTCTTCACGCAACCTCGCCCCTCCGCTCGATCCTCCTACCTAGTGATCGGACGCCCTTGAGCAAGCCACCTGGACCGACAACCACTGGCACAACATGCCCGCGGCGTGGGCATCTCCTCTTTCTGCGCCCGCGCACATGGCCTTGCCGCGCGCTGGACGCCAGCTGCCTTTGCCGCCAAGTCAATTGGCCTTCCTCGCTGCCAATTGGGACCCAGCCGAGATCGACAGCGACCCTTGGACCCCCTCCTGGCCACCTGATCGCGCTGGGCATCTTGATCGCCGTCCGCCGGTGCTCTGCCCTTGCCGATCCCCTTATAAAAGCTCGGCCTGAGCCCTAGGTTTTCCCCAAGCCACCGCCGCCGCACTGCGGCACAAGACACACCACACCAAGCCATAAAAGGAAGAGAAAGGAGAAGAAAGGGGGCGGGGAAAAGGAGGAAGCCGCCGCCGGCGAGGAGGGACACCACCGGAGTAGCTGCTGCCGTGGAACCACTACTCCGAGCCGGCAACGACGACTTCGACCACACGCTCGGCCTCACCATCATGCCACTCCGTAGCTCCGAACCCTGCTTCGCATACAAAGCCTCGGTGAGCTGCCACTGCCCTTCCCCTGTTTTCCGATTCCACCGACAAGGACTCGCCATGGACGCCGTCGAGCTCCGCACTGGGAGTGACGCCGCGTCGGAGCTCCTCCGCTCCAGGACACACGCACTCGTGCACTCACGACTAGCCAAGAGCCCCGAACCACGGCGTCAGGAGGACGCCGGCCTGATCTTGCCCGCCATGCCGCCGCCGTGGCCATGTCCTGCTGTGGCGAGCCGCCGTATCGACCTCTTCGTTGAGCCCTGGAAGCCATAAGCCCAAGATCTGGACTCGCCTCGCTGTGGCGCACCCCGTGCGCGCGCGTAGCCAAGAAGATGGCCACCGGAGACTCCACTACCCAAGACCTTGCTGCCGTCATGCCGCTCTACAGCGCCGCCGTGCCGCAGCCCTAGCGCGCTGCTCCGGCCGCCTCGATTCACTTCGGATGGCCGACGAGCGTTGCCGTGAGCCCCCGATCCAAGCCATGCAGATGATGGAGCCCGAGACCACGCCATGATGGCCTCGCCGTGCGCCGCCATCTTGCCGGAGCTCCGCCGCGCGCACCATGCCGCCACGGACTCCGCCGCAACTCTTGGTCGCCGCCGTTGATTCCAATGGCCCCTGGAGGACTCCAATTGCAAGACCGCAATGTCAATTGGACAGAGATACGGTCGTTGGCCCTTCGCTGTGCACACCGATGCCGCCATGTCGCCGTAATGCTGCTGCCGCGGCCAGCCGCCGTTGATGCCCCGCTAGACCTTCCGTGATGACTTTCCGAGACCTCCTTGTGGCCACGATGCTGATGCGCTCGCCAATGGAGACCGACGACCATCGTGGTGCCCTTATGCGCGACCTTGCTGCCAGCCATGCCAGCCGATGGCATGAGCAGTGCCTGGAAGAGATGGGGAAGAAAGCAGATGGAAAAGAGATGGAGATGGACCCTGCTCACATGAGCCAAGGCGCAGCAAGTGGACCTCGCAGGCCCCCGTCCACCATGAGCCAAGCGCGTGAACCACGACCCCACTGGGTGACAACCTGATAGACCATGTCTACATGAACAGAGTGGAGTAATAGTTCGGTGGACATGGTCCGTCATAGACTGTGTTGTGAACCATGGACCGAGTACTGTTAGTCTGCCATGAGCCATGTGCACCGAAGTGAACCCGTGGACCTGAGCCCAGTCTAGCCCGAGTGACGACGTGTCAGTTCCGCATGACGACACGTGTTGGGCCCGGCCCAGCCCGTCCGGCCCATGTCTAGGCCCTGATCCGGCCCTGCAAAGCCCATATACGGCCCATATGTGTTGACTCGGTCAACCTGACATCATGATGATGTCATCAGCCACGTCAGCAGTCCATGCCACATCAGCAGCCACGCAGTCGCCACATGGACCTACCAGATCATGACACGTGTCACTTCCAGGATTGAATAGCACTTTTTCTTTTTCATGATATTGATTAAACTTCGTAAATTCATAACTTATTCATACGAGCTCCAAAAATGATGATCTTTATATGGAAATTCATCTAAAATCGAGCTTTATGCAATAAGCCTATGTTTGAGTGCATTTAGATCTTTTTGTTATTCATTTGGTTCTTTGTGGATTCTATAGGAGTCGCTAATGCGACTATTATGTCTCGATTACAGAGTCGATTTAGGAGGAGGAGATCCCGCTGATCGACTACGTACGACGAAGGAGGACTTGTACGACTACGGTTGGATTTGTACCACTACTACCTCGACATCGTAGGTGTCATGGCAGCACCTTCTTTTAGAGAATCCTATTAGACATTGCATTATTTATAGAATTGCTAGCGCTTTATATTTATTTCCTTTGCTAGTATCTGATGCATGCTATTGCCTGAGCCATTTATATCCCTTGATTGAAAACCCTTCACCATGTTACCCAGCTTTGCGCTCGCACTTATGTTATTATTGCCACCTTTCTGCTTGCTTGCACTTATTATCACTATACTTATTACTCCACTTCGCATTGGATCTGTGATATGATGCGGGTGGTGAACCCCTGGGAATGGTTTTGGCTTGGGATGCCAGCCTTGGTGGACTTGGTGAGATTCTGGTGGTTCTGCGAGTGTGACTTGGGTGCGTGGAGGGTGAGGGTTGAGTCGATCGAGCGGGATATACGACGAGCTTATGGAGCAAGTTTTGCCCCGGGATGGACTGGACATTCCCGTGCGGATACTGTGGCGGGTATACTTGTGGTTGGGGAAACCCCGAGTGTGGGCTTGTCGTGGGCCGCTCAGGGAGAAGGTGCTGTGGTGGCACGTGGTGTCAGGATGGCACCCGAACGGTAACCCTGTTGGAGACATCCCGGCTTGGTCATCCCTAAGGACTTACTAGTACTCAGTTTCTTCAGGACTCCTTTACAGACCACACGTTCCTTATAATGGGGAGACGGTTGGACTACTTGATAGCACGGTGCCACTACTACTAGGCGAGTTGTGTAGGGAGGTACGGGCATTGGTGGACTCACACCCTCCCGAGACGATCATGGCCCCCTATTCGGGATCGGGAATGTGACTTCACAGTTTCAGTTACTCCAGAGGTACTTGGGGTGTTCCAGGACTGAGAGGTAGGGTGGCATCATTCTATTATAGCAAGCAGCCGGAATCAGCCTAGACTAAGGCCTTGTCAATGATGGTGATCTTGTGGTGTGTGAAACCTCTGCAGAGTGTTCTTGGTTGATCGATCGATACATATGCTGACTTGTCAGCTGTGGACCTGTCCTGTGTTCTGCTTCACTAGATAGGAGAGGAGTGTTCTACCTTCCCCGAGCTTTCCGGTCGTGAGCCTAGATGGGGGCTGCGGGCCGCTGAGACAGACCGAGAGGGAGTTGGTCTGCCGACATGAGTGTGAGATATGGTGATGGAGGTGAGATGATGGTTTCGGGATGGATGTGATGATGGATGGATGGATGGATGTGTGTGGGAATTGGATTGTGTTAAACTTGACTATATTATTATTAATGCTACTATTTATCGCTACTTCGCATGCGCTAGGATGCAAACCACGGCCAAATTATAGGATCGCCGGATCCCTTTATTTCTCTTTTCCACTAAAGCTCATTCGGTGCCGACCATGGCCTGCACACATCCGCGGTGTGCAGATTTTCCTGTTTCTCGGTGATGTCAAATGGATTAGAAGGTCTCGTGCTCGCGCTCAAGTTGGAATTTGAAGTTGCTTCCGCGTTACTTCCGCCTTCTCAAGCTGTTCTGGATAATAGATATACTTTGTTGACGCCTTGCGGCGTTGTAAATATTAATGTAAATCCCTCTACTTGTACTCATTAGATTTATAATTCGATGTATGGAATTGATTATCCACCGATGTATACCATTCTGTGAGATTTCCCTTCGTGGAAAATTGAGGATGTTTCAGTTGGTATCAGCTCCATGCTTGACCCTAGGATGAGACCCTTAGGATTGGACGATAGAATAGGATGAACCAGCCCTTCTTTCGGTTATATTACCAACCTTGCACCATTTTGTGCATGGCTTACCTCTTAAATTGGACTTGCTGACCATATTCTTGGACTACTATACAAGTGACAACCTTCAAGCGCATGCCCTTATACCTCGAGTACCACGACGGATACACCCAAGTCCTACAGGAAGTGCTTCCAGAGCTAGGAGTCCCTGAAGACAAGTGACAATAGACGTGCCACAAATGGATAGCGCCTAGAGGAGCCGAGGTCTACTACAAGATGACTCTACATACTCTCCCAAGTGAAGAAGTACCGTACATGCAACTCTTCAATTTGCGACGCGACATGCGTACAAACTCCTCGAGCATGGCCTCCTGCCGTCTATAAACCCGTGCCCTCGATGCCTCCGATAGTGCCATAGGGTAATGGGATGAAGCCGAACACACCTAGACCCAAGAGTTTGATAGAAAAACTAGAAGAAAGTTCCCTTACTCCACCAGTTTCAAGACTCATCATGATAAGGGGGTAGGTAGAATATAATGAAGACGAACCCTACTGGGCTACAAGTCATACCTTGAGTAGAGTAGAATGTCTACCACCATGAACTATCTACGCGTAGCGCGTTTTCTCGCGAATCTCTTGGTGTAGCTACCAAGGATATCGCCTTGTAATTATACCCAGTGTAATGAGTGCTTGGATCTTATCGCATTTTATTGGTTCTTCATGCTTCTTTGTATGAGTGTAGGATAGACTAAAAGTTTTAAATTGCTTAAATCATCTAATCAATACATGAAGTTGATAATAAATCATGCCACATACACATAACCTCTGATTCCTGTGACCCACGAATCATGGTGCTCAACCCCATCGTACCCACTAGAAATCACCATATGTACCCCCCTTAGAACCACCATGGTAGTCACATGTTGCCTATTGGAATCAGCATTGTGATAACCCCTACACTCCCCTACCTAATTGAGCTTCACTAATGGAAGTCTTCCGCCAAACCCCACATCTTCTAGTCAAGGTGTTGACTCAACGGAATCGACTCCAACAAGCCCCTAGCCGAGGGACATTGACAATGCTACGAAGGACCACTCAAGGACTCACAGAAGCTAGAAGAATTACTACTTCAGGGCCAGCATTCCAACATCACTCGAGAAGTCACCTGTACTACGTGACACCTGGAACTGGTATCTATACCGAGAGTAATCGACCTGCTAGTATGGCTGTATTGCACCAAATACTTCTCTAAGGACATAAGAGAGAACAAAAGTTAACAATAGAGAGGTGGTGACAAACCAGCTCTAGCCAAGTTCAGTTATCTGGTTTGAATAGGTCAACTCCTTTGGATTGTGAAACTCGTTACTAAAGGAAATGGCCGTAGACCCGGTCAAGAGTTAGAACTACGAGGACAATGGGAACAATCCGCAACAAGATAGATGTCAAATCCTCCAAGATTGGTGGAACTTTACCTTCGAATCATCGGGGACATCTCCTTCATGACCGCCTTATGACTAACCACTAATTTCAAATACTAGGCCAGCACGACCTACCTTTACCAAGCTATTTTAAAATTCAACTTTTTTTCACCAAATGCATACTTCGAAACTGTCCTTCCTACCTATTTGAAAAGTCAACCTCCTTTCAAAATAATTGCAAAATATATTTCCAAAAGACAACAAACTTTGTTTTGCACCCAACTTTTAAATAAAATATTTGCAAAACAAAGATCTTTGGCTCAAATTTTAATTTCTAAAAGTTTTTTTTGAATTTCAACTAGTGAGCCAAACCCTTTTTCAAATGAACATTGTCTTCAAATGGATTTTAACTCTTTTACTAAAACAAAATAATTTGTGAAAGAATTTGTTTGCAACTCCTAAAAGAATTCCTTTCAAACCCGTTTTCGAACGCCAAATTTGATTGCGAAAGCCATGTTTTGCGAAGAGAGTCTTGATTTCAAACCCTCTTTAAAACTACTCACTTTTTAAATACACAAATTGGGACTCATGATTTTGATTTTAAAACTTGCATCGATTTCTACCTCTTCTCAAAGTCCCTCTTGGATTTCAAGTCTTCAAATCACTCTCTAATTTCAAACACGATTTTGAAAATAACCACAACTGTGCGAACCCGATGGACGACCTCTCCAACTAACAACCCCAGATGGGCTTAAGCATCTTGGACACCCTAAACAAATTTGGATCGAGTTACCCAGGGAACAAAGGGTGACAATCTCTTTCGCAGAACCCTCGGGAAACGACTACACCGACTAAAAGCAAGGATGACAACTATGCTCATCAGAATAGTGTAGTGGAAGCGTGGTGAACCCATAACCCACTGGACCCTGGATCGAAATCAGGAGCCTTAAGCACACCTCTTAACTTAGATGAAACTAATATAGACTATACTAATCAGGGTCCCTTCCACATGCTAACCACAACTACTCTGCTAACAATGAGGCATCACTACTCACCCCTACAACCAATGGAGCAACTACATCAAGCTACGACAAACATGAAGTCAGTTCTAGAATTGACATCGCTTTACCACTTCATGGAGTACTACACACCATAAATCTCGGGGATGAGATTCTGATAAGGGGGTAGGACTGTAACAACCCAAAAAATTCACTTAACACAAAAATCCCAACTACAAATTTTTTTTCTAAACAAACCCATGTTTGTTGCGTGTCATGTAGATAACCCTACCTAGACACGCCAATAGCACATCATCACATGTGTCTTAACCCCCTCCCCCCCTCAAGCCACATGTGATTGAGACCCTAAGATAAACACTCATAACCTGATGACAGGACTTAGCATAACCTTGTAATCATATGACTTATGATTGAGCTTCTAGGATGAACTCACCTACTTGCTAGTAGAACCCAGGATCACCCACCAACTAAGTTGCGACCCTAGTGATAACCCCTAAGCCAGGTTAATGGATACACATTTAGAACCACCCTAGCTTAAGCACTAGTGGGGCCTGCTTGATCCATAGTTATTATCACATAGGAGGTCACGCATCATTTTCTTGCACATTAAGCATTATGAGTGATTTGGAGTTTATTGGATTTTTCCCTTGTATTGACATCAAATCAATAAACACACATATATGCAAATGTATATACATAGTATTATGGGGAATAATACCCAACATGCCCTATGACCACTTATGATCACCATGGAAACATACCACACATGACAAGGCATAAAACATATGCATATGAACACAAAACAGAAATAGAAATGCATTGAGGAGAAGCTGGAAATGGGAAAGTGCTATTCTGGCCCGTGACCACGAAATGGCCCATGCCGGCCTGCTCTTCTTTCCCTCTCCATCAAGCCGTGAAAGCCATTCTGGCCTAGTGTGCCAACTGGCCCAGCCTGCTACTCTCTTCCTCCCCCTATTTTCTTTTCCTAGAACCGACCGGCCGAAAGCCAAACTGCCGGCCTGCTCTCTCCCTCTCTTCTATTCTCTCCCGGCCCATGAATCGGCCCACTTCATCAACCGAGCAGGAGCAGCACATCACGTGCTCTTGCCCTCTCCTCTGTGCCGCTTACACGAGGGGCCCACCTGTCATAAGTTCTACCAGCCCCCTGCTTTTTCCTTTTCCGCGCACGAACGCGCGCGATCGGGCTCCAGCGGATTCTTCACGCAACCTCGCCCCTCCGCTCGATCCTCCCACCTAGTGATCGGACTTGAGCAAGCCACCTGGACCGACAACCACTGGCACAACACGCCCGCGGCGTGGGCATCTCCTCTTTTCGCGCCCGCGCACATGGCCTTGCCGCACGCTGGACGCCAGCTGCCTTTGCCGCCAAGTCAATTGGCCTCCCTCGCTGTCAATTGGGACCCAGCCGAGATCGACAGTGACCCTTGGAGCCCCTCCTGGCCACCTGATCGCGCTGGGCATCTTGATCGCCGTCCGCCGGTGCTCTGCCCTTGCTGATCCCCTTATAAAAGCTCGGCCTGAGCCCTAGGTTTTCCCCAAGCCACCGCCGCCGCACTGCGGCACAAGACACACCACACCAAGCCATAAAAGGAAGAGAAAGGAGAAGAAAGGGGGCGGGGAAAAGGAGGAAGCCGCCGCCGGCGAGGAGGGAGACCACTGGAGTAGCTGCTGCCACGGAACCACTACTCTGAGCCGACAACGACGACTTCGACCGCACGCTCGGCCTCGCTGTCATGCCACTCCGCAGCTCCGAACCCTGCTTCGCCTACAAAGCCTCGGTGAGCTGCCACTGCCCTTCCCCTGTTTTCCAATTCCACCAACAAGGACTCG
Organism: Themeda triandra; assembly: GCA_018135685.1. Lineage (NCBI taxonomy): Eukaryota > Viridiplantae > Streptophyta > Magnoliopsida > Poales > Poaceae > Themeda > Themeda triandra. The sequence goes on along the minus strand of JAENPR010001231.1, from coordinate 68,933 downwards.
CCATGGACGCCATCGAGCTCCGCACTGGGAGCGACGCCGCGTCGGAGCTCCTCCGCTCCAGGACACACGCACTCGTGCACTCACGACTAGCCAAGAGCCCCGAACCACGGCGTCAGGAGGACGCCGGCCTGATCTTGCCCGCCATGCCACCGCCGCGGCCATGTCCTACTGCGGCGAGCCACCGTATCGACCTCTTCGTTGAGCCCTGGAAGCCATAAGCCCAAGATCTGGACTCGCCCCGCTGTGGCGCACCCCGTGCGCGCGCGTAGCTGAGAAGATGGCCACCGGAGACTCCACTGCCCAAGACCTTGCCGTCGTCATGCCGCTCTAGAGCGCCGCCGTGCCGCAGCCCTAGCGCGCTGCTCCAGCCGCCTTGATTCACTTCGGATGGCCGACGAGCGTCGCCGTGAGCCCCTGATCCAAGCCATGCAGATGATGGAGCCCGAGACCACGCCATGATGGCCTCGCCGTGCGCCACCATCTTGCCAGAGCTCCGCCGCGCGCACCATGCCGCCACGGACTCCGCCGCAACTCTTGGTCACCGCCGTTGATTCCAATGGCCCCTGGAGGACTCCAATTGCAAGACCGCGACATCAATTGGACAGAGATACGGTCGTTGGCCCTTCGCTGTGCACACCGAGGCCGCCATGTCGCCGTAATCCTGCCGCCGTGGCCAGCCACCGTTGATGCCCCGCTAGACCTCCGTGACGACTTTCCGAGACCTCCTTGTGGCCACGATGCTGATGCGCTCGCCAATGGAGACCGACGACCATCGTGGCGCCCTTATGCGTGACCTTGCCGCCGGCCATGCCAGCCGATGGCATGAGCAGCGCCTGGAAGAGATGGGGAAGAAAGCAGATGGAAAAGAGATGGAGATGGACCCGGCTCACATGAGCCAAGGCACAGCAAGTGGACCCCGCAGGCCCCCGTCCACCATGAGCCAAGCGTGTGAACCACGACCCCACTGGGTGACAACCTGATAGACCATGTCTACATGAACCGAGTGGAGTAATAGTTCGGTGGACATGGTCCGTCATAGACTGTGTTGTGAACCATGGACCGAGTACTGTTAGTCTACCATGAGCTATGTGCACCGAAGTGAACCCGTGGACCTGAGCCCAGTCCAGCCCGAGTGACGATGTGTCAGTTCCGCATGACGACACGTGTTGGGCCCGGCCCGGCCCGTTCGGCCCATGTCTAGGCCCTGATCCGGCCCTGCGAAGCCCATATAAGGCCCATATGTGTTGACTCGATCAACCTGACATCATGATGACATCATCAGCCACGTCAGCAGTCCATGCCACATCAGCAGCCACGCAGTCGCCACATGGACCTACCAGATCACGACACGTGTCACTTCAGGATTGAATAGCACTTTTTCTTTTTCATGATATTGATTAAACTTCGTAAATTCATAACTTATTCATACGAGCTCCAAAAATGATGATCTTTATATGGAAATTCATCTAAAATCGAGCTTTATGCAATAAGCCTATGTTTGAGTGCATTTGGATCTTTTTGTTATTCATTTGGTTCTTTGTGGATTCTATAGGAGTCGCTAACGCGACTATTATGTCTCGATTACAGAGTCGATTTAGGAGGAGGAGATCCCGCTGATCGACTACGTACGATGAAGGAGGACTTGTACGACTACGGTTGGATTTGTACCACTACTACCTCGACATCGCAGGTGTCATGGCAGCACCTTCTTTTAGAGAATCCTATTAGACATTGCATTATTTATAGAATTGCTAGCGCTTTATATTTATTTCCTTTGCTAGTATCTCGATGCATGCTATTGCCTGAGCCATTTATATCCCTTGATTGAAAACCCTTCACCATGTTACCCAGCTTTGCGCTTGCACTTATATTATTATTGCCACCTTTCTGCTTGCTTGCACTTATTATCACTATACTTATTACTCCACTTCGCATTGGATCTGTGATGTGATGCGGGTGGTGAACCCCTGGGAATGGTTTTGGCTTGGGATGCTAGCGTTGGTGGACTTGGTGACATTCTGGTGGTTCTGCGAGTGTGACTTGGGTGCGTGGAGGGTGAGGGTTGAGTCGACTGAGCCGGGATATACGACGAGCTTATGGAGCGAGTTTTGCCCTGGAATGGACTGGATATTCCTGTGCGGATACCTGTGGCGGGTATACTTGTGGTTGGGGAAACCCCGAGTGTGGGCTTGTCGTGGGCCGCTCGGGGAGAAGGTGTCTTGGGTGGCACGTGGTGTCAGCATGGCACCCGAATGGTAACCCTGTTGGAGACATCCCGGCTTGGTCATCCCTAAGGACTTACTAGTACTCAGTTTCTTCAGGACTCCTTTACAGACCACACGTTCCTTATAATGGGGAGACGGTTGGACTACTTGATAGCACGGTGCCACTACTACTAGGCGAGTTGTGTAGGGAGGTACGGGCATTGGTGGACTCACACCCTCCCGAGACGATCATGGCTCCCTATTCGGGATCGGGAACGTGACTTCACAGTTTCAGTTACTCCAGAGGTACTTGGGGTATTCCAGGACTGAGAGGTAGGGTGGCATCATTCTATTATAGCAAGCAGCCGAAATCAGCCTAGACTAAGGCCTTGTTAATGATGGTGATCTTGTGGTGTGTGAAACCTCTGCAGAGTGATCAATCGATACATATGCTGACTTGTCAGCTATGGACCTGTCCTGTGTTCTGCTTCACTAGATAGGAGAGGAGTGTTCTACCTTCCCCGAGCTTTCCGGTCGTGAGCCCAGATGGGGGCAGCGGGCCGCTGAGACAGACCGAGAGGGAGTTGGTCTGCCGACATGAGTGTGAGATGTGGTGATGGAGGTGAGATGATGGTTTCGGGATGGATGTGATGATGGATGGATGGATGGATGTGTGTGGGAATGGGATTGTGTTAAACTTGACTATATTATTATTAATGCTACTATTTATCGCTACTTCGCATGCGCTAGGATGCAAACCACGCCAAATTATAGGATCGCGATCCCTTTATTTCTCTTTTCCACTAAAGCTCATTCGGTGCGACCATGGCCTGCACACATCCGGCGGTGTGCAGATTTTCCTGTTTCTCAGTGATGTCAAACGGATTAGAAGGTCTCATGCCTGCGCTCAAGTTGGAATTTGAAGTTGCTTCCGCGTTACTTCTGCCTTCTCAAGCTGTTCTGGATAATAGATATACTTTGTTGACGCCTTGCGGTGTTGTAAATATAATGTAAATCCCTCTACTTGTGCTCATTAGATTTATAATTCGATGTATGGAATTGATTATCCACTGATGTATACCATTCTGTGAGATTTCCCTTCGTGGAAAATTGAGGATGTTTCAGGTGTAACCGCGGTTCTTTGTTTGCACTGTAGGTACACGCTCCTTATGGTTGGAGGTGCGCCAGGCACCTCCGCCGCGGGCGCTGCCGAGGCGGCGAGAAGGGCGGCCGGATGTGCTGGAGGTTGCGGCCTCTGAGCAGGTGGCTCCAGTTGTGGAGGCCGGGGCTGCTGTTGCTGCGCCGGAGGATGCGGCTCCCGACGCGCCAGAGGAGGCGGTGGCGGCCGCCATTGTTTCAACGCCGCGTTCGTTGAGCAGTGTCTCGGCGAACTCCCTGGCGTCTACGCTCGACCGCTGTAGGGCGGAGCTGTTGAACGTCAGGGACCTCTACTCCGACACCATCAAGAGGCTCGGGCAGGTGGAACAGAACGTGGATCTGTTCCTGAACGCACTCTCCTCCGCCCAGGAGGAGCTGGAGGCGGAGAGGCAGCGGGCTGCCGACTTCGACGCCGATGCCAACGCCGCCGCTAATGAGGCGGCGGACGAGAGGCTGGCCCGCCGGGTCCAGTGGATGCGCTGCTTCGGCAGCGCGAAGCTGCCGACATTAGGGTCGGCGGTGAGTACCGTGTTCTCGTTGTTCATATTCCCTGTTTTGTGCGCGCATTGGCATTTTAACTTTTAATCTATCTTTGCAGAGCTAACCGAGCAGCTGGAGCAGCTGCAGGAGGCCGCGCACGCCGCGGCAGACGTGGTAAACACCCAGGGGGCGACGTGGTCACGCGGTTGGCGGCGATCCCTGGCCAAGTGGCCGCGGTGGCGGTCCATGGCATCCGCCATGGTGCTGCTGCTGCCTATGCCACCGTCGATGCCATCTCTGGCGTCGATGTGCGTGGCATGGAGTTGTCGGTGGCAGCGCACGATGTCATGGAGGGCGGTGCCGTCGAGTTCACCGGGGCGGCAGAGGCCATCGTCGTCGCCACTCCTGTCGACCTTGTGGTCGGCAAGCTCTTCGGGGATGACTAGATTGCTTTAGATGCAATCAGTCCCTTGTTTGTAAAAATTTTTATATTTTTAATGAAAATGAGATGGATCTTCTGTTTGAGATGTGTCTTGTGTCGGAATCCATCGAGGTTCCTTTTTATTATCTCTTTATCTTTGATCCATTTTTTGATTGTGCCGCGTTTAGGCCGTAGGATTTAGGCCGTAGGATTTTGTTTAAGGTCGTGAGCCTTTTATTCTTTGCGTCAGAGAATGTCATGCTGCATCTGATTGAGGGACAATTTTCCTTTGAAAGGTAAGAAAAATTCATATGCTCATTTGACGCAAAACTTGACTTCTTATTATAAAATAGTACACATTAGATTGTTTTGTCATCAGAATGACTTACAATGATGTGCACGACTGACGCTAACTTTGACATATTGAAAGGGAAATTGCCTAGGAAAAAACTTGTTTTGATAAAAGAGGAAAACACATCTCTTGTTCTTTCAGTTTTTCGGCTTTGCTTCGCCTTCTTCCTCTAAGTCATGGATCATGACTGGATCTTCTTCGGTGCAGAGCAGTAGGTCGTCATCATCTAGGGCTTGATCATCTCTGCGTCTGGTGTGGTCGGAAATACTTATTTCATTCCAAGTGGTATTGAGGTTGTCCTTTTTTGGAAAAGGTACATCTGTAAAAGAATCTAAGGAGCTTGAGTTCTTCTCAAATTGGCTTCCTTTTTGTACCACTTCGTAAAATTCGCCATTGATAAACATTCCTTCTGATGTTTTGCGCCCTGGTGATCGAACTATTCTGATACTGAGTAGGTTGGCTGGATTTGTTGGATTAGGAAACACGTGCTCGGTGTGCGATGGTATTCCGTCCTCAGGAGGTGTCGGACTGGGGAGTCTCCAATCTGGTTCTTGGGTTAATAAATTGTCCAAGAACGGAGTAATAAAACCATTACAATTTGTTTGGACACTTAGTACCGTCCATCCGGGAAGGGGGCTCCGAGCACGTTTGCATACCGTAGTTGTTTGCAGAGGTTGAGTGCAACAACGAGGCTCATCTATGTTAGGTGAATCCCTCGTGTCTTCCCTTAATGGGCTCATACCAAAACTGCGATGATTTTCTCGATTCTTTGCCATGTGTTTTTATTGTTCTTCCCTCCGTTTCCTTTCGTGTCTAGATGTCGATCGGTGAGCGCCTGGCCGGCGTTTTTTTACCGGTTGGTAAACCGCGGTAAACCGCGGTTACCGACCTTTACTGGGCCGGTCCGGTTCCGGTTCGGACCGCCCAAATTTTAAATTTGAAGTTTGAAAAAAAAAAATGCTAAAAAAATTCCTAAAAATAGCTCTTGAATTATAGAACCCAATGGTGTAAAATTTTTTCAAATTTGAGTTCGTTTAATATTTATTTAGACGTTTAGAAGTTTGAAAAAAAGAAAAAGAAAAATACACAAATGGCCCGTGAAGGCCCATTAAATCATGAAGGTCGAAAAACATACTAAACACACTCAAATTTGAGTAATTTTGACATCATTGGATTCTACAAATCATGAAGTATTTTTAGGAATTTTTTAGCATTTTTTTTTTTAAAAAAATAAATTTGAATTTTAAAACCGGGCGGTAAACCGGACAAACCGGGCGGTTTACGGACAAACCGGCGGTTTACGGAAAACCGGCGGTTTACCCGTAGAAACCGGAACAACTTGCCCATTCAAATTCAAATTTGAATTCGGGCAGTTTTTTCCGTAAACCGGACAAACCGGCCGGTTTACCGATCCGGGCTCGGCCGGTTCGGCCGTCCGGTTCGGTAAAAAAACCTTGGATGCCCTCGTCATCCGGGGAGACCGGGTTGAATGTATGTGTGGTCGCTCTGCCCTTTGTTCTGTCACATCGATGTTGCCATGGCAGTTAGAATCTCTTGTTGTCGCCTTTCCCTTCGTTATTCAACCCTTTGAGATTGGTTCTATGACGAAGGGTAGCAGCTAGCTCGGCACGTTTTGCGAACAATCGAGCGTCGGATGTGTTGCTTCGAGGAGATCGTTCTTGCTGTCTTGCGCCAGCAGGTACAGTGGGTGGAATTCGACTGGTTCATCGAATTTCTCACTGACGCCACCGTCGTTCGTTGCGACGTGCATTTCTGCGCTGAACTGTTGACACGTAACTCTGATTTGGTACATTCTGCCGTGTAGTTTGTGCCTTTGGGACTGGACTAATGTTGTTCCGTGAAGCCTGTTGTGAAGTTTTCTCTCTTAGATCCTGGATATCGGCCAGGATTCTCTATCGTATGTTACTAGGCTGGCCTCTCCGACCACTACGAACGATAGCCGGTCGTGGTCGGAGCCACTGCGGGTTCCTTCCACTACCTGGTTGTGTGCGATTGCCATGAGGATTTGCATGAATACGACATCATAGATCCGTTGGCTGTGAACATGGTCGTTCGGGACGCCCGAAAGTAACTCTGTGATGATTGCATCAACTTTGTGTTGATAAATTGGGAGCATGTTGCTGTCGTGTGAGCTGTCCATCGTGCCTGACGCGTTGTCGGAGTGCCTCAATGTTGGCTTGGGTTTCTGTCAACCCCATGCCTTGTTGATGGATCAAACGGAGTAGATCCGTGTTGTTGACGTGCCTCCTTTGCGAAGGGTTTGAACCGATCAGAGGTGTTGACGCTGTGCGGTCAACCATCAGTGGTGGATTGGTCGGGACTACAACGGTGGTCAACGGGATGAGTTGGATCTGGTTTGGTGCAGCCACCATTGTTGGTGCCATTGTCGGCGCGATGGCCGGAGGCGTGAGAGTTGCAACAGTAGTTGCTGGGTTGGAAGTCCAAGTGAACATTCCGAAGTTGAAGGTGAGGCCGGCTTCGAAGTTCATGGAAGCCGGGAAGGAAACCAACTTGCTTGACGTGAAATCTCGGTGCGCACCCCCTACCTGGCGCGCCACTATCGACGAAATATCGGTGATAGTCCGACCAGGGGTATGCCCTGACCGGTAATGGATTGGCGGAAGGCGTACGAGATTGCAAGCGAGATGTAAATAGGGAACAATCACACAAGGTTTACCCAGGTTCAGGCCGCAAGGATGCATAAAACCCTAGTCCTGCTCTCTGTTTCGATTATGGATATGGATGTGCGAGTCTGTGCGTTATGCCAGATTCTGTCCTCTAGACGAGGGGTCCTTGCTCTCCTTATATATCACGGGGAGCAAGGTTACAAGTTGGATCTAGCCTATCTGGTACTAAGTTTACATACTTTACAAGTCTAAACTTTCCTATCTCAGCTAGGTCTGTCCTCCTTGTTGGTGTTCGTCATACATGCCCGTTTTAGGCTGTCCGACCAGCTTGGGCCGATCGGTCTTGAAGCTTGATGGGCCGGCCTGGCGATGACATGCTGGCCCAAACTAGGCCGTGAGGGTATATGGAGTTTATACCTCCACAGCATCCACAAAAGGATTAGACGTCACCACAAAGGTTGGTCCTTCCCTCGACCTCAAGTCAAAAGAGTTAACTCTTGAGGTGAGAGGGTGATTTACTTTGCTACAGGGTGAGGTTACAAACCTCCCAAGGTTGCCACATGAGTTGGCAACTCAAGGGCGATGCCTAGCCATCTAGGAGCAAGCTCCAAGAGTAACAAACCCTAGGGTTCGCCGACCAAATGTACACCAAATGCTCTCAAACTTTGCGAATCAATGGATCTACTCTTCGATTGGAGTTTGCTACCTTTTTCCTCAAGATTTGCGGGTGGAGATTGCAGAACGGCTTGAGGAAGGTGGGAGCACCAATGGAGGAGAGAGGGAGAGCTTTGGTCTATTCAAGATTTGAGTGAATGGACAGAGGAAGAAGATGACTATTATGAGAGAAGGCCGCTGTATAAATACTGGCCCGTTCCCAATGGTCAACAGTGGGTGACACTGTCGCCCATTAAGGGCGACACTGTCACCCCTACCAAAATAGCTCAAAAGAATCTGAATTTTGGCTGGCTGCTTTGGTTGGGAGTAAGGATGTGTGTCAGCATAAAATGTGACTGCCTCACGTTGGCGTGCACTCTCGCAAGCCAGACAGACCCAGGCGTGTGTCTCCTCAGTCCCCGCGGCTATCTCCAGCAGTCGATCCGGTCGAAGTCGGGGCGTGCCAGTCAATTTGACCTTGAAATTGACAAGGAGGAAAAGAATAGTCAAATTATGGAACCTGCCAGCTTGATTCCAGACAGTTCGAGTGTATGGCTAGTTAGCCAATCGATTAGGACAATGACTAGAGAGTCAAGATCCATTATGCATGTAAAATAACGATGTGATAAATAATCATGCATTAAATAGAGTAATTAATCATGTTAAAAATAGATAAACAATCATGGAATAGAATAGACATGATGTTTACTAAAAGAGTAAAGAATGAGCTGAATCGGTTATTCAAATACCCATGGGAAGCACAAAGCCGTTTAGCCGATTCAATCTATTCGATACAAATATGTAAAAATCCTACACATGTGCATTAGCGTGAATGAATCTACCAAACCTGTGAATTTGAAACCCGTTGACTAAGTAATCATTGGGCCAAGTCTTGTCCAAGCAAGCTCAGTGAATTTACTAGATCTAAATAGACTCATGCAAACAATGATATGGGTGATGCTCTGGTAGATCGGCTAATTTAGCCGATTCCAACGTGAGAACGAACTAAGTGCATAACTAACTTTACAAATACATCACAAAGCCACCTATGCCCTAGCATGCGCACACATTATGAATAAGATTGATAAAACTTGGCTAATATAAGCATGAGATCAATCATCAACATTATAGATCTAAAAGACATGAGCATTGATGACAATCGGATCTAAAAAGATGAAAGCCAAATCTACCAATCTTAATTCGAGCAAAGATGTATTATAATGAAATAAACAAATAGATCTAATAACATCGATAACTTAATGAATCTACTAGGATGCCAAACCAAGTAGAGCCGATAACTAGCAATGGTAACTTGATGAATCTACTAGATTTGCCAAATCTAGCAGAGCCGAAAACTAGCCTATGCTAACTCATACTACAGGAGGTCGAACCAGCCCTGTTAAGTGCTAACATAAACTGTTGGCACGCGTGATACTAGATAAGAGGTTGAACTAGCCAAATCTAGCATGAACATGAACCCCTCAACCATTGCTAATGCGTCCATAGGAGGTCGAACCGGCCCTATCTAGCACAAACAATAGTCACCTTTACAGATGCATCAAAAGGAGGTCGAACCGGCCCAATCTAGCATAAGTAAAAGCTCCATAATTATACTTACAGGGCAAGCGAGAGGTTGAACTAACCAAGCTTGATGCAAATACGCCGAGATCCTAAGAAACTAAGGGTTTGATGGCATAGAGGCCGAAGGTTGTATTGTATTGAATGTTGAGAGATAGTTTACAATGTGCTGGGGTTTAGATATTTATACCCCGGGCCAGACCAAGTTCTATTCTAACATGACTTGCTTAATAAAGAAAATAGTCTAGGAACTCAAAATAATTATTTATAAAAGATAACTTGGGCTCCACTATTCCTTCGTTGTAGAGCCTCCATGTTTTTTGTCCAATCCAAAGATAGCCGATTCGGGTTTGCCTTTCTATAGATAGCTGATCTTGATTAACCGATCCGTCCCAACTTCATTTAGTCTCGACCGGTGTTATCACTTTAGTTCCCGAAAACCTTTCTCTTAGAATATTTTATCTGGTCAAATTTTGGTGTAAACACATGCCCCAATTTTAGGATAAAATATTTTATTCCAAAATTTCCCTTCAATCCCAGAAAATCAATGAGCATTTCTCTTCTCGGGGACTGCAATCGCCGCTGTGAGAACCTATGAATAGTGCCTTCACTTAATTGAACCTTATTGATTCACCTCCCCATGCGTCCCATCAAGTCCATAAATTGGATCTGCCTGCTTTGTTTTAGTCACACACCCCAATCTTTCTGCTCCAACTCAAGAAAAGCCCCAGGCCAAAAAACTCCCCATCCTTCACTCATGGCAAGCAGCAAGCACCAAGCGGATGCAGCAATGGAGGAAGCCTCCTCCTGGAACCCCTCAGTGGCGAGCGGGGAAGGCCCCGAATAGGGTGTGACTGTGCTCTCGAAGCGTAAGTTCAAGAAAAGGTAATCATCTTCAATCTGTCGAAATGGTTTGATCTCGATCCTCGGCTGAAGCACCCTCGCCTGATTTGTCGATTCTCTGCAGGACCTCTAGTGATGGGACCCTCGAGTCCTCCATAGGCAGTGGGCGCCCCACGGCTGTAGATCTGGCGGATGCGAAGAATGGCCTTGCCCGGGCACACAAAACAAACCTGAAGCTGGCGATTGAGGCCATGGACATCGGGCTTGTCTTGGAGAAAAAAGACGAGATGATTGCCAGGGTTTCTAAGGAGCGCGATGACGCCCTGGAGTGTGCTGTCGGTCAGTGTTGAGTCGATCCTTCAATCCTTTTTGAGATTTTGTCTCCTCACTCTTTGTTTTTCTAATTTTAGCTCTAGAGGCGAAGCTCGAAGCCCTTGAAGCTACCATTGCCAGCCTCGCCGTCACCGCCAAGCTCATCCGAGGCGAGTGAGGGAGCAATGGAGCAACCGTCAGCACCAGAAGGCCCAGGAGAAATTTTGTCGACGTAGTCAATCTAGGATTGTAGATTGTACTAGGTTGCAGTTCCCTTTTCTTGGTCTTCTTGTAAGTGAAATAAATTAATGAATTTACTTATCTTTTATTCAAAAATGCCTCTAGACCTGATCCTTCAGGATCAGTGTGTATCTTTTCCTTTTCCTTGCTTGCATGTCTCTAAAACTGATCTTTCAAGGCCAGAACCATGTATGAATCTCATTCTTGTTCACCTATGTGTCCCTGAATTTAGCCAGAACTTTTCTTGAATGTCTCAAATAGCTTGAACTTTGTGTTTTGTATTTTTGCTCTAAAGGCGATGCATATCGCATCGGCTATTACTGATACCTTCATCAGTTATTTTTGTACTGAAGGCGACGAACACATCGGCTATTCTGTTGTTCTGACAAATTAACTCACCTCTTCAAAATTAGCCCCTCAATCTTCAATCACGTTGGGATAATACTTCCTAAGGAACTTGCCATTAATAGCTCTTTTAAAAACCTTCCCTTAAAATCCCTTAATATATAAGCATTACCCGGGATGACTTGATCAATAAAATACGGGCCTTCCCAATTCGGAGACCATTTGCCAAACCTGTTGTCCTTCACTCCAATAGGCAATCTGAGTTTTCAAACAAGCTCATCTATTTCAAATTCTTTCAATTTGACTTTCTTGCTGTAGTGTTTGGCAATCTTTAGCTTGTTAGCTTCAATCGTCTCTAAGGCTTTTAGCCGATGATAATGTAGATCTTCCAAATTATTGATCATAAGCTTATTATAATCACCGGCTATTAATTCTTTTTGTAACTCAACTCTTCTTGAACCATATTGAATTTCCCATAGCATTACTACATGTTGTCCATACACCAAGGAGAACACCTAGTTGATCCATGCTGTGCCATCCGATATGCCCATAGCGTCTCATTTAGTGTTAAGTACCATTTTCTGGCTGCTGATTTATCTTCTTCTTGATCAGTTTGATAAGAATCTGATTAGAAGCTTTAGCTTGTCCATTAGCTTGGGCATAATAAGGAGAAGAGTTGATCGGCTTGATGCCCATTTCTTTAGCAAATTCCTCGAACTCCCCGGATGTGAACATAGAGCCTTGATCGGTTGTGATTGTCTCCAGGATCCCAAATCGATAAATTTTCTTTGATAAACTCCACCTTATTCATAGAAGTGACTAATTTCAATGGGATAGCCTCAACCCACTTAGTGAAATAATCAGTAGCCACTAATATAAACTTGTGTCCTTTACTGGAAGTGGATAAATCTGATCGATCAAATCTATTCCCCATCCTTTGAATGGCCAAGGCTTCATAATAGGATTCATCATAGAAGCTGGTGTTCTCTGGATTTTTCCAAACCTCTGACATTCTTGGCAACCTCTATAGAATTTGAAAAAATCTTCCAATATAGTAGGCCAAAAATATCCAGCTCTTCTGATTACCCACCTCATCTTGTATGCAGATTGGTGTGCTCCACAGATTCCTTCATGGACTTGTCTAACAATAAATTTAGCTTCCTCATGGCTAACACACCTCATAAGTACACCATCTATTGTTATATAATACAACTGATCTCCAAGTAGAACAAACTTGATAGCCTTGTACCTGACCTTTTTGGTGATCTTTTGTGATGGTTTTTTCAAATAATTGACAATTTCATCTCTCTAATAATCAGTTGTTTCATTAGCCACTATTTCTAGAATCAACCTATAACATGAAGCACTTTGAGCCAATCTGTTAGCTTCCTGATTCTGTGCCCGAGGAATGTGTTGTAATGACACAATGACAAACTTCTGCGAAGCTCTTTGCATTGATCATAATATCTCTTTAGAACCTCATCCTTGCACTCATATAGGCCGAGCAATTGATTAATCACCAATTAGGAGTCACCAAATATTTTAATTGACTCACCTTCACTTCCAAAGATAAGTTGAAGCCCTTTCAAAATTGCTTCGTATTCACTTGAATATTAGTGGTAGTCGGCGTGATTTGGAGAGAAAACTCAAATGTTGCCCCCGAGGGGAAATAAAAATAATACCAATGCCACCACCTTGCTTGCAGGTTGAACCATCGAAGAACAGAACCCAAGATGCCACCTCTACAATTCCAACGTCCAACTTACAGTTTCGAGTGATGAAATCAGCCATCACCTGCCCTTTGACTGCTTTAGTTGATTCATATCTCAAGTCGAACTCTGATAAAGCTAACATCCATTTGCCGATTCTGCCATACAGAATGGGCATTGATAGCATGTGTTTGACAACATCTACCTTTGATACCACCACACATTTGGAAGATAATAAATACCTTCTCAGCTTGGTGCAAGGAAAATATGCATAAACAGAGTTTCTCTATCGAAGTATATCTTGTTTCAGGATCCAATAATTTTCTGCTCAGATAGTAGACAACTCTTTCTTTTCCCTCAAACTCTTGTATTAGGGCCGAGCCAATTGCTAGGTCTTCGGCCACCAGTACAACTTAAAAGGCTTTCCTGATCGAGGAGGAATCAACACTGGAGGTGTTTTCATGTATTCCTTGATCTCATCAAATGCCTTCTGTTGTGCCTCACCCCGTTTGAACTCCCGATCATTCTTTAGTTTCAACAAGGAGAAAATGGTAACACCTTCTACTGGACAAATTGGCAATGAATCTTCTGATAAAATTGATTTGTTCGAGCAATGACTGTAGTTTTACTTTGCTGGTCGGGAACCGCCTTCTCAATTGCATCCACACTATTCTCGTCCAACTTCAATTTCCCTTTCATGAACCATGAATCCTAAGAACTGTCCAGCAGAAACTCCAAAAGCACATTTGAGTGGATTCATCTTTAAACCATTTCTCCTGGTGCATTCCAAAGTTTCCCTCAAATCAATAAGATGCTGCTCATATCCTCCTGATTTGACAACCACATCGTCGATGTAGATTTCAACTATTATGCCGATCAACTTATGATATATATAATTCATAGCTCTTTGATAAGTTGCACCGGCATTCTTCAGACCAAAGGTCATGACTACCCACTCAAACAGGCCGATTGCTCCTGGACACCTAAATGCTATTTTGGATATGTCTTCATCTGCCATGAATATCTGATTATAACCAGCATTGCCATCCATGAAGCTAATCACCTTGTGCCCAGCAGCTGCATCAATAAGCATTTCGGCCACCGGCATTGGATACCCATCCATCGGAGTGGCTTTATTTAAATCTCCAAAGTCTATACACACTCTCATTTTGCTATTTTTCTTGTAGACAGGAACAATGTTAGAAATCCATTCCCGCATACCGGCATGATCTAATGAATTTAGCTTCAAGTAATCTTTCAATCTCCTTCTTCACATCATCAAATATTTCGGGCTTGAATCTTCTAGGAGGTTGTTTGAATGGCCGGTACCCGTCTTTGATTGGCAATCGATGCTCCACAATTGATTTGTCCAGTCCTGGCATCTCATGATATTCCTAGGTGAAGCAGTCTTTATATTCTTTCAGTAACTCTATCAATCAAGTTCTATATTCTGGGTCCAGCTTGGAACTTATGTACGTCGGCCTTGGTCTATCACCAGGTCCAATATCTATTTCTTCCAAAATATCAGCCGACGTAAAACCATGCCCCAGCTTCCCTTCAGTGCCATCAATTAGATTATTCATTTAAACCAATTTTTAGAGCCGACTGCTTGGATCGGCTGTTGGCTTTCATCATCTATGATGATGAAGTCTCCTAAGAATTCCTTTCCCGAGAGGCACTCATATCTCTCAAGACTCTGACATCTCTGAACAAAAGTAGAATCTGAATCATCTGCAGGGATCATTTCAATTTTTGATTTATCCATTGCAACACGCACTGATGCATCGTCGACGGCACATAGTTATTGGCATGTATCCAGTCTCTCCCAAGGAGCAAATTGTAAAACCCTTCCCTCTCAATTACAAAGAAAGTGGTAATCATAGTCTTACTGCTGATTGTCAAGTTGATGTTGATTGCCCCCCGAGCATTAGAGATCCTGTCTGCAAAGTCCCTCAGTTGTATCCTTGTCTCAATCAGATCTTCAGTGTTTAATCCAAGCTTCTTGAATATTGACATAGGCATCAAATTAATTGTAGCACCTCCATCCACTAGCATTCTGTTCACTAGTTTATTATCTACATGACCCTTGATGTACAGAGCTCTTAGGTGACGATGCTGCCTCAATCTATCGAATATAGCCTCCTGGCTTTCTGATGCCTTTTGTTTGCTTGGCAAGATGCACTGCATATCAATAGGAGCCGATTGACCAAAATCGACTATTTGCTTGGTTTTCCAGACCTGTCTCTTGACTCCAGTTTCCTTGAGATGTTGAATCTTGCTTTTAATAGAACCATTCAGGTCTTGTTGATTCCTTTGCCAAGCATGCTGCCTCTCATTATAAGCATTATCAAGACTATGGGCTTTGCACCCATTATTGCACTTCCTATAGGCCTTTCGAACTTTTCATGAATAAATCGGCGATTGACTTGTGGTTTCTAACATCCTTCATACCGATTGCCACATCCAGGATAATCCTTCAGAGTTGGTAACCACAAACCTTTGTTCCAAGAATGTCTCAAAAATGAACAGTCTCAATGTGGATCCATCTGTTCCTCTTCGTGCTTTTCTTCTTCAAACAACCTCTTTGGAAAGAATGCATCAGCCATTGCAGTGTTGACGGGAGGTGGATCAATTTTCTTGCCAACATCAAAGGTTAACATTCCTGATTTAATGGCTTTCTATATTTGGCTCCTAAACATGATGCACTCATTGGTGGAGCGAGTAGTGGAATTATGAGCCTTACAGTACTTCTTCCCTTTCATGTCGTTCGCACTGAGTGGTTCATGGGGCAATTTAATCAAACCTTTACTCGGCAGAAAATCAAAAATCTTGTCAGCCTTTGAGGTGTCAAAATCAAACTTTTCATACGATCTACCCCAAGTGCGGTCAATGACGCATCCTTTCTAGATATTCCACTCAATAGCGTCAACCTCCTTGAGCTCCTGATCTGAGACATATCAAATCTTTGTTGTAATTAGCCACATTGGCTTCCTTTTGCAACTGATTTGCTGACGTGGTGGTTGCACATACTCAGAAACCACGGACACCCTTTGTGCAAGCTCTCCATGGTTATTGAAGTTTGAGCCAACAAGCTTCTCCTTCAAGTATGGTTGCATTCCTTTAATCACCAATTTTACCAACTGGCGGTCAAACAAGTCTACAGTGAAGCACAAGTTCTTCATCTGCCTGAATCTTTGAAGATAATCAAGACCTGACTCATTGACCTTCATTTTGACACTGGCCAAATCATCAATGTCCTTCTCTGTCATCCCATTATCGAAGTAGGCATGGAACTTGCCCTCCAGGTCATCCCAAGTATGGATAGAATTGTGGGGCAGAGATGAATACCACGTGAAGGCAGGTCCTGACAATGACAGAGCAAAGAACCGGACCCTGTGAACCTCCTCGGTTGAGGCATCGCCTAACTGAGCCAGATATCTGCTGATATGCTCCATTGTGCTGGTCCTATCTTCTCCAGTGAATTTGGAAAATTCTAGAATCCAATAATTGCGTGGTAGCTGTGGAGATATAAACTCCATATACCCTCACGGCCTAGTTTGGGCCAACACGCCATCATCAGGCCGGCCCATCAAGCTTCAAGACCGATCGGCCCAGGCTGGTCGGACAGCCTAAAACAGGCAAGAATATCGAAGACCGACAAGGAAGACAGACCTAGCTGAGATAGGAAAGTTTAGACTTGTAAAGTATGTAAACTTAGTACCAGATAGGCTAGATCCGACTTGTAACCTTGCTCCCCGTGATATATAAGGAGAGCAAGGACCCCCGTGCCAGAGGACCGAATCTGGCATAACGCACAGACTCACACATCCACATCATAATTGAAACAGAGAGCAGGACTAAGGTTTTACGCATCCTTGCGGCCCGAACCTGGGTAAACCTCGCGTGATTGTTCCCTGTTTACATCTTGCTTGCAATCTCGTAGCCTTCCACCAATCCATTACCGGTCAGGGCATACCCCTGGTCGGACTATCGCCGATATTTCGTCGACAGTGGCGCGCCAGGTAGGGGGTGTGCACCGAGATTTCACGTCGAGCAAGATGGTTTCCTTCCCGGCTTCCATGACCTTCGAAGCCGGCCTCACCTTCAACTTCGGAATGTTCACCTGGACTTCCAACTTAGCAACTACTGCTACTACAACTCTCACGCCTCCGGATATCACGCCAACAATGGCACCAACAATGGTGGCTACACCAAACCAGATCCAACTCATCCCGGTGACCACCGTTGTAGTCTCAACCAATCCACCGCTGATAGTTGGCGGCACGGCATCAACACCTCCGATCGGTCCAAACCCTTCACAAAGGAGACAAGTCAGCAACACGGATCTACTCCGTATGATCCATCAACAAGACATGAGGTTGACAGAAACCCATGCCAACTTTAGTTGCTCCGACGACGCGTCAGGCGAGATCTACAACTCGTGCGACAACAATATGTTCCCAACTCGTCAACACAGGGTCAACGCGATCGTTGCAGGGTCACTTTTGGACGTGGCAGACGCCCACGGTCGCAGTCAACAGATCTGCAGCATCGTATTCATGCAAATCCTCATGGCAATCATGCACAACAAAGTAACAGAAGAAACTCGCAGTGGCTCGGACCACGATCGGCCATTGTTCATAGTGGTCGGAGAGGTCAGCCGAACAATATACGGCGGAGAATCTTGGCCGATATCCAAGATCTAAGAGAAAAGACTTCACAGCAGGCCTCACGGAATGACAGCAGTCCAGCCCGGACGACACAAACCACCCGGCACGATGTTCCAATGTGGAGTAATGTGTCAACAATACAAATGAAAACGTGCATCGCAACGAACGGCGGCGGCGCCAGCGAGAAATTCGACGATCTGGTCGGAACACACCAACTGCGCCTACTACCACGACACAGTAAGAACAATCTCCATAAAACAACACATCCAATGCCCGGTTGTTTGCAAAACGCACCGAGCTAGCTGCCGCCCTTCGTCGTGGCGACCAATCCCAAAGGGATGAACAACGAAGGGAAAGGCAACGGCAAGAGATTTTAAGCGCCATGGCAACATCGATGCAATGAAACAAAGGACAGAACGGCCATGAGCACGTTCAACTCAGTCTCCCTCAATGACAAGGGCGTCGGCGCACAGGGCCAGGGCACTTGCAGACCGACACCAAGACGTAGAAAGAAAAAGAAGGGAAGAGCATCAGAAACACATGGCAGCAATCAGAGAGAATCGCCGCAGTTTCGGCATGAGCCCATTAAGGGAAAACATGAGGGATTCACCTAACATAGATGAGCCTCGTTGTTGTACCCAACCAATACAGACGACCACGGTATACAAATGTGCTCGGAGCCCTCCTCCCGAACGGACGGTCCCAAGTGTCCAAACAAACCGTAATGGTTTCATCACCCCGTTCTTGGACAACCTGTTAACCCGAGAACCCAACTGGAGATTCCCCAGTCCAACACCTCCTGAGGACGGAATACCGCCGCACACCGAGCACGTATTTCCTAATCCTACTAATCCGGCCAACCTACGTCGCATCAGAATAGTTCGATCACCAGGGCGCAAAACATCTCAAGGGATGTTTATCAATGGCGAGTGGTATGAAGTAGTGCAAAAAGGAAACCAATTTGAGAAAAACTCAAGTTCCTTAGATTCTTTTACAAATGTAACTTTTCCAAAAAAGGACAATCTAAATACCACTCGGAACGGAATAAGTATCTCCGACCATGCCCGACGCCGAGATGATCAGGCCCTGGATGACGATGACCTACTACTCTGTACCGAAGAAGATCCAGTCATGATCCATGACTTAGAAGAAGGAGAAGTAGAGCCGAAAAATTGAAAAGAACAAGAGATGCATTCTTCTCTCTTATCAGAACAAGTTTTTCTTTTCTAGGCTATTTCCTTCCAAAGTTAAAATTAGCGTCAGTCGTACACATCATTGTAAGTCATTCTGATGACAAAAAGCAATCTAATGTGTACTATTTTATAATGACAAGTCAAGTTTTCATGTCAAACACTTGAGCATATGAATTTTCTTGCCTATTCAAAGGAAAATTATTCCTCAAACAGACGCATCACGACATTCTCTCGACGCAACAAACAGAGGGCTCGAGCCCCAAAATAAAAATCCTATGGCACGAACATGATACAATCATGAAAATGGATCAAAATAAAGAGATAAATAAAAGGAATCTCGAAGGATTCCGGCTGTGACACATCTCAAAGGATCCACTTTTTTCATTAAAAATATAAAAAAATTTTACAAACGGGGACTGATTGCATCTAAGCAATCTAGTCATCCCCGAAAAGCTTACCGACCACCAAAATTCGACAGAGTCGCGGCGACGACGGCCTCTCTGCCGGCGAACTCGACCGCGCCACCCTCCATGTAGTCATGCGCCGCCACCGACAGCTCCATGCCACGGACATCAACGCCAGAGATGGCGTCGACGGTGGCATAAGCGGCGGAGGCACCATGGCGGACGCCATGAACCGCCACCGCGGCCACTTGGCCGGGGATCGCCGCCAGCCGCGCGATGACATCACCGCCCTGGGCGTTCACCGCATCCACCACGGCATGCGCAGCCTCCTGCAGCTACCCCAGCTGCTCCGTCAGCTCTGCAAAAACAGAGTAAAGCTTAAAACATCAAGGAAAGCACAATTTAGGGAATATGAACAATGAAAATTCGGTACTTACCGCCGACCCTGATATCGGCAGCCTCGCGGCTGGCAAGCGGTCCACCTGACCTTGCGGGCCAGCCTCTCGTCCGCTGCCTCATTGACGGCGGCGTTGGCGTCGGCGTCGAAGTCGGCGACCCGCTGCTTCTCCGCCTCCAGCTCCTCCTGGGCGGAGGAGAGTGCCTTCAGGAATAGGTCCACATTCGCCTCCGCCTACCCCAGCTGCTTGGTGGCGTTGGAGTAGAGGTCCCTGACGTGCTACAGCTCCACCCTACAGTGATCGAGCGCAGACGCCAGAGAGTTCGCTGAGACACTGCTCAGCGAACGTGGCGTGGAGACACTGGCGGCCGCCGCCGCCTCCTCCGCCACGGCGGGAGCCACATGCTCCGCCGCAGCAATGACAGCTCCGGCCTCCACGACCGAAGCCACCTGCTCGGGGGCCGTAGCCTCCGGCACATCCTGCCGCTCCTCCGCCGCCCTCCTCACCGCCTCGGCGGCACCAGCGGCGGATGTATCTGGCACACCTCTAATCGTCAGGAGCGTGTACCTACATTACAAACAAAGAACAGCGGTTACACCTCAACAAGAAAACCCTAAGATTAATCAAAGGAGAAAACCCCCATTCAAACTCACCTCCTCAGTGGCCACACCTCCCGAGGGGAGTTCACCGACTCCTCCTCCTCCGCCGGGCGCTTACCATGGCGGCGGTTCATCCCAGATGGTGGCGGCGAGCAAATGGGATCTAGAACCCTAAATATTGGGGGCAGAAGGAGAAGAGCAAGAACAGAGAATGCGCTGTGGGTACAGAACTCCTAGCGCAGGCCGTAATTTATAGAAGAGCTCGGAGGATTCGAGAAGGCAACTGACGAGATCGTGGGAAATCAAAACACCGCGGCCCTCTCGTTCCTTGAGAGCACGAAGCGACGAAAACCGCTCCACTAAAGCGATGAGCATTTATACATTCCCCTCGCATCGGGAACCCCCCGTGCGCTCGCTGACGCACATCGTTCGGGAGGTGGAGCGATTGAGGCACCGACACAACGGTCCCACCACATCAGGGAGCATTGACTCGACCGGAGTCAAAAAACCGTACACCGGATGGACGTGACAGGTCGGTTGCTGATGTACGGTTGCATCAGCAAGCGAATATTTTTCGCTCCACACGCGATCATGACGTGACACGACGGACGAAAGATAAGTATCCAACATCTTTAATAAATTTTCTATTTATCCATCCATTTCAAAAGACCACACTTTGGAAAAACCAGTTTTTCACAAATTTTTTTCTCAAACACGAAGCAATCCAGGAATGCACCATCTCTGTCTCACTCGCTACGTGTTAACAGCATCACGCTCAAACAACACAGAGTGCGCCAGCGGTCGCTCCCAAAGGAAAAGGGCTCCAAACATTCTGGCACCGTGCTGTTTGTTTAGGATCATCTAATCCCTAAGGCCTGGTCGGCTCTTGAATGAAGAAGAAACTAGTGTTGCTGGCAATTTTTTCTTCTAAATTTATAACAAGCATAACCTAGCCTTCTGCATGATAAGAAAATTTTACACACCATATCACCATTTCTTTCAGGAACAAAGGCACGATCAAGAGTCCACCACGGGAAGACGGTGGCTCACAGCAAAATACAGATAAGTGCTTTCTCAACACCAACATTCATGCCTTCACCAATCTTTTCTCACAAAAGATTTCTTTACACGAGCTACTTCAAAGTATGTTCGAAAAATCTTTACAAAGTTGAAACCACCTTATACCAAATGGCCAAGTACGTCACCCCTCCAACAGAAAACAATCAGCATGCACTGTCTCTGATCAATCCCGCTATGTGTTCACAGCTCCAACGCTATACAACACAAGGGTGTCAGCGGTCGCTTCCAATGAAAATAGGGCCCTAAGTGATTCGGAAGGCGCTATTCACTATATGTCATCTACACACCTGAGGACTGATTAACTCTAAGGAGGGGCGATTACCAAACCATTCTCAAAAAATACACCCTGATACAAACTTCGTGTCATAAGTTATATCAAATCAAAACATTCACTCATACCACATTTTCTCTTTGCAGCAACAACTCGAAGAAGCTGTTCCAAACCGCTGTGACAAAGTCATAGTATAGCATCAATATTTCAACCCACACAATCCGACAGCTGAGCTGGGATTTTTTTACTAATGATACCGGTTATTCTGGCACACAAATAGCAAAGCTATTTACTGGGTTTAGATTCAAAAACCATGGTCTCACAGCCACACTGGGGACTGAGTTAAGCAGCAAAGCTATCTTAACTTAATCATGACAAAGTCATGGCATGGTTCAAACCGACCAGCCCAAATGAAATTTGGCCTGCTCGGTCTCACTCAAAGAGTGGTCGGAAACACATAAAGCACGATACTATAGCCAGGTCGTCTTTTTTAGATCCTGACATAATGTGTTCCACCTCATCTCAGGCTCGGGGACTACGTGGGCCCACGTCACCTCAGAGGTGACATGGGCTAGATCCTTCTTTTAGAGCTTGCTGCAACATATACTATCTTACAGCAACCTCGGGGACTACGTGGGCCCACGTCATTTGCATGACTCGGCCTAATCTTTTTCTTTACACAGAAGTTTAGTTCCAAACTAAGCTCAAGCAATGACTAAGTACGACAGATACCATGTGATGGCAGGCATCACATACTAACGAGGGCCCACGTCTCTAGATTTGGGACCCTTTTAAAATTCTTTATTCTTTTCAGGAGCATCATAAATCCTTTGGTCAAACCAAAAAACATCAACTAAGTGTAAGCAAAGAGTGGTCGGAAACACAAGACGGTCCTCCAGACCTGCTCGGACCACATGTCGAACGTGTGTCCAACCACCCTTTCTCACTCAACCAAGCGAAACGGTGTTTTTCCCTCAAGATCCATGATGCTCGGGGACTAGCTGTGGAGGTATAAACTCCATATACCCTCACGGCCTAGTTTGGGCCAACACGCCATCATCAGACCGGCCCATCAAACTTCAAGACCGATCGGCCCAGGCTTGTTGGACAGCCTAAAACAGGCAAGAATATCGAAGACCGACAAGGAGGACAGACCTAGCTGAGATAGGAAAGTTTAGACTTGTAAAGTATGTAAACTTAGTACCCGAGATAGGCTAGATTCGACTTGTAACCTTGCTCCCCGTGATATATAAGGAGAGCAAGGACCCCGTGCCCGGAGGACAGAATCGGCATAACGCATACGTACTCACACATCCACATCATAATTGAAACAGAGAGCAGGACTAGGGTTTTACGCATCCTTGTGGCCCGAACCTGGGTAAACCTCACGTGATTGTTCCCTGTTTACATCTTGCTTGCAATCTCGTACGCCTTCCGCCAATGCATTACCGGTCAGGGCATACCCCTGGTCGGACTATCGCCGATATTTCATCGACAGTAGCTCCATACGATTGAACCACTCGGGATATGGCATGCTATATGATTTGGAGTCGCTCCTCTTCATGTCGAATTCTTTCTCCATCACTGTTGACATTTCTAATGCCACTTAGTGCTAGGTTGTCATCCCCAACATGGTGCCAAAAATGCTGGTACTAAATGCAACTGCTTCTCTAGAAACGAATATGATATCCGCAAGCGCACGAGATAATACCGATGTAGCATTTTAACCGGAGTAATCCAGGTGTCGTTATTTATATTTTTACCACTGGGAAGGGAATGCACTGGATAATGAGCCATGAGCACTGGCACATGTGATAATGGAGAGCTTAACCTTGTCTTTATCTATCCTCTCATACAGGGTAAGTGTCACATAAAATATAGAAATGAATAGTAATTGACAAAGGATAAATGAGAGCTTATAGCCACATGAAATAATGATAACCATCTCAATATAGTACTCTAAGTTTATAACACTAGCATGGACTAGGATGATCTAGGGTATAATCCTAAGTTATTCTAACTATAATGTCAAAGCATACAATGATTAGTGCAAGAACATCTAGCAATCATGGCGAGAAAAGGTTATATCTATGCATAGTGATATTACCAGAGAAGATCAAGAACATAGCAATCACTTCAATGTAATAGGGGTATTCTGCTAGACCTATACACAGGAGAAGGAATACAAAGGACTCAATAGGACTGTCACTCCCGCGATCTACCTCACGATCTGGAATATAGAGTTTTTTCAAGGTTTTGAAATAAAACTCAGAGATTCCTTGTATGACTCTTTCAAGTCTCTCATTTGTGGTATTTCTGGATCCTCTCCAAGGCATGAGTAGTGTATGCATTCTCTCTTTTCTCAGAATATATGGTATTTGCAGAATTAAGGCATAGTGAGGTTGCCTTCTCTCTCTCACCCTACTTCTGATAGGCTTATGTGGAGCTCATAGGTGGGGAGACTACTCAAAACTCACTTGCATATATTGCATAGTTAAGCCATGGATCCAGAGGAACTAAGCATACAATCAAGTCATATGTGCATGTGAATGAGGGGAATGAAATAAGTGATAAGATGATGGTGATAGAAAGGAAATGAGTATGAGGTGTGATCAATCGTGAAGATCTACTTCTACACTTGCTCCTTTGGGGATAACATACCTCCCTTTATTTGGAAACTTTGAAAGGAAGGACTTGGCTACTCTCTCTTTTCTTTCTTTTCTCTCTCTTTTTTTGAGCAACCGATCCTTTTGACTTTAGCAACGGGGAGTATTTAACTTGAAATGATAATAACTGGAGCTTTATTATAGGTAGATAGAATGGCGATGAATATTTTTGTAGGTTCACTCCCAGGATAGGAGTAGAACTTTTTCTGGATAGATTGGAATGAATGGCGTATGTATATATGGATGGATGAATGCATACTCCCTGGGTAGGAGCAGCATAGGTACGTGTCTCCAGGGTAGAAACATCACATAATGTGGTGGATGTGGATCTATATGTGGGTGGTACTTCTAGGAACATAGCACAGAGTGAATGTAGCATTATGAATGGGTGCATGCTTGTGAGGACAGAAGTAGCGTAGATCTATGGATGGAGAGCACATAGTATTGACTTTAACTGCATGACTAATTCCTAAGGGTTAACATAGCATAACTACACTCAATGGCTCTAAAATGATCTAAATATATAGCTAGTTTTCCTAATCTAGTAAGCATGAATATATGGCTGTGGTAGGAATTTAAACTCTCGTCATAAAGGAACTCATCATACAGAAATTTAAGATTTTCAAAAATAAATTCTCCAAAACTCTAGTATCTCTAGGAACAAGATGGACAATAGCTCAAAACCTTACCATATCATAACCGTCAACCACCTAGACTTTAGATTAAGTTTTCTCTACCCACAAGTTTCCGGTTCAGAGCAAATCTCAAATCTAAACGGTTATGTCTAAAACTTGGAAGAGTGCAAGGTTGAGAACTAGGTACTTGAGAGGAATTATGGTAGGGCAACTATTCATCATCTCCATATAGAATTTATTCTAGGGATCACTTTAAAGACAGATTAAAAGAGCTCTCCAAAAATAGAAAAGATAAATAAGGAAATCTTTCGGGTTTCTAAAAGTTATACATCTTTTTTTAGTTGTTTTAACAAAGCATGTTATAAGACAAATAAATAGATAAGTTGAAATCACTTAGCTTGGTACACGGGGGATGCTCTCCCCCAAGCTGGATTTTGACGTAGTCTGCTGAGATTGTTGACTGGCAGTGAAGGCGTTCTAGTCCTCTTGGAGTGTCGTGGATAGTTGCTGTTGGAGACAGCACTTGACTTGTTGAGGGCAGCACTCCAACAGGGGACTGGATGTCCTTCTGCTTGTTAGCTCTTCTTGATCCTTTAAGTTCTGTGAAGCTAAAATAGACAACAAAGCTTGTGGAACTGATTAAGCGTTAGTGATAAAACCTCTAAGCCTTGGTTGACTAGAACTTTCTTAACCCACTTTGATCACCAGTAGCTGAATCTTTCAGGTTGAAGTAGGTAGGTCCAAACTGGTCAATGGGGAAACCAACCAATGCCTCCTTCATGATGTTTCGAATGTATTCAGAAAATATACTTAATGACTTGATATGGTTTCATCTATGATCTTGTTCAATTCGCCAACAAGAATTGTTTGTCCACGTCATCATCCGCAATAATCTCTCCTGCCATCATGATTCTGGGCATTTGTTGCTTTAGGATGACTTTGCCACCATGGACTCTTCGAAAGCACAATAGGCACTTCTGTGCCAATTGTTCAGTGGCTGTCTTGATTGTTTCTCTCTGTTCCTCATCAAGCTCGTCCAGTTTGACATCCAAGATGTTGCCAGCGCCAAACTCGGCTAAATTCAGAGCCATTGTTAATGATTGTGGTCCCACCGGACGTGCCAAAGAGAGTGTCAGCGTAAAAATGTGACTGCCTCACACTGGCGTGCACTCTCGCAAGCTAGACAGACCCCGACGCGTGTCTCCTCAGTCTCTGCGGCTATCTCCAGCAGTCAATCCGGTCGAAGTCGAGGCGTGCCAGTCAATTTGACCCTAAAATTGACAAGGAGGAAAAGAATAGTCAAATTATGGAACCTGCCGACTTGATTCCCCGAGGTTCGAGTGTATGGCTAGTTAGCCGATCGAGATTAGGACAATGACTAGAGAGTCAAGATCCATTATGCATGTAAAATAATGATGTGATAAATAATCATGCATTAAATAGAGTAATTAGTCATGTTCAAAATAGATAAACAATCATGGAATAGAATCTAGACATGATGTTTACTAAAAGAGTAAAGAATGAGCTGAATCCGCTATTCAAATATGCATGGGAAGCACAAAGCCATTTAGCCGATTCAATCTATTCGATACAAATATGTAAAAATCCTACATGTGTACATTAGTATGAATGAATCTAATGAATCTACCAAACCTGTGAATTTGAAACCCGTTGACTAAGTAATCGTTGGGCCAAGTCTCATCCAAGCAAGCTTAGTGAATTACTAGATCTAAGTAGACTCATGCAAACAATGATATGGGTGATGCTCTGGCAGATCGGCTAATTTAGCCGATTCCAACGTGAGAACAAACTAAGTGCATAACTAATTTTACAAATAGATCACAAAGCCACCTATACCCTAGAACGCGCACACATTACGAATAAGATTGATAAAACTTGGCTAATGTAAGCATAAGATCGATTATCAATATTATAGATCTAAAAGACATGAGCATTGATGACAATCGGATCTAAAAAGATGAAAGCCAAATATACCAATCTTAATTTGGGCAAAGATGTGT
This sequence comes from Themeda triandra, assembly GCA_018135685.1. Taxonomy (NCBI): domain Eukaryota; kingdom Viridiplantae; phylum Streptophyta; class Magnoliopsida; order Poales; family Poaceae; genus Themeda; species Themeda triandra. The sequence continues at coordinate 42,052 of JAENPR010001231.1, read as the reverse complement.
TATAATAAAAGAAACAAATAGATCTAACAACATCGGTAACTTAATGAATCTACTAGGATGCCAAACCAAGTAGAGCCGATAACCAGCAATGGTAACTTGATGAATCTACTAGATTTGCCAAATCTAGCAGAGCCAATAACTAGCCTATGCTAACTCATACGATAGGAGGTCGAACCGGCCCAGTTAAGTGCTAACATAAACTGTTGGCACGCGCGATACTAGATAAGAGGTCGAACTGGCCAAATCTAGCATGAATACGAACCCCTCAACCATAGCTAATGCGTCCATAGGAGGTCGAACCGGCCCTATCTAGCACAAATAATAGTCACCTTTACAGATGCACCAAAAGGAGGTCGAACCAGCCCGATCTAGCATAAGTAAAAGCTCCATAACGATACTTACAGAGCAAGCGAGAGGTCAAACCAGCAAAGCTTGATGCAAATACACCAAGATCCTAAGAAACTAAGGGTTTGATGGCATAGAGGCCGAAGGTTGTATTGTATTGAATGTCGAGAGATAGTTTGCAATGTGCCGGGGTTTACATATTTATACCTGGGCGGACCAAGTCCTATTCTAACATGACTTGCTTAATAAAGAAAATAATCTAGGAACTCAAAATAATTATTTATAAAAGATAACTTGGGCTCCACTATTCCTTCATTGTAGAGCCTTCACGTTTTTTATCCAATCTGCCGCACGTAGATTCGGGGTTTGTCTTTCTATAGATAGCTGATCTTGATTAACCAATGCATCCCGACTTCATTCAATCGATCATTGTTATCACTTTAGTTCCGAAAACTTTTCTCTTAGAATATTTCATCTGCTGGTCAAATTTTTGTGTAAACAATGTGTTTGGTGTAGATTTGAGCATCTAGTTGCACACTTGACCAACTATCCTAGAATCCCCCTTGATAGTACGGCTTTTCGTAAACTCAAGATTCAAAAGTAAAACAAAATTAAACTTCCTAAGTCCAGCAAGCCATCCTTCAAGCACTGAGAGGAACCTGCAACCTGTTCATCAACATCCTTTTCCATTCCCTGCTTGTCATCTCGATAAATCTTATTAGTTCCCTAAATCGGTGATCATCAACGCCAAAACCCACAATGTGGCTTGATTGCACTTACAATCTCCCCCTTTTTGGTGATTGATGACAACCAAATTAGAGTTTACAAAAAAATATAAATAACTGAGATTTTCGACACATGGATGTAGAAGCCTCCCCTAAAATTGTGAACTGAGATTTGAATTCTTAGATTTGACTTTAAAGTCAAGTTTCATAATTTTAGGTGAAAATGGGGCCTCCCCCTACATCCATGCCACTGTGGGAGACCGAACATGAAACTGAAAATATGAACTAATATTAGTACAAGCAATATGTCGGTCAAAATAGAGCAGAAATTGGCTTCAAGAGCTATGGGCAACACCATCGCCCATGCAGAGCGACACTGTCGCCTAGCAACCACAAAGCAGAACAAAGCCAACTTTCCATAGCACTAGATATGCAACTAAAGCAACTTAAACACAGAGTATGACAAGCTAAAACAGTCACCTCTAATACAAGTCCAAATCTGAAGAAAACTTAAGTCAAAAGCTTAAACTTATTACAACTTAAAATAGTTTTCAATGTTCCTCCCACAACCTAAACTACTCACATCGGATCTAGAACTGAAACGCAGCTGCTGATGTCGAAGGCCGTCGAAAAATGATTGACCCTCCTAATTTTCTCCCCCTTTGGCATCAAGCGCCAAAAAGAGAAGAAAAGGAGGCAAAGTCACTCGTCATCACTGTCCTGTCCCTGCGGCCGAGAAGATGAACCCGGAATGTCTGCTGGAGCCCTCCTGCTGTAGGTGCGATGGTAGAGAAACTGAGCTGCCTGAACATCTGGGTCCTGTTCCCTAGCTGGTATCTCAGTACAGACTGTGGGGAACTGTGGAGCCTGAGTGGAACTCTGAGGGGGATAGCCAAAATAAGTAGATGGATCATAGTATGCATACCCCTGATACTGCTACTTTGGCTGCCAGTAAGGATGTTGAGCCCTCCTATCTCTTTGTTCTTCATCCTCAGAGGAAGTGTCAGACATGTGAGGAAGGTCAACTTTAGGAGGTGACTGAATAGGTGGTAAAGGTGGAAGTCCTGTTGCCTCTCTAGCTACTCTCCTCTCCTATCTCCTCTCCATCCTGTCCTTATAGGCCATCTTGGATTGGTATGTGCAGTGTGTAAACATGCCCTTGAGGAAGGCTGTCATCTTGGACCATCTCTTATCAATCTTCTTTCTCCTCTCACCAGTAGGAGGTGGACCATGCTGCTGCTGCTGCTGCTGTGGCATATCATCATGTGCTAGCTCCTCAGCTGATGCCCTGCCTCTCTCACTGCCTCCCAAACCTCCCTTCTTCTTCTGTATGTTGTAGGGAGTGTGCACACGGTCCTTGGGATATTGGATACCTGTAACCCTCTCAATCATATACATAAGATAAGGTGCATAGGGTAGTTTCCTCCTGCCATCATGAATAGCAACCCTCAGCTCATCCCAAATCCATCTAGGAACATTGAACACTGAGCCACTAGGAAACATTGACAACATATTTGTGATTCTGCCATTCAGATCTGTTGCATTGTCCTTGGGGTTGAGGGTGGTGACAAACATGTTGTTCATAATATAGTAATAGCTCTTTAGGTGTGTCCTGGTCCAATCAGTAGTGACACCCTGAGTTTCCCACATGAAACTCACCTCAAAAGGAGCAAGTCTCCTGACATTCTCACCATGGATCCTCTCATATCCAAGGTGTTCTTCACTGAATCCCAACAATCTGTGAAAAGTGGGATAGTCTATCTTCCAATGCTTATCATCTGTCATCCAATGAATTTCATCCTTCACAGTGTCACAGAAGTATGTAGCATGGAACTGAGCAAGAATATCCCTATTCCAGTCATAACTGAAACCCATGATCTGAGCCAGCTCAAAGTTGTAGCATGTCTCAATAGCTGCATTGAAGTCTGGATCATTCCTGCTCTGCAACTCACCAAAGTCAATGTATTGCATCTTGCAAATCTTCCCTTTTGACCCCTTTGGGAGTATGGCAGTCTCATAATAATCAGCCTGAAAAGCTGTCCAGAACCTATAATCAAGACCATTTTCTTGAGGTAACTCACACACATTTTCTCTTCTTGCTTCCTCTACAACCCTTATTTGATTCAAGTAGATAAGGGCTTTTCTTCCACTAGGATTCTGTGGCTTTCTCATCCAAAATTCATTTGTTTCTTTCCTGAGCCTATGAGTATCAAAAGAACCAAGTAGCTCAGGAGTCTCAGAAGGGAACCTGATAGTGTAGCCAGCGGCTTGATTTCCACCATCATCACTTTGTTCTCTATCACCGACAGAACCTCCCTGTCCTCTGCCTCTCTTTGGTCTTGTCTTTCTTGCCAGCTACTTCCTCTTGCCTTGGCCAGCATCACCTCCATCTCCTTGGTCCATCTATGCAAGCAAACACATCTTATTTAGAAACTATCATTATAGTGAGCTTTCAGAGAGAGATGGTAATAGGACTTAATTGTTGAGATTGAGTTGAAACTAGAACTGCAAAGTTTGCTGAAAAAGAGTTTAGCACTGGTGGGTGGCACTGCCACCCTACCTGGGTGACACTGTCACCCAAGACTCTTCTGCAGTTTTGAGTTCAAACTAATTTCGACAGATAAATCTAGTTTTCATCTATCTCTATGCATCACCATTATTCCAGAATCTTAGTCCATAAATATATGTGCACAAATCTAGCCATGATTCAAAGGGTTAGAGAGTGAATTGTGATTTTGAATCAAATCTAGTTGATGAATCGATTTGATTCTGTTTTTCATCAACTGAACATATGTAGGGCGTGGTTGGAATCCACCTAGGAGCTTCAAAACAGCCCCAAAGAGGATGCTTCATCCTCCCCCTAAGTCATTCAAATGGTGAAACCTAGAATCAACACAACTCAACCTCTAAACTTGATTCTAATCCACCCAATCTCAAAATTGTAGCATGAATCCATGGTCAAACTTAGCGCATTGCATAGATTGAGAGGAGGTTAGGGTTTCACCTTGAGAGCACTTCGTGGAGTGAGGAGGAGAGGGAAGCAAGCCCCTTGCCCAAGGGGAGCAGCTCCAAATCGGCCATGGAGGAGGTTGCCGAGGTGGAGCGGCACTGTCGGCCTTCAATGGTGGCAGTAGGGCGCCGGTTTCTTCTTCTTCTTCCCCAAGAGGATGAGAGGTGGAGAAGAGGAAGAGAACCAACTAGAGAAGAGAAACTGAGGAGAAGAGAGGAGGCGGCGTGGGTCTAGAGGGGATAAGGAAGAGAGATAAACCACCCACACGCCTGAGAAAATCCGGGCCTGATCGATGCCCGAAACGCCGGGCGGCACGCCCGCCATAAATGGCGATTTCTGTCGCCCGTCTGTCAAGCGTAGTTATAGCTCAAACTTTTTCCTACAGTTTCCTTCAGACTTGCACAAGTATTCCACAAAGTTTCATGACCAAGTAAGCATACAACATTTCAGACTATGGTCATGACCCTTAGTAGAGGTTTTCAAAAACATTTTGAAAAACTTGAAACTAAAAATTTTTCAATTATTTTCCTAATATGCTAGTATCTCAAACAAAGGCATGCTGAACTTCAGGCCAAGTCACTAGAATCAAGAATGTTCAGTTCACCACGATTCTCACAAAATCTTGACTCACTTAAGGGCTTAGTGAAGATATCGGCTAGTTGTTTTTTGGTTCTCACATAGCGCAATTCGATATCTCCTTTGGCTTCGTGGTCTCTCAAAAAGTGATGCTAGATGTCTATGTGCTTTGTTCTTGAATGGTCTACAGGGTTATTTGCATGCTTTATGGCACTTTCATTGTCACACAAAAGTGGGATTTTGGTAAAGTGACATCCAAAATCTTGAAGGGTCTGCTTCATCCAAAGTAGTTGAGCACAACAAGCACCGGCTACAACATGCTCGGCTTCAGCGGTGGATATGGATACACAATTTTACTTTTTAGAGCTCCAATACACTAGAGACCGTCCAAGGAATTGACATGTCCCCGAAGTGCTTTTTCTCTCTACTTTGCAACCGGCATAATCAGAATCTGAATAGCCAAGTAGAATTAACTTGGAACCCTTAGGATACCATAAGCCAAGATTTGGTGTGTGAACTAGATATCTCAAGATTCTTTTGATAGCCATCAAATGACTCTCTTTCAGGTTGGCCTGAAATCTAGCACACATGCACACGCTAAGCATAATATCAAGCCTAGATGCACACAAGTAAAGTAGAGAGCCGATCATGGAAAGATACACCTTGATATCCACGGCTTTCCCTTTGGTGTCAAGATCAAGGTGTCCATTGGTTGGCATGGGAGTATTGATTGGCTTTGCATGCACCATGCCAAACTTCTTCAACATATCATTGGTGTACTTGGTTTGACTAATAAAAGTACCTTCCTTCAATTACTTGATTTCAAAACCAAGGAAGAACTTTAGCTCACCCATCATGGACATTTCAAATCTGTTGGTCATTGTCCTACTAAATTCCTCAACATACTCATGGTTAGTACTACCAAATATTATGTCATCGACATATATTTGGCACACAAATATATCATTTTTAACCTTATGTGTAAAGAGAGTAGGGTCAGCTTTGCCAATTTCAAAGCCTTGTTTCAGCAAGAATTCCTTAAGGCATTCATACCATGCTCTTGGTTCTTGTTTCAGCCCATAGAGCGCCTTTTGGAGTTTGTAGACATAGTTGGAGAACTTGGGGTCTTCAAAACCCGGTGGCTGCTCAACATATACTTCCTCTTGTATTGGGCCATTGAGAAATGCACTCTTCGCATCCATTTGTTGTAGCTCGAAATCATAATGAGCAGCAAAGGCTAAAAGAATTCAAATTGCTTCAAGCCTCGCCATAGGTGCAAATGTTTCTTCAAAGTCCAAGCCCTCTACTTGAGTGAAGCCTTTTGCCACCAATCTTGCCTTGTTCCTTGTCACTACTCCATTTTCATCTTGCTTATTGCGGAAGACCCACTTGGTGCCTATGATATTGGTCTTGGGACTTTCCACCAAGGTCCACACTTCATTTCTTTCAAAGTTGTTGAGTTCTTCTTGCATTGCCATGACACAATCCGAATCCTTGAGTGCTTGCTCTACCTTAAGAGGTTCCAAAGAGGAGACAAACGAGTAATTTTCACAAAAATTTACAAGATGTGAACGTGTTACCACTCCCCTTTGAATACTTCCAAGGATGTTGTCCACCGAATGGTCTCTTTGAATGGTTTGGTGAAGTCTAGGATGCTCAACATATTCTTGATCATTTTCTGGACCTTCACTTTCTTCTTGTTCAAAGATAGGATCTAGGTTCATCCCTTGAGGTGTTGATACAGAGGCTGGAGGTGCTGCTCCTAAGGTAGAGGGGGCGGCACTACTGCCCTACTATTTCTCAGCAGGGGTGTGCTGCCCTTTCTTGCAGAGTTTGTTAGTGGAAATTGGAGCAGCTGCAGCTTGAGAATCTTCATCATCTGAGGCTGTATTTTCTTGTGGCCTCACATCTCCAATTGCCATGTCCTTGATTGCCTTACAAGGTAAATCCTCTTTACCTACAACACTTGCATCAATTTGCTCTACTTGAGAGCCATTAGATTCATCAAATGTCACATCAACCGTGACCTCAATTCTGCCCATGGCTTTATTGAAGACACGGTAGGCATGCTCATTTGATCCATAACCAAGAAGAACACCTTCATCAACTTTAGGTGCAAATTTAGAGACTTTGGCCCTTTTGTTAAGTATGAAACACTTGCAGCCAAATACTCTAAAATATGACACCTTTGGTTTATTGCCGGTTAGGAGTTCATATGATGTCTTCTTGTACTTCTTGTGTAGGTAGAGACGGTTGATGGCATGACAAGCGGTCTTGATTGCTTCATCCCAAAAGAGGTTTGAAGTCTTGTACTCATCAAGCATTGTCCTTGCCATGTCAATTGGTGTCCTGTTCTTCCTCTCTACTACACCATTTTGTTGAGGGGTGTATGGAGTTGAAACCTCATGCTTGATGCCCTCTTCATCAAGAAATTCTTCAACTTGGGTGTTCTTGAATTCGGACCCATTGTTACTTCTAATCTGCTTGATGGGGAGACCAAATTCTCTTTGTGCCCTTCTAATAAAGATCTTCACCTTGTCTTGTACCTGGTACTTATCATAGACAAGAAATACCCAAGTGAAACGAGAATAATCATCAACAATAACTAAACCATATTTATTACCCCCGAGGCTCAAGTAGGCAACCGGTCCAAAGAAATCCATATGAATCAACTCCAAGGGTTGAGTGGTAGTCATGATGCTCTTTGGTGGGTGAGGTACACCTACTTGCTTTCCAGCTTGGCAAGCGATGCATATCCTATCTTTCTCAAATTGAACATTTGTTAGTCCAAGGATGTGGTTGTCTTTTAGGAGTTTGGTCAAGTTCCTCATCCCAACATGAGCTAGCCGGTGGTGCCATATCCAACCCATGCTTGGACTTTGCCACTAAACAGTCTTAAGCCGTCACACCACAAAATTTGTGTTTTAGGATGTGACTTAGACAACACTAAATAATATTAAATGATTTTATTATTTTTCTAAAATTCCCAACTTTAGTTCGGTTGTTGATATTCTAGATAGTGAAAAATGTGAGTTTCTAAAATTTTTGCAAATCAATTTAATGGTTTGATGCATTCATGCCTTCGCATAGTGTTTATGTTCGGAAAATGAATTTAAATGTTTTCACAAAACGTCTAGGTTTTGATCCCAACTATCTCCTCAAATACAAATAAACATCAAAAGTTTCAATCAAGTCTTTTACCAACAGCCTACAAAAATCTAGCCTTGACTCGTTCTCTATTTCTCTCCTTTATATTCTTTCTCAAGCTCTTGAATCTTTTCTCCTCCCTCATGTTAAAACATCTCCTCTTCTTGAGCTAATTAAAACCCATCCTCTCCCCATCATGCAAAAATAACAACACATTCCTCCTCCAATAATCCCTTGGACATGTATCAATAATTCTACTCTCTAATTTCTTTTCTTAACTCTCTATTGAAATGCTCCTCTCATGGCCAACTACATCCTCCCCGCTTCTCGACGCCCCTACTCCATGCAAAAATTAAACTAGCACTAATTCGCTTCTCTTATTTCTTTGCTTCATCTCCTTTGCATGCACCATCTTAATTTATCTATTCTCTACTACGTTATTCCCTTGCATGCATGAAGAAGTTAAAATAGCAGTGCATCTCTTCTCCATACCGACCACCTCATTCCTCCTTCATGCAAAAATAATAGCAATACATATTATCCCTCCTTAATCATCTATTTCACTTACCTTTTCATCAGTTGCAACCATCCATGCAAAGAGCAACCAGCAATATTTACTTCTCCTCCTATCTCTCACGCAAAACAGATCACCACCTCTCATATGTCGCCCATTGTCTCTCCCTCATGCAGAAATAACAGCAGCCCATTCCCCTTAATTCCCTCGTTTCTCTCCTCTTCGATGTCAGCACCTTTACTCCATTGCATGTGTGCACTTAACAGCAGTCATTCCTTCCTCCTCTCTTAGTTACAGTGTACCTGGACACCTCTTCTCCCTCTCCTTCTTGTTCTGCAGTCACACAACAGGAAGGACGCCCCATCTCCTCTCCTTCCACCTCCATGGACGCCACCACTTCTCCCTCTAATTATCTCTCCCTCCTCACAACCAAAATGCAGTGCCCTCGCTGTGACGAACTTGTGTTGCCGCTGCACATGTCCCGTCGCTGGAATCCTGAAATCCTTGGCATTGTGCCATGGTAAGGGGCATGGACTTCTCTGTTCTTCACTGAGAAACTCATGTTCCTAATGTCCCCTCTTTGTTATGATGCTCCAGGCAAAACCATGGTGCTGCAGCGCTACATGGACGCCATCCCGGTCTGCCTTGCCGTCTCCCTGAACACGCAGCGGCACCTTGCTCATCGTCGTTGCCACCTTTTCTATGCAGCACATGGTGAGGTCGCCCCTCCATATTCCCCTCTAAGTATAGTGTACATGACCCTCTCAATCATATCTTGATCTCTTATGTGGTGCATGATACTTTGCGAGGTGGAATTGGTGCTGCTCGTTCATCGCAGAACCACCAATCGTCGATGTCGACTGCCATCACCATCATCTCCATCTCTTCCCAATTCCATTGTGAGAACCTGATTTACCTCTCAATATTGTTGCCATGTTCCTTGTAGCGAAGAACGTGCTGATATTTTAGTCTTGATCTAACTCCAGTGAAGTATTTCCAAAATCATGTCCCTGTCCTATTGCGGACAGCAGTGCTGTTGCCGATTGAATGGCATGTTCCTGCTAATCCAGCACTCAAGTTGTCAATTCCATTGGTCCACAAATGTATCATATATTTGTACATGCCTCTATAAAGTATCATGGCTATATAGAATACAAGATGAAAGAGAGATCATATTTTCCGTGCTCACTGTCTCTGCTGTTTCAGCAACGATGCACCTCTGAATTTCAGTGAAGTTCCCAATTGAACATTTGTCCAATAATCAAACCCTTTTACCACAGCATATACATCATCCTTGCACATCGCTCTGCAAGTTTTGGTAACCTTTCATGCCACGATGGCAGAGATATCAAGTCCGTAATGGTTGCTAGCCCTGCTGTCCAGAAATCAGCTAGCCACCCTGTTTTTGCAATCGTATTCCCCAGCTAACCGATGGTCAAAACATCATATTGTTTTACCATAACATACTCCATACAGTACCTAGTGACCCCACAAAATGGATCACCATTTGGTTCTGTTGTGACCATGCTCCTTGTCATCATAACTCCGTTGGTCGCCATCGGGTATGCTCAACTAGTGTACAAATCGCCATAATCATGCTTCCTTTTGATCTAGCATTCACCATAGTGTATCCACCTGTCAAAATATGTTTCATGTGTCCTCTAAAGAAATCCATAGTCATCAACAATAATTTATCTATAGATCATTGTGCTCTATAAATCCTCTAAGTTAGTCCATATCCATCATGTTTATTCCATTCATATCATTTATCAAAATATCCTAGCCTCTACATTTGATCTTTCATATATTTTAAATTGTGTCTTCTATTTTAGTTGTTTTCTTTTTGCGCTCAACGATCATAGTTACAACCCCTACGTGTTTTAAAACCTTTATGTCTAGTTTTATAAATAATGGCTGGTGTATTGCTTCTAGGTTTTGTCTATGATGCTTGTGATGGTTGTTGCTATCGTTAGAAGTGGAGCTATGGACGGATGATACAGATGAGTTGGAAAGTTGGATGGCAAGCTTTTGGAAGGCAAGTATAGCTTGAGTTTGATTTCTATGATCATGATCATGTAACTTGATTAATGTTTATGCAACAAATGTTAAAGATGACTTTTTAGCAACTTAAGAATTTATCTCGTAAGAGAACCTCCGGGATTTACAAGGCAAACCATGAGAACTACAAGGCTCGGTCTTAGCCCAAAGATCTTGATCTGTTCTAGTTCGTTAGCGCCTTACCGAAAGGGCAAGAGGGGGTGCCAAGTGAGGTATAGCTCTTGTCCCGCCGTGATGTGTGCCGGGCTGCGGTCATGTGTGTGCCACTCTCGGAGGAGAGCATCTATATCTACTTGGTCAATCCGAAACCTTAGCGGCTGCTACTTATTAGAATGACTAGTGAAAAGCTTCGTAGTGACCCCGCCAACCTACCTTGGAAGTGGGTCAAGAGGCCGATCACCTCGGGCAAAAGGGCAATCACGACTTGTGGTGAAAGTGTACACCTCTCGCACGTAGTTTAATAAACTGGTATACTAGCCTTGCTCAAGGACACGAGCGGCCTTGAAATCCTTACATAGATGATGACTTCCGATTGTTAACATGTTCATTGTTTACCGTTTTATGCTCTACATTATTTATGTTACATTGATCATGTGGTTATGGGATTACACTTGTTATACTTGTTGAGTTCGTCATGAACTCACCCTTGTTTTTCCCCACACCTCGGAGAAGAGTTAGGCTTGTGATCAACCAGATTACATAGATGATGACGTTGGATCCAAGTGGAGTCTACACCGAGAGATCACACACCTCTTGTCTTTTCCGCTGATTGCTATCTAAGGTTATATCTTTTATATTAAATACGTTGTATATATTAAGCATTGTTTACTGATACTACCTTTTATTTGTGGCTATATGTGAGATTTGACCCTTAAGGCTCACATATGGTGTATATCTGGTTTTGTCCTTAAAATCGGGTGTTACACAAGCTTAGCATCACTTTTGTTGAAATCAACTAAGTAAAACTTATTCTTGAGTTGACCCGTAAAGACAATAGAGGAATCCTCCCTCTTAAAGACTTCCACACCCACATCAGTGAAGAGACAATTATAGCCCATCTCACATAACTGAGAAACAGACAACAAGTTATACCGCACTGCATCAACATGTAAGACATTGGAAAGTGAATGCTCATGTGAAATAGCAACTTTACCAAGACCAACTACTCCCCCTGTAGAGTTGTCACCAAAGATGATATTATCAGTATGATCTGTTGTTGGGGAGTATGACACGAACATACTCTTTGCTCCGGTCATATGATTTGTACAGCCACTGTCGAGCACCCAACTTGACCCACCGGAGGAGTATGTCTCGCAAAACAGAATTAGTTCCTAGATTTAGGCCCCTAAGTTCTTGGGGCCTTGCAATGAAGCAACAAGAACTTTGGGAACCCAAATAACAGTATTTTTATAAATATTTCTGCCATTTCCAATGAACTTTGCAACCACACCACCCTTGCTGTTTTGCTGCAAAACAAAGTTAGAGTTCATCATAGAATCATTTGTTTTGGCATTGGAGTGGTTGGTCTTTTGTTTTGGATTGGCCCCCACTATTTTCTTCTTCTTCGGGGGTGACCTCGTCGTGCCTCGATGCATCTTCTTCTTGGGCTGGTTCTGAGTAGGGAAACTGGAGGTGGTCTTCCCTTTTCTGTGGGGGGTGACACTGCCGTCCTTCCCAGCAGCACTGCCGCCCGAGGGTGGCTGTGCTGCTCGGGGCAGGCTTTGTGTCACCTTCTGTGTAGACCTTCCTGTACCTGTCAGGCCCTTACTCATGAACTGAACACACTCATATCCATTTATTACCTTTCTCCCATTGGTTTTACCTCCATGAGTGAGTCCAAGCCCATCCTTGATTCTTGGATTTCTACCATCAATATACTTGGGCTTCTTTGCTTGTTCAGTCCTCTTTCCAACAAGTTCCTTACCCTTCTTGGATTTGATTTGCAGCAAAGCATTGAGCCGACTATTCTCCTTTTTCAACACTTCCAAGCTAGCAAGGTTAGTGGAACAAATATTTGCATCATTTTGACACTTGCCACACCCCTTGCTTGTTGAAGCTTTAGTAGTGTCATTTGAGCTAGAAGATACTGAGGTGCTCTCCCAAAGAGGACTATACTGCTCCTCAAGTTTGTTGTGCTTTTCACTTAAGAAACAATACTTTTCATTGAGTGCAATATTGACCTTCCTTGCAAGAGCTAGTTCTCTTTGAGCCTTTTGCAAGGTTTTGTTCAAAGACTCCATCTCACTATCTTTTAGTTCAAGAGCGTCCTTGCAGCCTTTATATAACACTTCGCTTTCTTCAAGAGTTTCATCCATTTCGGCTAGCTCAGCTGTGACACAATCTAACTCTTTCAAAGTTTTAGTGATAAAGATTTTTGTCTTAGCATCTAAGTTTTTTGAAAGTCTAGCACATTCTTTAACTCCACTTGACTCTTCCTCACTAGAGCTATCACTTAGATCACTACTAGAAGCATCACTAGGAGGAGGAGATGGTTTCTTTGATTTCTTTACCTTCTCATGCTTTCCCATAAGGCAAAGATGAGGTGGAGAATCATCATCATCAGACAAGTTGTTGAAGAGTCTAGGTGTGGGGGATGATGCTTGTATTACAATGGTTGCCATCTTCTCATCCTCATCACTTGACTCTTTAGTTGAGTCCCACTCATGCCCAATATGTGCTTCTCCCATTTGTTTGTATCTTCTCTTGTGCTCATGTTTGCCATCATTCTTCTCTTTCTTGTTCTTGATTGGACACTTCGCAACAAAGTGCTCGGTGCTGCCACACTCAAAACAAGTTCTCTTTTTCTTGTTGGAAAACTTTCTCTGAACAATCTTGTAGCCATTTCTTTAGCCCCTTGTGATAGTCCTTCAAGAATAAAGCCATATCATCAATCTTCTTGTAATCAGCCCCATCATCTTCATCTTCACTTGAGGAGGCACTTGAATCATAGTGTAGGTGAGTTTGCTTGTTCTCTTTGGGTTGACTTTTTGATGCTTGCTTGCTGCCCTTTTGCTTGCTGCTGCTTGTAGCCTTGCTTGACTTGTTTGCCTTGAGTGCTACCTCTTTGATCTTCAACCCATCAAGCTTGGTTTGCAACTCACCAAGCCTCTTTCTTTCATTGGCTTCTTCTCTTTGCATATCAAAGGTTAGAAGTCGTCCAAGTACATCATTTGGAGTGAAGTGCTCAAACTTCGTCTTGTCGCTAATCAAGGTGACCACTGTCTCATTTCTTGGTGAATAGGCTTCCAACATGACCTTGACTACCTTGTGATCATCAAGCTCACTATCACCAAGACCTCTTATCTTGCCAACCAACACCATCAACCTATCAAACATTTCTTGTGCCCCTTCTCCTTCATGTATTACAAACCGGTTGAGCTTTGCCATCAAGATCTCAATCTTGGCCTTCTTCACTTTGTCCACACCTTCATAAGCAAGGATCAATGTGTCCCAAATCTGCTTGGCCACATTGACATTCATCACCCGGTTGTGCTCATTACCATCAAGTGCACTAAGAAGGACGCTTGTTGCTTGGTTGTTGAGTTGAGCAGCCATTAGTTCTTCATTTGTTGGCTGCTTGGAGTCTTCAGGCTATCCATAACCATGCTCGACAACCTCCCAAAGACCTGGATGAATACCACCAAGATAAGCCCTCATTATATGCTTCCACTTGGCATAGTTGGTCCTATCGAAATGAGGCAACTTTCCCTGTGGGGACATTGATGAAAGACTTGCGATCATGGTTAGACAAATAAGAATAATTAAAGGATACAGCGGAGTATTTCTTCTTGTTGTTGCTGCTGTCCTTCATCTTGCTATCCTCCTTCTTGCTCTTGTTCTTGCTTTTGTTGGAGGAGTGATATGACACATCATCATCACCATCGTCTGAGCTACTAGAGAGCTCACAAGATGATGATATATGTTCTTCTTTCTTCTTCTTCTTTTCTTCCTTGGCAAGTGCATTTGCCTTTCTTCTTTCTTCTCTTTGCTCTCTGATGAGTCTTCTAGCTTCTTTTCTGCCCTTCTTCTCATCGAGTGCTCTTTTCTTCTTTATTGCTTCTCTTCTTTCCTTCTTCCTTCTTCTTCTTTTGGAGTCATTCAACTCAGGGTCTGTGGTCTTGCTAGTGGCATACCCAGCAGATGACACTGATAACTCACTGCTAGTGTCCGAAGTGTGTACATCAACACGCTTTGACTTGGATGCAGTCTTTGATGCCGCGGCCTCATCCATACTTTATGCGGTTAAGCGTATACGAAGTAACCAAGCTCTGATACCACTTGTAGGATCTCTGGATGGGTAAATGGCCTAGAGGGGGTGAATAGGCCTGTCAAAAATCAACTCGAGTAGATGTTAGAAGCTCGGGCGACACTGTCGCTTAACCTGGGCGACACTGTCGCCTGACAGATACAAACTTGCTAAAGCTGAAACTTGACTGAGACAATCTACTCACTAGCAGTAATCTACTGACAGAAAACTAGCACCAAGTCCAGCTCAAAGACTGGCTCCCACAGAAGGTAGAGAAACTTTAGGATCTAGAAAAACAACCCTAGCAACTACTCAACAACAGGAACAGCAGTAAGTAAAACTGAAGCATGCGAGACAAGCTATTTATCCCGTGGTTCAGCTCACCACAAAAGGCTTGCCTAAGTCCACGTTGTTGAGGTATCCACAAAAGGATTGGATGTCACCACAAAGGTTGGTCCTTCCCTCGATCTCAAGTCAAGAAAGTTAACTCTTAAGGTGAGAGGGTGATTTACTTTGCCGTAGGGTGAGGTTACAAACCTCCCAAGGTTGCCACACGAGTTGGCAACTCAAGGGCGACGCCTAGCCATCTAGGAGCAAGCTCCAAGAGTAACAAACCCTTGGGTTCATCGGTCAAACGTGCACCAAATGCTCTCAATCTTTGGGAATTAGTGGATCTACTCTTCGATTGGAGTTTGTTGCCTTTTTCCTCAAGATTTGCTGGTGGAGATTGCAGATCGGCTTGAGGAAGGTGGGAGCTCCAATGGAGGAGACAGGGAGAGCTTTGGTCTATTCAAGATTCGAGTGAATGGACAGAGGAAGAAGATGACAATTGTGAGAGAAGGCCGTTGTATAAATACTGGTCCGTTCCCAACGGTCAACAGTGGGTGACACTGTCGCCCATTAAGGGTGACACTGTTGCCCCTACCAAAATAGCTCAAAAGAATTAGAATTTTGGCTGGCTGCTTTGGTTGGGTGTAAGGATGTGTTTGGTGTAGATTTGAGCATCTGGTTGCACACTTGACCAACTATCCTACAATCCCCCTTGATAGTACGACTTTTCCTAAACTCAAGATTCAAAAGTAAAACGAAATTAAACTTCCTGAGTCCAGCAAGCCATCCTTCAAGCACTGAGGGTTCCCCTACAACCTGTTCATCAACATCCTTTTCCATTCCCTACTTGTCATCTCGATAAATCTCATTAGGTCCCTAATTCGGTGATCATCAACACCAAAACCCACAAAGTGGCTTGATTGCACTTATAGGAACTCTTCAATAGTTTAAGTACCTACAATGCATTTTACTCGATTAGAAAAGTATGACATCTCAACTCCTGAGTTCTTTCATTCCTATACTCTTCCTATCCTAATCTTTTTTTCATCAACCTATCCTTTAGCTCCTTCCAATTTTGCTTTAAAGGAGCTGCTAGAAAAGTGATAATTATTGGATTTATTTATCAATAGTCACTTTGATTGAAAGGATCTTAAGTTGGAATCATGTTTATAAGTGTTTGAAGAGCTTATATTTAGTTTTGTATTGATCTAGAAGTATGACAAATAATGGGTACAAGACTATTTAATTGTGGTTTATATTTTGTGCACAAACCTTAGGAGAGGGAGGCGCTGCGTGGCTTAAACCCTATTCCACGTTCTTGTCAAGGAAAAAAGCAGGAGAGGGAGGCGCGGCTTAAAACCAGGTCGTTGGTCCAATATCCCCCCCGTACCCCATAAGCGAAGGCCCATCTCGTGTTCCTATCCCATTCCAGCAGGAATGGGCCCTAGTTTTTAACCCACAAGCAAAGGCCTATAAAAAAGAACTAGGGCCCTGCTCCACGCCCCATGTTGCCTCGCAGCGCCGCACCGGCCGTTGAGGTAGCCGAGCACCGGCCTCCACGGCTGCCGGGTCTGTTAACGCCCAGGCCCCAGGCGGCCAGGCGCGTGCAGTAGCACGGCCGCAGACGGCCAGGACCACGGGCCAGATGGCAGCCACTGCATCTCTAGCCCCCTCCGAGGCTTCGTCTCCATCTCGTCGCTCTCAGTCAGCCCTCCCTCGATTCCTCTCACTCTCCGGCTCCCTCAGTTCTCGTATGATGACCACCGGTCTCCAGATTTTAATGTTCTTTAGGGAAAAAAAAAAGAAAAAAAAAATCAGCTGAGAATATTTAGTTGAAGATTTTGGTGTCTGCTACCTGATTGTTGCAGCCCTTGCTTTGAGACGGTCTGAAGCTTATGAAATTTTGTCAGTACATATGGATCCAAGTAGGAGTGTTAGACCACTAATTATCTGTATAACGCTCCTCAATATGGCTTGATATTTGAGTTGCTCGCTTGCACAAAGTTTTCTATATCGCATTTGATTGTTCAGTAGTTCTTTTAGTTACATGTTCTTCCAAGAAGTGAAAAAGCACAAATTTTATATTACAGTCTTGTTTCTAATTTCATATTTGCACCAGGTCATCATACATGTATGTTTTTGTTGGGTGTGAACTGATTTGCTAGCAATGCTTCTTTCCTTCTTCAGATGTGTGAAAATATAGGCAGGTCTATCTTTTAAGAACTGAGAATGGATATTTGCACTACGATGGCGACATATCTATTAGAAATTTTGTTAGTTCAACCATTATATCTATTAGAAATTCTATCTTCATTTTAGTTATTTCTATATGTAGCATTAACGGGGGTAGGGGCATAGTGGTTAGTTTTAACTGCTAGGTAGAGCCCTAGTCTTTTGCAAGTTCTGGGTCTGCCACTGTGCCTACTGGCTACAGTGGTAATAACTAAGGTACCTTATTTTTACATCTGCTTGCCCCTAACTATGACCATTCTTGAATTTTCGAATTTCCAATAAGTTCCATTTCCATGTCTCTCTTCGGCCACGGACATGGTGCCACCATCATCCCTACCTAATGCCTTCTTTTGTCTTCTTCATTCACTAAACCTTATCAAGTCATGTAAAAATATAACCCCACACGCATTCAGGTGAACTTGGTGCTTTCCATTTGATTGTCTACTAAACTGACTCCGCATCCATTCTTCTTCTTGCAGTTTCAGCTGCAGCAAGTCAGCCATTGCTCCAGAGATGCACGTGTGGTTCTCTCATATCTTTTAGTACACAATGGCATCGATCATATTTGGAGCAATAAATGTTCACATGCTCTCTCAGCGATTGCGGACTTTGGGCGAGACGTTTCACCATGGTCCTTTTAATCGTAGCGTGCAGCGGAGGTGGAAAAAGCCTGTCGATTCAGCAAGAACACGTCTTGAAGGAAGAACAAGGGATCATAGGCTGGACAAGCTAATGGTTCAGCTGAGGAACTTGAGACTGGCCTTGGCTTTGCACGAGGTGATATCTCAGCAGAGGAACGGATATGCGTCTCTGCAGCTTCTCTCAAAGTGGAGATATGAGGTCGGGTTGAACATTGAGATTGGCGCTTTCCTGAAGAAATATCCCCACATTTTTTAGATTTATGTGTACCCTGTCAAGAAAAAACACTGCTGCAAGATCACACAGAAGATGGCCGACTTGATCGCAGAAGAAGATGCTGTCATCAGGGAGAGTGAGGTTGACATAGTTCAGCGGCTGAAGAAACTTCTCATGCTCCCTGTGAATGGGACTCTGAATATGCATGCACTATGGCTCATAAGAAGAGAACTTGGGCTTCCTGATGATTACAGGTCCTCTATACTGCCGAACCATCAACATGATTTACATCTTGAACCCCCAGATACTCTGTCACTTGTCTCTAGGGATGAGGCATTAGCTGAGGCCAAGGTTGAAGAATGGAGGAAATGGGAGTACATAGAGAAATGGATAGCTGAATCAGAGACAAAATATGCTTTCCCAATCAACTTCCCAACCGGATTTAAGATTGAGAAAGGTTTCAGGGAAAAACTCAAGAACTGGCAGAGGCTTCCCTACACCAAACCTTATGACAAGAATGATTCGCATCCGATCTGCAACATGGAGCGGCTTGAGAAACACATTGTCGGTATTCTAGGCTGCAGTCAATGCATGTATGGGCTGGTATCGGGTAGCTCTTTGATTGATGTCGGACCGGTCAAATCTATCGAACAGAGACCACGGACCAAATCCTCCGACCCAAACAACACCTACTACGTACTCCGTCCACAATGCAATTGTGATGCACAATTAATTATTATGGCCAAACTGTTGGGGGAAGTGCCCTTGAAAATCCGTTGCCCAAAACTGTTCAAGATTTGTCATGACCAGGACATATCTATCCATGCTGCGGGGCAATGTGATTGGGGTCTAAGCTACAGGAGAAATTTTGAAGAAACTGAAGCACAAGAGTGGTCAGAGATGATGGCTTAAATTTGCTAGGGGGGAATTGCTTTGAATGAGGAAGATGATAAAATTGTGTGGAAGTTGGAGCATTCAGGGAAGTTCACATCAAGAAGCATGTACAGGCTTATCACTTTCCCTGGAATGTTTGATGTGGAGATGTTGGAAACTTGGGCAGCAAAAATTCCACTGAAAGTCCAAATATTTCTCTGGATGGCTTGGCAGGATAGGATACAGACAGTACAACAGCTGAGAAGAAGGAATTGGGATGAAGATTTGGGATGCAATTTTTGTGAGACTTCCAATGTCCTATTGCTATTGCCATGTTGGGTTAGGGATAGCCTGGGATGGCCGAGGATCCCAACCTCAATTGCCACTTTTCAAAATATTTTAACTGACTCCAGTAGGAAGGGGGCAGGGGGATTTGTGGTGGATTATGGGGGGCTGTAGGCAGTGGCGGACCTAGAATTCCAACGTAGGGTATGCAAAGGATATAACAAAGGATATTAAAATGAAAAATAAAAACAAAGATGGGGCAACTAGGGATCGAACCAGTGCCCTTTCACTCAACATTCAACAATCTTACCACTAGACCAACATGATTTGTTACATTCTATTAGTTTATAAATTATTTTTATCCTCTTAAAGCATAGTATTAAGTAACAAACATGGCCCACAGGGTATGCAGTGGACCACCTAGCATACCCTGTGGGACCAGCCTACAGCCTGTAGGCTGGTCTCTTTGGAAAACTAGCTAGAAATGACATGGTTTTTCTAATACTTCGGTTAAATCACCTAAACAGGTTGCCTACAAGATGCTGGGTTTGCTGAAGTAATGGAGGGTGCTGGAGAAGGACAACCCCAGGAAAGATGTGTGGTTGGAAAAGTTGAAGGAAGGGATAACAAGATGGTGAACTGCGCCTGGTCAACTTCTGCAAGAGGCTTTTTTTGTTATTAGGATCAGTGCCCGGGGCGGTTATGGCGTGTCGATGTCATGTCTTGATCTCTTTTTGCAACCAATTGATCTCGGGATGTTGTGTTTGCTTAGTAAGAGTCATTAGGAGAAACTGTGTTTTTTTTTTGAGCTTCGTGTAGAGCTGGTATCCCCAGCTAATAAACAGTTACCTTTTCAGCTTTCAATATAAAATAGGCATAACACTTTTGATCTATAGTGCAATAATTGGATTCATGCCTGTCAAATTACTTCAAGTTTAATCAAACGGGAACTGCTCCGGTACTCCCTTCTCTAAAAATAGCACGAATCTCAAAAGAGCTAATTAAATAAATAATAATAATTTTCTATAGATCTGTTGCCTGGGTTGTTGTCCAATCTAGCCCAGCCCAGCCCGTTCGCTCTGCTCCGTTAATTAGTTGGAGACGGCATCACGAGTAACAACGGCCAGAGTGCGGACGCTCTCTACTCCCCGTCCTCTCCTCGATCAGCGATCAGGCCGAGCTTGTCGTCCAACGAGAGACGAGTTGGCTTCTCCCCGTCGTCGGCTGCATCCACGCCATCTGAACCAAAGAAATACAGATGCCGGGGACAACAACTCGACAAGACTATGTCGCAGGCGTCGTACAGCTAGCGCTGCACCTTGCGCAGCGCCATGAATCATGATGGTGCGGGTGCCTGTGCGGAAGGAACACCACCGCCATGGTGATTGAGTCCTCCTGTGATGGATTTCGTATTCAAGGTCATCATGGCGACGTCAGGTGTCGTGCTCCAGAATTTGCGGGCTGCATTACACCGCTGGAACGGGCCAAGATTATAAAGCTTTAATTTGGCATGCACGGCATGGCGGCTGGGAGGGGTGGAGGTGCCAGTGGCCCGACAAAATCGGAGGACGGGGAGGAGTACAGACCGTCCGTTAGGCGCTGCTGCCCACAACACCGTCTCCGAGTAATTAACGGAGCAAAGTGGACGGGCTGCTGGGCTTGGGCCCAAGCGTGTAACCAGGCAACAGATTAAACAGAAAGTAATTAATTTCTTTAATTGGCTGCTTTGAGATTAGTGCTATTTTTAGAAGAGGGAGTACCGGAGCAGTTCCCCAATCAAACTATTAATATTTATGTTTCTAAATAAATTTATTATTATTACTAATCTAATGCTACTTTTTTAATAAAAAGTGTTAATACATTTTTTTATAAAACTTCATTCAAAGTTCGAACCATTTGACTACTCAATAAGTAAGGGTCGTGTTCAGCTGGTAGAAAAGCCGACAGATTTCGGCATATTCAATACTGGTTCGTGAGAAGAAATAAGCCGAAACCTGCCGAAACTTGCCGGTTCTGGATCAGCTAAACAGGACCAAGAATTGCATATTTCTCTAGCTAGAGGGAAAAGTCTAAACTATGAAACCGTTTACTTTACTCTCGAACTTTTCAAAACCATCTATTTACCCCGCACGGGGTTTTACTGTGGTTTTGCTATCAGAACGATGGTTTTGTTTTTTATTTGTTTTCATTGAATCTTTAAAAAATCATAGTAAATCAAGAAAAATCATAAAATAAAAAATTCAATTTTATTGGACTCCACATGAGTAGATCTACACAAAGTGAACATTCAATTTTTGCTATAACATTTTTGGATTTGTTCACGGTAAAGCTACAACAAGAACTTTGTACTAAATATATTATATATTCACTTTGTGTAGACCTACTCACGTACAGTTCAACAAAATCAGATTTTCATTTTATGATTTTTTGTAATTTATTGTAATTTTTTAAAGATTCAGCAAAAATAAATAAAAAACAAAACTATTGTTACTATATCAAAATCACTATAAAACATTGCCTAGGGTATTAAATAGACGGTTTTGACAAGTTAAGGGATAAAGTAGATGGTTTCATAATTTGAGGGTGAAGTAGACCACCCTTGTCAGGTGGGGGGTTAAGTAGACTTTTTCCTTTCTCTAGACAGAGAGAATAGTGTTTGGTTTCTCTCACCCAGTTTAGTCACTTTTAGTCACCCCTTAGAACTAAAGGAGACTAAACTACTTTAGTCAATTTTAACAGAGGATGTTTAGTATTTTTGGAACTAAAAGTGACTAAATTTTTATTAAAGTTTAGAGACCCTAAACCAAATCGGACCTAAACGTGGCTACGTGACGATGCTTGTCGCACTGGGCTAAGGTTATTGGTCTCCATGTTGATGGCAACAATGTTACTTGCCACTATTTATGTTGACTGATCACTTCTAGCCCATTTGTAAATGCCTCCGGACAAGACAAACATCGCGCGCGTCCACTCCATGAACAATCTCCAAGAGCAACGGCCACCGGAGCTTGATCAAAAAAGAGCAATGGCCACGAGCCGGATGTTGAAACTCCAGTTTGACACCTCGAGAAAAGATAATAAGATGATTATTTTACCATTAACACATATATAATTACAAAATAATAAAAATCTGGCTATCCTACTTGTTTTGGTATATTGGTCATCACATAGATTTCTCTTATTTTTTGCATAGTATGATTTCTTTTGATGGATGGCCAATGTTTTTTTCAACCATTGCAAAATTTCTCTATGTATAAACGTGCAGATGCCCACCATACAAGTAAACCTCCTTTTTACTCCGATCCTTGACACAGAGCTGAAGCACGAGGTGGAGGGAGGATATCACAAGAGCAACCATCAAAATTGCAAATCTAAGAGACAAGCTTTTGCTTTTGATTATTTCTTTAGTGGAGGTGACTCTAGAAGTTAAGTTCTTGTCTTTCAAACAACTCTTTAAATTTTAGTACTAGATTGCCTATTTATTAATTAGGTTCTAGTTTCTCTCTCTCCATGAATAGTGTCATGGCAATTAGACATGAAATTTGGCCTTAGGATAAATTGACTAGGCGAACAAGATCTCTCAAAATTTTAGGTGCTATGTCTTTCATTTTTTAGTGGAGATTAGTTTTGGATCTAGACCTAGACATATATGCGTGGGGAGTTTTAGAGTGGGTTTAAATAATTGCTTTTATTGTGATGGCATAAGGGAACCACGACCTGTGGTTAAAGATATATGATCATGTGGTTATTCGGGCTTCTGACTTGTTGCTACCCAATTGCTAAAATTATAACTCTCTGAAAGCTAATTGTCATGTTATATTTGTTGAGTACGACATGTATTACGCTTGTTGCTTTACTTTTCACAACTTGGACAAAAAAAAAAATCCCGGGTGGGTACACCATATGGTGGAGCTAGTGAGTTTTTTGGGAAGTGCTAGGCGTATGAATCCCCAAGTCAACCGTCCTTGTGGCTTTGGAGCGGATTTTTGTAATACTGCAATGAAGATAATTTATTTCATTTCTTCAGTAGTGCCATGAAGATATACAAAGTTCATAAATGCAAAAGTAGTTTAAATGCATGTATCATAAGTGTAGGCCTATGACACATGCAGTCAAACTATTTTTGCTTTTATCAGCTATGTATGTCTTTATAGCACTACTATAAAAATCTCTATCATAATTTAGTTAAAAAATTATGATAGAGATTTATGTAGTACCGCCACAATGACATACATAGCTCATAAAATCAAAAATAGTTTGACTACGTGTGTTATTGAACTACACTTATTAGTTTTTACTTCTGCGGTAGTGCCATATATGATGAGAAATAGTTTGGCTGCATGTGCCATATATATATATAACTAAAAATAGTTTGACTGCATGGATTCGTGGAACTTTATTCGCTTTCCACTGCCGGATTATGCGCAAAATCAGCTTTCACGCTGTGTTGCAATTATGAGACTGCCCCCACGGCTCGCCACATGCATAGCAGAACTGGAAGCCACACCTACATAATGAATACAAGAAGTTATGTTGCCTTGAGAACAATTTTCTATCAATTTGATGTACGTACAAGAAAGCAAATTAACTGCTCGAAGTTACACCATCCAATCGGAAGTACCTAAATCAAACATTTTTAACTTTGATCAAGTTTATGGAAAAATTAAATGTATCAACATCAAATTAGTTTCATCAAATCTACCAAGGAATATACCCTAATTGCCTATTTATTTGGTATTACTGTAGATAATACTATATTTTCTATAAACCTAAAAGTTTGATTTAGAACGACAGAACTAAAAACTAAAACATTATAGGTCTTAAATTCGCAACGAGGGAGTAGATTTAGTTTCACCTGCAAGTCATGTGCACACAGCCGTCGCGTTTGTCGACAAAGAACTTGCAATGGGGGCACCTCTTCCACTTCTCACCCTTCGCCATCTCCAGCACCACCAAGTCCTCCTTCCCCTTGTCCCCAGGTGCTAATTGCCCATACTCGGCACAGCTAATGCCAGCGTGCCATGGCACGCGGCACCGTGCACAGAACAGCCTCCTGCATGCCGGGCACTCCGACTCCGGCACGTCGCCGCCGCGATCGTCCACCAAGATCTCCGAGCAGTCGTTGAAGGGGCAGTAGCAGAAGTTGCCGGCTCCCTCCACCATGGACCTGCACAGTGCGGCGCACCAGGCCTCGAAAGCCTCGCCGGATATGATGCCTTGGCAGAGTTCGGGGTCAAGGACGTTGCAGCAGTCCTCCCCGTCCCCCGGACACTTGACGTCGGAGATGCGGCCGCCTTGGGTCTTTGCGCTGATGTAGCCGGAGAGGCAGGCTGCGCAGAAAGCGTGTGCGCAGCCGCGACTTGCATGGTGCACGTGCGACGGTGGCACGTAGTCCAGGCAGATCTTGCAAGTTACCACCACAGTTGCGTCGTCTTCCCCGGTGGCAGGGGCTGCAACTGCAAGAGGTGGCGGAGGCAAGGAGGAGGAGGAGGAGCTACACTCAGCTACAGCAAGCACGGGCGTCTCAGCAGCTGCTGTGTCATTGTTGACAGTGTGGAC
The DNA here is from genome assembly GCA_018135685.1 of Themeda triandra. Taxonomy (NCBI): domain Eukaryota; kingdom Viridiplantae; phylum Streptophyta; class Magnoliopsida; order Poales; family Poaceae; genus Themeda; species Themeda triandra. The sequence goes on along the minus strand of JAENPR010001231.1, from coordinate 17,297 downwards.
GACGACGGCGGTATCAAGTTGTGGCATGAGCGATGATTGTGCCGCAGTCGCTGCCATGCCGGAATTAACAATCATCGCCATGGCAGAGGAAACAATCACCTCTTGGAGCTGGAGTTCCGCGGCGTACTCCTCGTCGGATATCGCCATGACCCGGTCATCGGCAACCATGAGGTCAGCGTCGTCGCCAAAGGAAGAAGTGGCAGCCATATCGATCAGCTTGTCAGCTTTGTGGGAGAAGAGGGCGGCTACCTCTGGAACGAAGCTGTTTTCTGGTCTCCAGAATGGATGGACCCATCTATATGTAGAGCAACAAAAACGTACGGTAACATAGCTGTTGGACTTATCCTCTTTCATGCCAGGACTAATTGTTAGTCACCTAAAAATTAGTACTAGGCCATCCAAACAGAGGAACTAATGAGTGAACTAATTTTTAGTCCACACACCTCAATTAACAACTAGTCCATTAGTTGGCCATATCTAGCTAATAGGACTAAAAGGAGCCACTGGATTGAGAAATGGCATCACTGCCCTCCCCTACGCTATCTCCCCCTTTTCTCTCTCCTCTCCCAGGAGCATAAGAGTCTTTGTCTAGGAATACTACTAGCTACTAGTCTATGTATCCAAACAGTTAGGACTAAACTTTGGTCATCTAAAAATTAGTTCTAACATGTAGTGGATTAACAACTAGTGCTAGGCGATCCAACTTTGGAGTGCATCATAATTTTATGATAACCTTATGTTTTTTTACCACCATTGGTCCTTGGACATTTGGAAAGGAATGAGAAACACTTATTTTATTCAGTCGCACTAGCTATAGGTCTTAGTTATTTGAAAAGGAATGAACTAGTTCTATCATTTTCTCACTCCTTACGTTTTTGTTTGGTTTGTGGTTTAGAGTTAGTACTTGGTCCATCACCAACTCCCTCGTAAGCCAAAAATTAGTACAAACTTGAGGAATGGAGTCATTTCACCAAATTTCATGCGATAAACTTATCATGCACCACCTCATCGAATGTGGTGGTTCCTCAAAACAAACATCTTATTACTTTTTACATATGCGTTTCTTCTCCTCAATCAACAAGTATTTGAAGGACCATATTTCTTTCTTACAAATGTGTTTTTTTTTCCGTGAATGAGCAAATATTTGAAGGACCGTGCATCTTTCTGAGAAGAAACTGAAGATAATGCCTTTTGTCTTTCCCTTTGATGCTATATTCGAGACCAAGCAAAAGCTTGACTTTCTTCCTCGGCTGAGATAGTGCGCTTGTGACTTTGTAACTGAGTACCAATTGCATTGCTTATAGAACAAACATCTTATTACCTTTTACATATGCGTTTCTTCTCCGACAATCAACAAGTATTCAAAAGACCTTATATCTTTCTTACAAATGTGTTTCTTCTCTGAGAATGAACAAATATTTGAAGGACCGTGCATCTTTATGAGAAGAAACCGAAGATAATGCCTTTGTGTTTCGCTTCGATGCTATATTCAAGACCAAGCAAAAGCTTGACTTTCTTTGACCACTCCACATTGCGCGAACCTGGCTGAAGTACTGGCTGAGATAGTGCGCTTTTGACTTGTAACTGAGTACCAATTGCATTGCTTGTAGGTTGGTCCTAGAATGCAAAGACTATAACCACAAGTGCGATTTGTACGTTACTACCGTGATCAGTTGATATCATACGAAGCTAATGTGACAAGTCAGCATTTGGATGTGCTAAGGGCGGGTTAAGCACAGCTTCAGCTATGAGATCCAAGTTAAATCTGTAGTTTGTAGATTAAATTAAAGTGGCTTAAATATTTATATTTAGTCTAAACTATACATAAAATGAATCATCTATACACTCTTACTGTATCTCAAGCTCTAGATCTAAGATTCTTTGTAGCTACAAATACCTATCTCCATGGATTTTTTTTTTTTTTTTTTTTTTTGGAGCCAGAGCATTGCCAAACATGACCTAAGTAGTTATACTTTTATTGTTGTTGACTAAGCATAGTGGCTATATACATTAGTTTTGCACATTGATGGATAAAAATATTGTTACTGACATTGAAGCATGGAAGGAAGCATATGTATTTTAAACAAGAATCATCATATTTTTTGGCTTGAATTTGATGTTTTATTCGGATTGATTTAATTTAATGAATCAATAAATACATTTACCAATGATGAATTTAGATATCTTGACCATGAAGATTGACTAGTAGTGACTGAAAGATAAAGACTACTGGTACTATCGGATATGCTTGGTGACCAAAAGCATAACATTCTTGGCAAAGTTCCAAGGTGTACTGGTGATTTGTTCTGTCGTATTATGGGATAAATCTTTATGCAGAATTTAGGTCCTCTTGCTCATCTTCTTACTGCATTTATACACTTACTCTATGTTTTTGTGTGACTTTGTCTTCCTAGAGTACTAATATGGTAGGCTAGATTGGTAGAATTGCTCTAGGTTACAAAACTACTTGTAGTTTTGGAATACACTTGTTGAATCTTAGTGCATATCTAGGCCAGTTTGGTAGTGCTCCAAATTGACTCCCCACCGCTCCTGCTCCTGCTCCCTCACTCTCTAGACTCGGAGCCGCACCGTTTGGTAGTGCTCGCACGACAACTCTAGCTCTTGCAGCAACAAAGGAAGAGGAAAGCGAGCGAGCGTGAGGAGGAGGCGCAGACGATGGAAAGGGGCACCACGATGGCCATGGAGGAGGAGCACGACAGATCTTGGTGTACGCTACGATGACGGGATGGATCTCGGCGAGTGCAGCAAAGAAAGGTGGAAGGGGGAGGGGGGGGGTGGCGTGCGGAGGCGTTTTGGCAACGCTTCTCGGCTTCTCACGCGGAGCTGTATGAGCACTACCAAAAAGGGTCCTAGATAGCTACTTACAGGTTTATTTGAGTAAAGTTTTTTAATTTTTTTGGGTCCGGGTGACTTGGTTAGTTTATATATATATGCCTTAGCTTCAAATAACTTTTCTTTGGAATCTATATAGATATATATATCTATTTTGTGACGCAGAATAATTCGTGTCCTATACGATCCAATTGATATTTCTTTGATTTTTTTAATTTGAGTTGTAGTTTTGTTGTTGTTCTTGATATAAAAACTCCTCTTTTAATCCAAGCCGCATTCTAACCGGGTCCACTTAATTAGATTTTGCTTATTTCTCTTGATTAACATATATGTGCAGGAATTTTCTCAAAGGGCCTAATGAGATGTAGATTTTCCGTTTAACACAGGATAATCTTCTCATATAGAGTGTCCAGTTGGATAGTCATACAGATCGATGTACAATTACAGGTTACTTAGCTTCTTACAAATGCATTTAATCTCTTCTCTGGCAAGCAACGAATATTGGAAGGACGATGCATATATCTTTCTGCAAAGAAGCTGAAGATAATGCCTCTTTTGTCTTTCCCTGATGCTTTCTTCGAAACAAAAGCAAAAGAGAGTGCGCTTCCACCGCTTCACACTGCGGGAACCTGGCCAAAATGGTGGCTGAGATAGTGCGCTTGCGACTTGTAACTGCCAGGTGCCAGCCAGTTGCTTTGCTTGTAGGTTGATAGCAGCGTGCAAGACTAACCAGCGGGTCATGTACATGGAATTGATATATTTCATTTGCAGGGCTACCATGATTATCAGCTGACTTCTAAATTAAAACGAATGTTAACACATAAATATTTCGATTCTGAGTGTTTAACATATTAATTAACACATGCAATAGAACTTGTGTGTACTTACTGTTCTTGTATATTTTCTTCTCCAAATTAAAATTCTGCATCACAACTATTTATTAAAGCCTACGCTGTTACCCGTTGTAAGAAAAGACGATGTTACAAAAGCTGATGTCGTTATCTGTCACCGGGCCATGATTTAAAGGGTGTGCTCGTTTATCGTTCCACGCTACCTTCTTCACTAAGCATCAGAGCTTGACTTAGTCGATTGACTTATGATGTGTTGGGTTGAGGAGCGGACCGGGATGGAACCGATCCATCCCGCTTTCATGGATGTTTGGTTGCGAAACGAGTAGAATGGAGCGGTTCCTGAGTGGAAATATTCAAGCAGGATTCGGGATGCGCTCGCTAGCACTCTCAAATTGGCCAAACGTGCTCGTCCCACCGAGAGGCCGTCTTGCTCCATCTGTCTATTTCTTTCACGCTCACCTCCATGCGAGCAGGGCAGGCCGGCGTGGCTAGGTGGTGGCGCAAGCATGGTAGAGGCGGCACGAGTGGGTGGGCTGGCGCAGCTTGGCGGCGGCATGAGCAGTAGGGCACCCGAGCAGGGCTAAGGGTGCGGCTGCTGCAGGCGGCTGAGTCGGGCCAAGAGGCAGATGCCACTAGTACAAGCCGCATTTGTTGAGGCGGTTGGGCCAGCCGCCTCTACTCTTCCATTGCTAGAAATTAGCGATTTGTGGTGGCGGCTGCCCAGGCAGCCGGCCTAGAAATAGGATTTTTTGAGGCCACCTCTACAAATCGTTTCCCAGAAATTATCCAAAAAATCATAAATCTGGCCAAAAATAGCTAAAGAAAGTCATGCGAAAAAAGCACACGCTGCGCGCTAGCTAGGATTCGAACTGCCGACCTATGGCCTCGCGTGTAACTTCTGTAACCACCCCACCCAAAAGACAGTCAAGTCCATAAGGCATATTCATTCTCCTCCTATTCTCTTTTCGGGATTTTAAAATGAGTATTTGGGACACTAAATGAATTCAAATAAAAAAGTTTTGAACTACAAATTTATAGATATTGTCGAGATCTACAACTTTGGTTCTGGTCATTTCTCCATCTGAATTCATTTAAAAAATTGAATTTCAAATGTGAAAAATTCAAACATAATTTTTCTTGGATAAATGATTTCAACTGAAAAAGTTGTCAATTATAAAGTTGTATAACTCTTCGAGATTTATAAATTTAGTTTTTATCATTTCTCCATTTGAAGCCATTTACAAAATTCAAATTTTACAAAGTGCTACACCTACTTTTAGAGACGGCCCTAGATCCAGCCTCCTCTACAAATCGATTTTTAGATCCAACCGCCTCTAGAAATCCATTTATAGAGGCAGCTGCATCTTACGCCGCCTCTAAAGATTGGGCCATTTGTACAGCTGAAAATAGCAATGGTGGTTCTAGGTTGGAATTGCTTTTCATTGTACTACTATGAGAAGTAGATTTTCCGTTTCATACAGGAAAATCTTCTCATATGGATATTCATACAGATCGATGTACAATTACAGATTACTTAGCTTCTTACAAATGCATTTAATTTCTTCGCTAGCAAGCAACGAATATTGGAAGGACGATGCATATATCTTTCTGCAAAGAAACTGAAATAATGCCTCTTTTGTCTTTCCCTGATGCTTTCTTCGAAACAAAAGCAAAACAGAGTGCGCTTCCACCGCTTCACACTGCGGGAAACTGGCCAAAATAGTGGCTGAGATAGTGCGCTTGCGACTTGTAACTGCCAGCCAGTTGCTTTGCTTGTAGGTTGATGGCAGCGTGCATGACTAACCAGGGGGTCCTGTACATGGAATTGATATTTTTCATTTGCAGGGCTACCATGATCACCAGCTGACTTCTAAACTAAAACGAATGTTAACACATAACTATATCGGTTCTTACAAGGAGTGTTTAGCATATTAATTAACACATGCAATAGAACTTGTGTGTACTTACTGTTTCTTCTCCAAATTGAAATTCGTGCATTACGACTATTTATTAAAGCCTGCGCAGTCACCCGTTGTAAGAAAAGACGATTTTATGAAAGCTGATGTCGTTATCCGTCACCGGGCCATGATTTAAAGGTGCGTGCTCCTTTGTCCTACCACGCTACTACCTTCTTCAGTAAGAATCAAAGCTTGACCCAGAGGCCTGCCCGTAGCTTATTGTATCGTACAGCAAAGAAAAAAAAGTCCGCATATTACGTCCCTCAATTTTGGCAAAAGTTCGCTCTTTCTCCCTTAACTCAAAAAGGGGCAAAACACCTCCCTCAACTTTTAAAACCGTTCATATTACCTCCCTGGTCCGCTTTATAAGCAGTTTTGAAGGCGGTTTGTCTTTTTCTTTTCTACTTATTTTAGCCGAATCATTGAAAATCATAGTAAATCACAGAAAAATCATAAAATAGAAATTCTAATTTTGTTGGACTCCACATGAGTAGATTTATATATTGAATATAATATGGTATACTTTAGTATAAAGTTTTTATTGTAGCTTTAGATCTATGCTTTTCTATAAATAATTGAAATAATTCATAGCTATAGTTGAACTGTAGTTATTGTATGGTGACCCCATAATCTAAATTCCAATTATGGTGAAATTTTTATGGTGGGTAATTATTGTATGCTTGAACTATAGTAAAAATTTTATACTCATTGGATCATGTATAACTTAGTTGTAGATTTATTTAGATTTAACAAGCATAAACATAAATAAATCCGGATGTATTATTTGGATATTGGCAACCCACGAATGTATTATTGCACACAGTTCATGAAGATGCACTAGTTATATACAATGAATTGTAAAAAGATACGAGCTTGCTCTGTTTTTAATTAGTAGGCGTATATTCAACGAGAACCTTTTCATAATATTGTGCCATACTGCCATCAGAGTTGTTCAATCATAATTGGAAATAAGTCATGCTTAAAATCCTGAACTCAAGACTTCACTATGCTAATATATCAGATCGATAAACTATGTTCACGTTTGTAGAAATTTGAAATAAACTTAACCTTAATTTTCTAATGCCTGGCAATTCTTACTATGATGTTTACCTTAATTGCTAACTGATTTTTTTCTACATATACATGGCCACGGTTTTCGTAAGGAGCTCATACATATGCTTCTGGATTTGAAACCACGATTCCTACGTTTTCTTGATACTTTCTACCTTTTAAAATGATCAAATCTAACTATGGATTATTAAATGATCTTTTCGTGAACTTTGACTTTTCATTCCTTTGCATTAGAAGTTGAACAAACTACTAGAATACACAATACAGTAGGTCTATCAAACAAATGCTAATGACTCACCTAGAAATACAATATAACGACAACACTTTATTTCCTCTGTGCTGAAATGCTAGTATGTAAAGCAATCATCCTTCACTTGTTCCCATATGTTCTTGAGAACACACAACTCTCACTAGAACACATAACCTAGTGTTCTAGCATGTATCCGTTTAGTTGAACCAATTGAGAAATAATTATCTTGTTGGATGGTCCAAAACATGTGCAACACAGGAATGCAACACTTCCTGTACCTTTTAAGGAATAAAGTGACTTTTGTGAGAACACATTTCTTGCTTCTTTAGGGTCACATCCCAACACATTTCAAGGGAAGTCTTGATTTATTACTAACACAGTATAATGCAAATATTTAACACTCTCAAGAAAAAACTTATGGTGAGTTAATCTAGGGTAGCATGTTAAAAAATTATGGCGAGTTAATCTGACATTCCTTTACATCCGTATTGTTACCTTGATGCTTCCTTCTTTATTCTAACAGTTCTATAATGGAACACACATTGAGTTACAATATTTGTGCATCGTTTTTGTAGGGGTTGCTTTGTTGAAGGCGACTGGTTAAGAAATGCTTTCAGATGGAAGGAAACTATTGGTCCATGGGAAGAGAGACTAGGACACTATGGAGATGTTTGGAATTACTGGACCGATGATGTTCAGGTGATGTAACAGAAAATTTTGTTTCTTCTTTCTTCAATTTTTTTTTCCTTCATCAATGAAACAAAGCAATCACTTTGTAGCAGTATATTCAATGACAGTAATTTTTTTTTAAAGAACAGGAGGGGCAAGGAGCCCCTACTGAAAATATATTAGAAATAAGCAAAACAAAACAGAGTACATCACCTAACTGAGCAGAGCATAGCAGATTACATTAGGGAACTAAAAGGGGAAAGAAAAAATGACAGTAAATTTGGTTATATTGATAACAAAGAAACCCAATAATGACTAATTCCCACAAATCTGAATGACATGGCCACATATTAATGTGTGACTGAACAAATGTCTCAAAGAACTCACACTTTGTTAAGTATATTTTATAAGGGATGTGATTGACACAATTTTCTACTTTGCCATCCTTAATGCCACTCAATTAGCTATGATTAAGCCAAACTGCCATAATTTTTTTAAAAGAAATAAAGACAACAAAATAAGAACTAGCCACTTGATCACCTGTGCCAATGTTCATCTTAAAATAGTTCTTCCTTTATCTCTTAGTCAAAGCAAATGCCACTATGCCAATATGCATTTCTCAGTAAATTTTTAAATTCACTATTTCTCGAAATAACTCCATCTTTCCTGCAAAAGGATGTACTGGACAGTCTTGAGTTTGCCAGGGGGAGTGCAGAGTCAACTTGGGGCTCAGTAAGAGCTGAGATGGGGCATCCAGACCCTTTCCCACTGAAGTATGTCGCGATTGGGAATGAAGATTGTTACAAGGAATTTTACGAAGGTGAAGTTTCATTAATACGCAAATTATCAGTAACATAGACATGTATTTAACAAAAGCAGCATCTCATTTCCTGTTATCACTAAGAATATCAACTTGGATCTTGCTGATACATGTTTGCATCCCTGAAGTACAAGTGTACAACAAAAGGAATTATGGAGCATTTTCAGAATGACACCAAACCATAAAAAAAAAAAAAAAAAAAAAAAAAAAAAAAAGACCTGTTTTTAGCTTACCAGCTTCCTTAACTGTTGTTTTAGTCAAAAGTTACGATGTGAATCCAAATCCTTCGTGAGAATGAATGAGCACACATCTACAAAATTTTAAGCTTCTCCCAAATGATTCGATTACAAACAGAGGATCACCAACGTCTCAGCACTCTGTACTATAGTCCTCTACCTTTACTTCTGAACTAGGATCACCAACCAAATCAAGAACCAAGAACAGTAGCGAGCTCAAACGATGCCCAAAATCCCTCTGTACCGTCATGTCAAGAGCTAGAGGCGGGCTTTGCGGGCACAGCAGCCACCGACTGCTCAAAGACCTGCAAATCCAGAACACTTGCCTCCTGCTCAAGTTGATTCACAAGTGGCATTCTGATCAACCATCATCGTGGGCTACCTGGGTCCGGGAAAACGCTTCTGTGGCATCACTAACTGGCAATCTGTATGGCCAACACTGGAACATGCTTCGTTCCCTACTGCCTCTCTACCGAGCAATCACCAGGGTCATTATAGGCGATGGGGCTTCTACCTCCTTCTGGCATGATGTGTGGCATGGAGATGATCCCTTGACTGACAAGTTTCCTGAGCTATACAGCCGCTGTACTATGAAGGAAATGACAGTTCAGCAGGCAAGAGATGGTGCCCTTCAAAACAGCCTGGTTCTTAGACAGTCTCAAGCAGCAAGAGACCAACTCGTGCAGGCGACTGAACTACTACTGCAGCACCCCAGACGTGAAGCTAGAGATCGAAGACAGAGCTCGCTATGCAAAAGGAATGGTGACTTGGATACCTCCATGCTATACAAAACCCTCAAGATGGCGAACTCCACCAATGATCCCTGGGCAAAATTTGTTTGGAAGAACAAGGCTCCACCGAGAATGCGGTTCTTTGCCTGGCTGTTGTCACAGGGAAAAATACAGTGCAAGAGCAATTTGATCAAGAAGGGGATTGTGGACAACACAATTTGTGACGTGTGCCAAGCAATGGAGGAGACCCCAGCGCACATCATGTTTGGTTGCACAGCGGCACGCCACACGCCAATTCTGGAGTGCTGTTGTAATCCATATACAGCCGGACTGGGGCATTGAAAAGCTATAAGACATTGTGTGTCCTGATCACATTCCTTCAAAACACTTTGGGACCTTCTTGCTGCTCTGCTGCTGGCACATTTGGAAGAGAAGGAATGGTGCGGTATTCTGGGATGACAGGAGCACACTGAGAGCGGCTGTTTCGGCATGTAAGTCTGAAGCAACGCTGTGGAAAGCCCGTTTGCTGAAGAACGACGGACAAGAGACAAGTAGGCGATGATTGGTGTCTCGGTTTTAGCTGCGGCAATGTGAAAAAGTTTGAAAATATGTAGCAAATTTGTATCCAATGTATTTTGAACATTCGGCTTCCTTGAACCAAGAATCTCTCTCCCCGCGTGCCGCCCCCCCCGCGTCGAGTTTCTCCAACAAAAAAAAAAACTGCTGCGGCGGGGAAGGAATCAAAGCAGTGGAGGCGGCCTGCGATCTGCGATTCCTCGGCGGCAGAGAGGTTGCGGAGGCGGTCCTGGAGAAGGCGGACATGGTCCTCGGTGCGGCGGAGCTTACGCCAACGCCAGACAAGGTAAGCGCCGAGGCCACCGTAGACGAGGATGTAGGAGTCCCACATGTAGGGATAGGTTTGCGCGTGCTCCTTCGTCTTCCGCCACTCTAGCTCCAGCTTCGCGATCACGCCGCCTCCGGTCGCCGCTCCCGCCACCACTGGCTCCGGCTGCCGCTGCGGCATCGGCGTCTGTCCGTCCCCAGCGGCCACCATTGGTGTGCTTCTTGGTGGACGCTGAGCGCTTGTCTCCTGAGCGTCTTCTGAATGCACAAGCTCATAAAAACTTTCTACAGTAGCCTCACAAAATTTTCTGGAATAGCCATGTTAATTGACAATGTTCTTTATTAATTTTACTGAACAGGAAACTACCTCAAATTTTATAAAGCTATAGGAGAAGCCCATCCAGATATTCAAATTTTTTCAAACTGTGATGGCTCATCTCAGCCACTTCACCATCCTGCAGATCTGTATGACGTCCATGTAAGCTTACTGCTTCTGATTCTGTCATTTCCCCTTGTTTAATTTTTTTTTCCTCAAGACTTCATAACAGAGTTTTCTTACTGTTATGAAGTAAATCTGCACGAAACAAATATCACTTCTTTCATGCAGATTTACAGTAATGCTTCTTATCTTTTCCAAATGAAAAGTATGTTTGACAGGACATCACGTGAAAGGCCTAAGGTACTTGTCTTCACGGTTTATATATGAAGTTTGGTAATAGATGCCATTAATTGTTCTCTAGAGGATTTCCTTTCTTGGATCAAGATTCTTTATAAGATGTCGTTTTCCATCGTGTTCTGTAATTGACACTTCCATCTATGTTTATTGAAATGCATTAGATGTATTGTTGCACTTATATCATGTAGATAGATGCAGCTTCTCACAAATGATGTGATGACAACCATTTTTGTGCAGATGAGTTTAACTATCAAGTAGTATAAACTATGTTTATATCAGGACTCAAAACGCACCGTAGTTCTTTTTCTTACTGGGGTCATCAGATTTAGAGAGCGACTAAAATTGACTATGATATGTTCATATTTCAGGTGTTTGTCAGTGAATATGCAGTTACCGAACCAAAGGATGCTGGTAACGGAAGCCTCCTTGCTTCACTGGCAGAGGCTGCATTCCTCATAGGAGTAGAAAAGAACAGGTGTTCTAAAAATGTCCAGAGATTACAAGAGGAATTATATTTAATAAGTATCTTTATAGATGGTAACAGAGGTACTAGAAAACAATTTCTTCTTGTGGGTTAATGAGAGGGCTCTGTGTGACACTTTTTGCAGTGACATCGTCCAGATGGCATCTTATGCGCCACTCTTCGTCAATAACAACCAACCTGGGTCAGTATTGCTAAGCTTCATTATGCTTTTGTTCGCTGTTGTCGATATCAACTTCGAGCTAAGTTGACTCCAGAGCTAAGGTGGACCTCATGCTGTGAGGTCATCTTATGCGCCACTCGAAAGTTTTCATGCTCGCTCCAAACTTAGCTCTGGATCTCGAAGTTGTCATTATGCATTTTGCTCGCTCCTTACTCGTTTACTTCATTCGACTTAGCTCTGGAGTACGGACGTGTGGCAGAGATGTGATCATATGAATTATAGAATAAAGTTTGCAAAAAAAATAGTTGTCTAAATGAAGTGTAATCGTACAAAATAGGGGGCGATCTGTGTTCTGTATCTGTCTATCAGAGCTCATGCTATCCTTCTGAGACTGAAACGATTCTGCAGATGAATAAGTGTTAATGGTAGTTGAATGATTTGTTTTTATTTTACTCTGCTTTTGCCTGAGCAAATTAAATTCTAGTTTCTCAAGGCTATGAAACTCAAATGACCGAATCCAGACATCCATAGATCCGTAGACGTTATAACTGAATCTGCAGTTATTAGTTGTCTGCATAGGTTATTGAACAGCTGGGTATTTTAGGCTGCACGGTGAAGCCATATGGGATTCAAGTGCAAGATTTCTGCTGGGGGATATGGCTCGCCAGAACCAGCTTAGGCACTCGAGAAATTCCCATGCTAGAATTTTGCCACAAACGCCCACGATAACTTCACACAATCCAGATGCAGACATTGCAAATACTATCCGCGTATGGACAAAAGAAAAACTGGTAAAATTAACATAAGCGTACATACAGATCAAATCAAATACACCTGGAGATGAATGCATCCAATAGGCATCATTTCTCAAGTCACAATGTTTACATACATAGGTGTGCACTTCATCTTTGGTTTTCTCCTAGGCGCATTGAAACGTTCAGTCTTCCAAGGCACCAACAATAATTGAAACATTCAGTCCTGAACCAGTGAGGTGCTACAATAGACGATGAAAGAATTAGATTGTCTATAGCAGGCAACACAGATACCAAATCAGAGGTAACTGAAAGATTCAGACTGCTGGAGGAAACTTACATTGGAGTCAATGAGAACGAAGTATCAGTGGATATGTACAGCACCAACCACTGCTCCAACACTGCATGTGCAGTCAGAACAACATGTGAACGTAGGAAGCTAAGGATATCCTTGTATTGTATTAAAATTATATGTGCAGGATTCCCAGATATCTTACCACAGAAAGCAAAGGTCCTTCCTTAAATTTGCTATGAAAAGCAAAAGCAAGTGGCTTTGCTCCTTCTCCAGGTCCCCGAATGAATCCACTAGATATGAACACAGGAATTTCAACAAATTAATGATTAAGGAATGTCACTGGAACACAGTTTTACTGCAAAAAATGGTCACATTAAATCAGAAGATTCTGTTCTTACACTAGTGATAGTGAGATAAGTGGAAATCTCCGCACATCATATACAGCAATCAGGCCATGGTACATTTCATTTCCATCTTTGAACGACAATGCCAGACGTTCCCTGAAGCGTCCCATGCTAATTTCTCTATGCCTCGGTTATATGAAGTAGTTAAAGCATAAATTAGTGAATGGACGTAAGATTTTAGGCTGTTATAATGGATAAACTTCCAAAATAGAAAGTATATACTAAATGAAAGAATGTTGTGCTTGTTGGCAAAAGGCAAGACTGAAAGAATTTCATGGAAACTAAATTTATGAATCAATAATGATTCTAAGCTGTTTCCCTACACAAAAGTTACATCAGAAATAAATTACTCATTAATTGTGAATGGGGTTAGCTGAAAAATCAACAGCCAAAATTAGGAGGAGGAGGAGGAGGAGGAGGAGGAGGAGGAGGAGGAGGAGGGGGGGGGGGGGGGGGGACTATGTAGTATAAAGTGCACCTGAGATCAAATATTTCAGTATTTTTTTAAAAAAGTTTAAATCTCACAGTAATGCCTCTGTTGTTATCTAACATCAGGGAGGAAATTTCTGGAAGTTCAACTGGTAGGAGGTGGGCATCTGAAGACAAAAAGCATAAAACAATCAGACGAATAACATAACAAGATTTAGCACTCTAATGATTGGATGGTTGTCCTTATATACCTAAGGACGGTGGCTTAGATGAGAAGTGAATTGAGCCAAGTGTCGTCGAGTTAGAAAAGGATAACAATGCAACATGACCTTCTGGGTCCCAATTTGCTCCCTGACAGGACCCCAATAAAAATAAGCAAAAATGAGAAGAATTATAGAATTATCCAATATATGGTTTGCTGCGGAACCCAATTTGCTCCATGACAGGAACCGAAAAAAAAAAAAAAAAAGAGTATTGTGCTGCGGTCAAACAGAGTATTGTGCTCACTGTTCGAGAAAAAAGAGTATTGTGCTCACTTCTTCACTAAGGAGTATTGTGCAATTACGCTCCAGCGTAAAGACAATAATAGAAATATAGAATTGCAATGCAAAAAAAAAGTCACATTTTCCAAAAGCAGGTATTCATGACTGAAGAGTGAAGATATTACTTACAGACACATATCCGTTAGACGAAGACCATGGTTCTGAAGTCCATGTGTTCGTCTCCCAGAAGTGAAATGTACCATCACTAGCAACAAATAAATTTTGTAAATCTTTGGAAATATCATTGACAAGAAATGAAATGAAATTCAAAATTGACCGTACAATTTAGCAGCTAGAAGGTAATCTCCACTGGGTGACCACCGCACTAATGATATATTGCTTAATCCACGCCGTATAGGAGTTCCCAACCCTTAAGAAAAAGAAAGGTGCCAAGATTATTGTAAACAATTCTGTATAAATGGGATTAACTGCCTGTATTGAGCAAAAGACCGGTATATGTACCTTGAGACACATCCCAAATTGTGAAAGATGGACTATTACATGAGGCAGATGCCAAGTATGTGGAGAATAGTCAAGGGAAAAGTTGCCTTCAGCTGTTGGTATTTCCCACAAATAATGACTAAACCTACTGTAAACATTTCTGTATGTATGGTGCTGTAAATTTGGCAAAAAATGGAATTTTTGCAGTTAGCCACACTGTATTTTAGTTATTGTACAGTTTAAAAACAAGAGATACAGTGAACACTCAGTGCTAAAGACTTCAAACTCTTTTCTATGGCCAACTGCCTCAGTTATTAGGTCGCTTTCCATTTGTTCCAATGGCATGCCTGTGTTGTGCATAATGGCTTTGGGTATTTGTGTTGTGTTGTATTTGTGTTGTGTTGAGTGAGTGGTGTTGTACATTTGGGTTCTCATTCTTGTTAATGAAATGATACACAGGTTTCTTGTGAATTAAGGGGGAAAAAGGGAGATGAAAAGCAGCAGCAACATTCACCAGATGCTATTATGAAAACTTATCAAGGATATCTTCCATCAGGTTTCCAACAAAGTGCACTAACGAGCTCAGCAAAAGAGCCACGAAGAACATCCACCAGTATCCAGTGACCACCAGAAGCTCTAGGGAAGGCACTAGAGGAAGACGAGGTAATGCCAGGTTTCATGAATGGAACATTGCCAGGATACGATGCTGACCAGAGGCATATCCCTCCCCTGAAAAGAAAATGGTGAACTCAATCTAAAAAAGTAAAGTATGCCATCAAATTATTCGGAGACAACAAGGGTTGACTCAAATTAAATGGCGAGGTGGTAGTAGTACACACTTGCAAGCAACTGCAATCATCTTCCCACTATTTGGTCTCCACTCAACAGCCTTAACATCCGTTTGATGGTCACTTGTTAAAATGCATGGTTCTTTAGTGTCTGTTAGAGAGATCAGCCATTGTTATGTGGTGCAACTAAGTAGATGGATAGGGTTCAGTTCATAAACTAATAAAACATAGCAAAGTACACACACCACTGATCTTACCTGAATCCTCAAAGTCTTGGACAGTAACCTGGTTCTTCCCAGACACAAATGCTAAGCAATGCTTGTATGGATTCCAACTTACTTTCTGGGTGTCAAATTCATCTAGCACATTTGGCTGGTAAACAAAGAATGATCGAATTTGAATACGATTGTAGTGATTCCATAAAGAAATCATACAGAAAAACTAATTAGTGGAACAAGCAGAAAGCAAATCTAGGGTGTTTATTACAAGAATAATAGCTGGTAACTGTAGTTTTGATACAACATCAACCTTCAAGTTATGCTGAGCTGTGTATTTGCAGTCTGAGTAACATCGTTACCTCCTGAATCATGAAATAAGTAATCTTACTATGTTAAAACAATTCAAGATAGATCAGATCATGAAGGCACACTGTGGCGCTAGGAAGTGAGAACAGGCAATGCATTCGCCTCTGGGCAGGGAGTTTACTAACATGCCAATGTATTTGTATGTATCTATACACATCGGCAATTCATAAAATATCTATAAAATTCTGGAATTCTCTTATCTACACACATGCAAGTGGTTTAGGTATGCTGGTATTTCTGGGGACAAAGCTGAGGAACATTAGATTGTAGCAACTCAGATAGGACAATCCAATGCAAACATCATTTTAGCAACTCAAATTCTTTTAGCAGATTTGGCTGGCAAACCAAAATGAACAGATGTGAGTGTAATTGTAATGATTTATTTACTCAAATTTCATATTGAGCGTAAGTGATTCAGATAGGACGATCCAACTGACGTCTAGTGGAGGGAAGACCATCCGCCTGAAGAACTCGGATATGGTGGCCACCAAACCAGGGGCAGGGGCGGGGGCAGTCTCAGCAGGCTCAGCTTGGTCCGCGGCAGGAGCAGCAGGCTCGCGGGGGCTGGGGAGAAGAGCCTCCGGCTGGAACGGAATCGGGGCGAACACCATCCCCCCTGCAACACGACGGCCAACAAGCCCCAAATTTGAGCTCCTCATCAGGCAGGCAAGTTCAAGTGCGAGGAGTTGAGGGTAGCGGACTCACGAGGACATCCCCGTAGGCGTCCTTGGCGCGGGCGTCGGAGAGGGCATCCGCCGCAACTGCGAGAGGGCAGGGGGGAGGCCGGAGGCGGATCGAAACAGACGAGCGAGCGGAAATGCTAGGTAGAGGGGGAGCGGATTTGCTGGGCGCTTACCCAGGTCGCGGTTGATCTCGCAGATGGTGACGGCGCCCGGCGGAGGAAAGCTCGGCATCGCGGGCTCGCGACTAGCTAGGTTGCTAGGGTTAGGAGATGGATTCGAGGTTCCTGGATCCCGGTCCCAGCCCGGAATGGGGGGATTGAGCTTGAGCAGTGGACGAGGAGGCAGTCAGGGGGAAGCGGCGCCGGCGGCGGGAGGAACCAAGCGGGGAGAGCGCGGCGGCGCGACGGTGGGCTGCCGGCGAGCCCGCGGCTTAAACCCTTTTCCAGCAGGAGAGGGGAGGCGAGGCTTAAAACCGTCGTTGGCCCAATATTCATTCCCCCCGTATAGTTTTTAGCCCACAAGCGAAGGCCCATCATGATTTTCCCCCTTTTTGTTTACGTTGCAGTGAAAATTGAAGGGAAACTGTTGTGCACAGGCACAAGTAGTTTTTTGACTGTTGCTTTGCTCCAGCGTGCAAGGGCAGATAAAATTTCTTGACATTTATCAAAGAAATAAAATTTGAAATATGATGTGCAAGAGCATGGCCATGAACATGAAACGTCACTATGTACTTAATGAGTGCACTGCAGAGTATACCGAAGTTACAAATACAAGGCC